>CALZFC010000005.1:11145000-11205000 GCA_945643635.1 Allodiplogaster sudhausi
ACTATCTGGTCGATCCAGCTCTCTCACTCTGTTTTGTCTCTCCATATAAGGAGAGGAAGGAATGGGTAGGCGAGAAAAGAAGGTTGAAGAGAAGGAAAAAAGCTTATGAAGCGCCGTGAAACCGCCGGATGAGGTTTACATATTTTATAAGAATGAGCAAAATTCGTGTAGTCAAGTATCATGTAGAAATTCACGATTTACACAACACTTTCCATCCAGTGAATAGGAATGAATTCAGGCGAACAAGGAAGAGGAAGAATCCGCGAAGGAGGACGGAGACGAGGAGGATGCGAAGCAGACAGAAGCGAAGGCTAAAAAGTCAAAAGTCGAGTCCAGGAAGCCAGAGGGAAAAGCGGCCTAAAATCTTGTGCCTTTATCTTTATTTTTATTTGGTAAAAAAAATGTAGTCAACATACATTTCTTCTTCTACAGATTATTGCATAACCAGGCAAAGGCAACGAAGCCTCAGACGACTTTGTTAGGTGAAGCAAAGAGAGAAAAGGGTAGAGAGGAGAAAGCGTTGTTTTATTAGGTATGTGTGAATTTAAAAGGAGAATAAAATAAGATTTGATCTCTTGTTGTTCCGACATGCTGGTACACAATTTTAGCAAGACAATCGGCTATTTAGAAATCCTGATCGATGTTTTTATTCTTTATTATTATTGACAGAAACGGTTGATTCGAACTCCTTGGTTGTCACCATTGCACTTATTAGAGCAGCTTCTGCGGAAAAATGTTTATCGGGCATCGGAATAATAGAAGACAGCATGGTCTACATGGAAGAGATAAATCGGGAGACAGAGGGAAGAAAGCAGGGAAACAGAGAGAGAGACAGAGAGAGAGAGGAAGAGAGAGAGAGAGAGAGAGAGAGAGGAAGAGAGAGAGAGAGAGAGAGAGAGACCGGAAGAAAGGGGAAGAGGAAGACATGAGAGCTAGGTTTTATATATTTTGCGGAAGCAGTCGACTTTTAAGAAAAATTTTCGAAGGAGCAGTCATTTCCTTCTTATTTATTCATTTGTACTCAATATCCCAGGGATCGCCTTGTCCAATATTGGGTCAAACTCTCGGTGAATTCTTATGAAGGCCATTTTCATGAGAACCACCGGGGAAATTTTTCATAACATTTGTTGCTTAATAGACAACTGGTTATTGTGGACATGAATTTAAATAAATAAACAAATAAATAAATAAATAACGTTGAAATGGATGTCAGCAGTAAATTTCTGCTGATCGGTTCTGCATTTCTAATAGTCAGTCATTCATGGTTCCAGTCATTCTTTCAATGGATTCCTTTCTCTTTCTGCTTTGGCTACTTTGACTCTTTCTTCAAATGTGTACAAAATGTCAGATTGTAATGCACCTGTCGTCCAGCCGAAAGAGAGACGAAGACTGAGCAGCTGCATGGGAAAATTAATTCTGCAATAAATCATACAAATTAACAACAAAGTTCTCTTCAGAGTATTCAGTATATGAAATATACACACATACATACATATGTACAATATATGTACATGTGCATTTATTTTTTATATGTTGACTATTAAAAGAAGTAACATGGGTAAAAATTTTGAGAGTAAAAAAAATATGGAGGAAGAAGTGCACGATACATCGTCATGCAGACTTTTTTCAAACGCCGACAGCTCTAAATGAAAGACATTTGACATACAAGGCAGCTGACTATTTCAAAGAAACAACAGATTTGTTCCAATAGTGGAGCCTATTATTTAGTACTCTTTTGGGCCTTTTTCGTGGTTTTTTTGTTGGTAAAACATGCCGTAAGTTTTTCCGATGAGAATGTTCAATTCTATAGGGACGAAAGGTAATACACAAAGTTTTGTGTTATCTTGACTGAATGCAGAGGGCGATGTTTGCAGAAGGGAATGAAAATGAAAAGAACAAACTGTTTCTTAAAATAAAATCGCTTCATACCACGAAATGTTTTAAATACCAGCTGGCTGGAATATGCACTTGCTTGCGGTTCCACTCCATTCCTATTATTGTGTTTCCCTTTCTCTCCACTTCATAATTGCAAGGTTCTCTAGTAGTGTAAGCCGTAGTGTTGAAGTTGTTTCCTCTTAAAAAAAAAGATGAAAACGAACGCTGAAAAACCGCAGGGTGATGTTGCGGAAGACGCGGTTCCGAATGAGTTGGCAGGTGAGGACTCGTACAAGACGGGGATGAGCCAGGCGTCACTCGAGTCCACGAAGCGCAGATTTACCGAGAATTGACATTTAGAACACAGCGAGCACGAACTGCGATCACCTCATTTTTCTTCTTTAAAATGATATAACTATAACTTTTAATCGATGAGAAAGAATTTTTTTATTTTCCTTGGGCCTCTGATAACCACAGTTTGTCCGTCTAAATAAAACGAAGGCGTATATACAGTCCCGCCCAGGATCTTGGTACTAAGGATGCGTCGGACGCATCGGACGCATCCAAATGCATCCTCGTTAATAACTATTTTTCTAGGAAAAATTAAAATATTTTAAATGATAGATTAGTTTGCTTATAGAGAACTGATGCTACTGTTAAAAAATCGATAATTTCTTATCACTTGATAAGAAATTATCAGTTTTCGCTTATAAAAAACCTCTTTTTTAAATATTTTCAAAGAAATTTCTCATGTATCATTATTTTGTCTCTACTCACATCCCCAAATAATAAAATTAGAGATTGTATTATTGATAACGGATATCGATAAATCAGACCTTATCACGCATGTTCAATAGCTGAGCAGAATCGCCCAACGATTCTGAATCTAGTTATGTAATCAGTTTTCATAATAAAGTGCCGGTTAACAATGTATTTTTGATTGTGTATACTTACCATGCCTTTCTTCAGGATTCCCCATAGCCTTGGACTTTGTCAAAATTTTGGACCGGTATGATGCTTCAAATCTAGGTTGCTGCGCTAGCATTGAACCTCAGAAATTTAGCGCGCGCCCTTTTGCCTTCGGTTTAATTACCCAAGTTTGAGGTAGCGAAATAGCACAGGCAGAGAAAAAAAGGCGGCAGCGGGCCAAGCCCCGCCCCTCTCGGCCTGAGAAGGCTCGCTGCCCTGTTCTTTCTGAATAGAGGCATGGAAATTACACACAATCAAAAATTTAATGTTAACCAGCACTTTATTATGAAAACTGATTACATAACTAGATTCAGAATCGTTAGGCGCATCTGCTCAGCTATTGAACATGCGTGATAAGGTCTGATTTATCGATTTCCGTTATCAATGATACAATCTATAATTTTATTATTTGGGGACGTGAGTAGAGTAAAAATAATGGTACATGAGAAATTTCTTTAAAAAATATTAAAAAAGAAGAAGTTTTTTATAAGCGAAAACAGATAACTTCTTATCAAGTGATAAGAAATTATCGATTTTTTAACAGTAGCATCCGTTCTCTATAAGCAAACTAACGTACCAGTTAAAATATTTTACTCTTTCCTAGAAAAATAGTTATTAACGAGGATGCATTTGGATGCGTCCGATGCGTCCGACGCATCCTTGGTACCAAGATCCTGGGCGGGACTGTATGTACATATGTACATATGCATCTCCCACCACTTTTAATTTCATGCTCCATTTCTGCCCGCAACTTTTCCAATGCATTTACTTTATTATTGTAAATTAAAAAAAAAACAATCTCCAAGATTCTAGCAGTGGAAAGAAAGATGAAATACAGCTTTTAACAGCACACGACAAATCATTCACTCAAGCTATTGAATTAACAATTGAGTATTAATAGAAGTTTTGCTTGGATGAAAACACGAATGAAGTAAATTGATTAAAAAAAAAGATGTGCTCTAGCTGTCAAACGACTGTTTCAAATGGAGGAAATGGGAAAAGGAGGGAACGGGGAGAGAAGAGGAAGTGCGATGCTACATGCGATTGATGCCGAAGAAAATGGCGAGAAGCAACTGCAATTATAGGAAATGTCGATTGGCACAAATGTTTTTGATTTTCATTGTTCTTCTATCATTTCTTAAAATAAGTTTTAATAGATATGACTGCAACTTCCTTTATATCCTAACTTTCCGACCGCTCCCTGCAGATTTCATGCTTTTGTTCGCTTTGGATATTCCATATCTCGCGCTCTCTGGTTGCTGACAAAGAGTTGTTGTGAGGCCTGTATCCTTACTCCGCCCACCCGTCCACCTGCCCGACATTTTCATGCATAAGCGTACATAGCAGGGATGTAGAACAAAAAACTCCCTGACCAACAAATTTTTTGGGCCAAAAAAACCAAAAAACCGGTTTTTTGAGGACTTTCGTGATTTATTTATTTATGTGAAAAGCACGAGCATTGATGCAAAATTTGGAAGATTATCTAGGACATAATGTTAGATGGAAACTTCCCGCAACCGGAGTCTGTTTCCTTTCTAGTTTTGTTTCAGTAGCTGTCAAACAACAACTTCAAAGCATGTCAATAGAGTGACTGCTGAACTTGCCGAACTACTTGTTGAATCGCTTCTTCAAATTGTAATCACCCTGCTCATCTTCACTGGTATGCCCGTCCGCTTCCGGCAACTTCTCTACAACTGCCTCGTCGCCGTGCTCAATGGGTTCGAGTCGAGAATTTGTTGCCATAAATGCTATATACTTTGCAAATAGAAAAATGATTGTATTATTTTTTATTGACTCTTTTTCCAGCAAACTCCTCATGATTCGCGCCAAAAACACGCTGTGCGATGACGACATTTACCGGTTTGCTCATCAGCTTTCTTGCTTTTGAGGGGGGGGGGGGGTCATAGGCTCCTAAAGCTCGACAATTGAAGAGAGTCCCGCTGGTTCGTGCCGTGGAGCCAACGCGGCGAGAACGTTTAAATGCGCCTCAGGGAGGACCTCGGCTTTGAGCAGGTCATTCTTCCTAATGAATACTTGTAATTTTTACCTTGCTAAATTTAACCATTGTTTTATTTTTATTTTTTTTAACCAACATATTTACTGATCAATTTACAGTAGAAGAGAAATTAATTGAGAGAAAATGTTGTTAGAATGTAAAAGAAAGTGTAAAATTAAAAGAGAATCCATTGAAGCCTTCCGTTCCATTTGGGGACGGAATCCTCGAGTCGGCAGACGGAGAATGGGAAAGAGAGAGTAAAGATGGGAGAGAAGGAGTGGGCGAGAGAAGATGGGAGAGAGGGAGAGAGAAGTTGAGAGAGAGAGAGAGAGAAGTTGAGAGCAAGAAAAAAGATGGGAGAGAGAGAAGAGTGGGCAAAGAGAGAAGATGAGAGGGTGAAGAGAAGGTGGGAGAGAGAGTTGTGGGAAGGAGGAGAGAGAGAAGAGGGGAGGTGGCCAGACACCGAGAAAAGGAAGGTGAGAGAGAGGGAAGATTAGAGAGAGAAGAGGGGAGGGGGAGAGACAAAGAGGGTAGGGAGGAGAGAAGATGGTGAGGGAAGAGAGAGAAGATGGGTATGAGAGAGTGAGTGAGAGAGATGAGAGAGAGAGAGAGAGATTAGCGGTGGGAGGGATACTGAGAGAAGCTGACAAAATGACCTTCCAGGCAGCCTTCCACAACATCCTTCCCCTGATTTCGTTCTCTGGCCGAATCATCGACCCCTCCATCTCGCCCCTTGAGCCACTCCCTCCACTCGTCGAGCCCAGGCAGCGCTCGCCCACCGAGGAGCTGGCTGAGGCGCCACCCGCTTGGTTCTGGCACTACTTGCGCAGGAGCAAGATGGTCAGTGTGGAGGAGTACGGTATCTAAGTGACTACGGTTATCGATAGGCCCCGAATATTTGCTGATTTACTGGTGATTTTTTTTTATTTCCCGGGTGGAAATAGTCTAGTAAACACAATTAAGTAATTTTTTTTTAATTTAAGCAGAAGTTTTATTAAAATGTAAGAAAACTCCAGTGAATCACGCTTAAATATTTTAGTAAAATGTAATTAAAAATTTTATTTAAAATTTAAGTGAGCAGATATATTGTATCTTTTTTGGTACTCTTCGGCTATTTGTACCTCAAAACCCAAAATTTTTGAAAAAAAAAAATTTTTTTTTCTGAAACTTGGCTCAGGGGGGTTGTTTGGCACAGGGAACACGAATATAACATCCATTTTTAATTATAATGTCATTTTAAAAAAACGTTCCCACGCACTATGTTTCTGGGAGTGGACCGCACGAGTGACCGTCCACGCCCGGTGCTCCCTTTACCATATGCAGCGAACCTTCCCAAAATTACGAAATCGTATAAAATGATAGTCATATTCGTGTTCCTCGTGCCAAATAACAAACTTAGCGAGATTTACAATGCGATCTGAGCCAAAACTTATTTTCCACAAAACTGACCGTAACTATTTTAAATGACATTATAAATAAAAATGAATGTTATATTCGTGTTCCCCGTGCCAAACAATTTTTTTTTTTGAAAAAAAATTTTCGGTTTTGGGGTACAAATAGCTGAAGAGTACCCTTTTTTTAATGAGAGACTATCTCAGGCAGGCTTCTTCATTCCACTGTCTGGTGGCCAGGACAGCGCAGCAGTCGCGACGATGGTGCGCATCATGTGCGAGAAGGTCACCGAGGCTGTCAGGAAGCGCCGAGAGAATGGGGGTCAGGCAAAAGGGGTAGGGGTTGGGTCAGAGATTGGAGAGAGCGAGGTCCCTTGAGGGACCTCGAAGTGTTTTATCAACTGCTTCAATGGTTAAGATTCAATAATTATATTAAATGAAGTAACCATTTGTTTTGCCATTTTAAGTCTTTTGCATCCCCTTACATAAAAAAATATTTTCGAATTATTCTTTGTGTAAAATTAATTATAATAATAATTATTAATCAGGCCCCAACGACCCCGCATACTACATTGGCGGAGAGCGAGTGGGAGAGGACCCGAAGGAGCTATGCGGCAAGCTCCTCTACACGTGCTACATGGCAAGCGAGCACAGTGGAGCAGCCACCAGACTCTGCGCAGACACACTGGCAGCCGAGATTGGAAGCAGCCATTCGAGGTGGGAGGAGTGGAGGGGAATGGTGAGAGGGAGAGAGAGAGAGGCGAGAGAGAGAGAGGCGAGAGAGAATGAGGGAGGGAGGTTGGGAGAGAAAGAGAGTTGGAACTATAATGTCAGTGTTTAAATAGGTCTAGATTTTAATAATGTATTTTAATGAATGTAATTGTTTCTCATCCGATTGTTGTCTGATATTTAAACATTTGTCTTAATAGTATTTAAAAAGCCTTATATTTAGTGACCTGAGTATTATCGCCTGTAATGATTTATCCTCGATTGCAGCATCTTCATCGACACTGCCGTTTCTGCTCTTCTCAGCATCTTTAATGTCGCATGCGGATTCATTCCATCCTTTACGGTTGGTAGATTTTCATTAATCACGTTAGGCTATTATTCTCCATTTGTTTTGTTATTTATTGTAAAGTAGACTTGGGTTAATTTTTGCATTGCTATCATTTCTACACCAAGGAATAACTGTCGTTTAAAAAAAAACCAGGGTGGGTTGGAGGACATCTAACTTGTAAAGTTAAAAAAAGCCAAATTTATACGTAAACATCTGAGTGGGCTATGGCTCCGAGAAGGCCAGTAATCAGGCTGGGTATGCAAGTAGACGGTTGACCTGTTTACATTTTTCTTCTTCTTTTCCAGAGTGAAGACACTCGCGAGTCGCTAGCCCTGCAAAACTTGCAGGCGCGAATCCGCATGGTGCTCGCCTACCTCTTCGCGCAACTCCGTCTCTGCCGCGTCCGCAAGGGCAGCCTTCTCGTCCTCGGCACGTCCAATGTTGACGAGAGGTACGGTATGGTAGCAGAAAGTACAGTACCCTTCTTTTCCCGAGAAGTACAGTATCATCTCCCATCACCTCCCAACGTATTGATTATGGAAGTCGAGCATTATTTGAGAGTACAAGCTACAGTATCCCCTCTCTTTCTCCAACTTTTTCTGATGGAAGGATATAATTTATATTTTGCAAATCATTAAAAGTTCATGTTTATAGATTGAAGAATAAAAAAAATAAAAATTGAAATTGCTCTTATTTTCTAGCCTGGTCGGCTACGCGACAAAGTACGACTGCTCGTCTGCTGACATCAACCCGATCGGCTCTATTTGCAAGAGTGACCTCCGCAAGTTTCTCGCATTCGCATCCGAGAAGTTGGTCTTGGTCCTACAACGATTGTATGGCATACGGTAGCTCAGTTTGATTGAAGATTCTCACTGCCATCCCTGCAAGCGATCTTTGAGTCCACTCCGACTGCCGAACTCAAGCCTCTCGTGGACGGGCAAGTCGCGCAGACTGATGAGGTGTTGTAGTATTCTTTTTTTTATTATTAAAAAATGTATTTATTGTTTTTTTATTAGTAATTCTTATTTATGTTTAAATAGCATTTTTATGTTAAAACAATTGTGTTAGAGATAAAATAACTTTGATGTATTAGTATTTTTATGTTTAAGAAGTACTATTAGATTTAAAAATATCCCAGATGTATATATCTTTGCTGTCGGATGACTTAAAACAGAGGCTATTATTATCTCTTTCGTTTTCTTCTTAGGAAGGGCTTGGCCTGACCTACGACGAACTGTCGGTGATTGGCTCTCTGCGCCGTCCCGGCTGCCATGGCCCGTACGCCATCTTCGAGGCTCTCCTCGCGCTCTGGCACCCCAAGTACACCCTCGATGAGGTTGAGACCACTTTTGACCCCCCAGCTTGTCTAAATGGACTTCCTCTCCTGTGGCTCCACTGTACATATAGACGCCCTATTGCGAGGTAATCAATCAATCAGTTTATCATAAATGCTCAGATGGGGATGAGACGTTGGTAATCATCGCGGGTTGCAGTCCACCAGTTTTGGCCAATAGCTCGTTTCAAATCATCTCTCCAGCGCACTTTTGGTTTTCCGGGAAGGCGGTTCTTGTTGTAGGGGGTCCAGACGGTAGTTGCACGAGTCCATTTCTCCGTATCCATTTCTCGCACTTTGAGTGCCCAGCGCGCTTTTCGTTTCAGTCCTTCTTGGACCCAGTCGCGCAGCTTGGTGATCTGCCGTACGCGTTCGTTTCTCCAACGATCTCTCAGTGCAACTCCGACCATTTTCCTCTCCATTTTCCTTTGGGTCACGCTTATTCGCTCCTTGTCACTCGATCGAAGTGCCCATACTTCACATCCGTAGAGAACGGTCGTACGGTGAAATCAAATGAATTAGATAGAGGACGGCTTGGGCATATTGTATTTCGTCGCAGGAGCCTTGGGCATACTGTATGTTGCAGATCGAGGCAAAGGTGACGATGTTCTACAAGCGCTATGCGATCAACCGCCACAAGGCTGTCGTGGCCACTACCGGTTCAGCTTCTACTTATTGATTGAAAACGTTTATTCTCGTTTAGATTATTACATAGCCAACATTATTTTTTTATGATTGATTATTGATTTTTTGTGTCAAATTACGGACGATTAAATAGCTAAAATTTTGCTTGAAGCGATGCACGCCGAGGCGTACAACTGTGATGACCACCGCAACGACCACCGCCCCTTCCTCTACCCCGATCTCAGCTACCAGTTCGAGAAGATCTCTCAGAAGGTACTTTTAATGATACATTATTACTTTGAATAACATTACAAATAATTTTTTTTACTTACTTTGCTTTTACTGGAACCATTTTACAAACAACGTCCGAAAATTTGGTCTGAAATTCATGTTATTAACTATTTAATTTCTCTCATATTCAGGTTCGCGAACTCAAGGAGCGGCAGGAGTAGGCTAGAGGACGGCTTCAAATGGAATCATTTTTTAAACATGATTTTTTCGTATAGTTTTGTCTAAATATTTATTGTATATGAACTGATACTAGGAACTGTGAGCAGTTGTCTTTTAGTGAATTTTGCTCTAGCTGAATGTAACTATATTCAGTTCGTTTCATTATTCCCCATTCCATAACTCGGAATGAATTCCTGCTAGTTTCTCTAGTCCATCTCATGCGGTAGCACACCTGCGATTCCCATGACAGCCAACTGACCCGTGAGATTCCGGTAGAATAGTCTAATGGGTGAGAATAAATAATTGAGTCCATTTGCAGTATCGTCGTAATACCATATGTTTAGAGACCGCAGAGAGATTTTGCGGTCACATTTTTGACCGGGCGCCGAGATATTTCAAGAGCTTAAACAGAATGTGCCGATTCAACAACATCATAATGAGGAGAATTTTACTGGCAAGAGAAAAAAACACCCGTGTTACTGTTAGTTTTCTTTTTCTTACTTTCAAACCAGAAATATAGATTTGACGGAGAGATAGAACCACATGAATTGTGGGGTTAGCTTCAAGCGTAAGTAGATGGGGCAAAAAAATTTCTTAGAAACTTGGAAAACTCATGCCCCCCCCAACAGGTATAGCACCAATATATCTCGATGAAATGCCTATGGACTAAATGTAAGCAAAACATTTAACGAAAGGCCTAAAAAAAATCGTTGAAATGTAGTGTTAGCCTATTTTCGAGCTGCATTCGCATTGTCCGTGTTTTAGGTATATGGTTCGGAAGCAACCGGCCCAGAGTTCATTGTGTCACACTTTGGTTACTGCGGTCTCTACATACTGTTTATTCTGGAAGCATTTTGAATTGGCGCCAGCGCGGATCACTGGCGCTATTTTGGTTCCGATTTCTTTTGGGTCGGTTGCTGGTTGTCATTCTTCTTGTTCGCGTTGACCGTTGGCTGTTGCATTGTGTTTCTAGCGAGGCCGAGTCTAGCTAGAGTTCTTGATGGTATGTGCAGCTATCCCCTGTTGTATTTCTGTCATTCCTCATTTGGATGGACATTCAAACGTGTTTGTGAACGTCCAAAGGGTTTTTCTAAATTATTCTGGTTTTTTCCAGCAGTTTGAGTGAAATAGCAAATTGATTGTACATCCGAACACCATGAGGTCACAGAATTTGTGATAGAAGGAACATCCGCACTCCTTTGGCAAACCATAAATCCTGATTGTATCCTTATTGCTTAAAACGTCTATTTTGGAAAACATTTTATTCTTTTATTGCTTACTACAACTCTGCTAAACTTTCCACAGAGAAGTCCCCTTGGGTCCGAGAAGAGTGATAAAAATATCATTTTGGTGTTTCTGCGGTCTTTATTCCATGCTGGTCTTCCTGACTGTTTGCGCGTGATTTTAGAGCTAAATATCAGTAATCAGTTGTGAATATCGTTTATGATTTAAGGCCGCTGCTAGCGAGCGCTGCTGTTTTTATCCATAATTTAATTACAGTTAAAGGGGACCAGTTTATTTGCGCGCCAAAATCAGGCAATTTATTTTGGCTATAAATAAATTTTTTAATTCCTTTCATTTAATTTTAAATTTAAGAGGAATATCATTAAATTTAAATGGAAACTGTAGTCCCTCAAAATTGAAAGTACACAAAATGCCGGCCAATTCTTTGTGCATTGGCTCCTCAATTGGATGCCATTCATATAGGAAGTGGTGTAAGCTCTTATGTTAGCCATTGATGATCAGTTCTTTGAATACAGTTTAGAACAACGGTTGCCTAATTACTCAACAATATTTCGTATTGAATTCGGAAAAAAAACAAGATTACTATAAACACTTAAAGTTGGTCTCCTCAATAAGCAATTTGTTATAAGAGAACATAAATAGCATTCAATTACAATTGCCTTCTATTCCGAACGGCTAGACTCGCGCGTTCGCATTCGAGATGTGGCCTGACCATTTGGAGAAGATTGAATCGTAGACAGTGAGGGAGAGAGAGCGAGAGAGAGATAGAGAGAGAGAGTGAGAGATAGAGAGTGAGAGAGAGTGAGAGATAGAGAGAGAGAGACAAATACATTGGAGTGCGCCGTCGCGAAGGAACTCCTCTGAGAATCGTCAAGGACGACCGCTTCTTCTAGCTCGATCCGAACGTCAGGGATTTCGTCATTCGTAGAGCTGTAAGGAAGAGAGAGAGAGAGAAAGAGACAGACGATGAGAGAGAAAGAAAGAGAAAGAGAGAGGGGACGAGAGAGAGAACGAGAGAGATTAATTAATAAGAACGCTCCTCATTCTGCCTTCTAGCGACGCTCGAGAATGGACGAGCTGGAGACTGGCCATGATGATTCCATTGGGTGCTCAGTATTCTTCTTTTACACATTTATATTTATTTTATGCAAGTGTAAATAGTAAAACAATCCTAGTATGAAATATGTGTATGAAATTTTTGTTTCAATTTTCTTCAACAAAAAAAAGTTGTCTTTGTTAAGCATTTCGACAGCAAGCACCGCAACAATGGCTACTCGCACTGGTCGCCAATCTTCGTCCGCATCCACATCTTCCTTCAAAACAATACCAAAAGATCTTCTCTTGTTCACAAAAAATCTATTTAAAAAAACTTTGATATGTCGATAGTGACCAGATTAAAATAGTCCATAGAATGAATATAGTAATTCTCTGCAGGAATCCTGCCTCCCTTCGTTTTCTTGGGGCTGCTCGAGTGGGTCCGCCGCCGCGCACGCACCGCCCGCCAACCAGACATCCGCACCTATCTGGTCGGTCGAGCTCTTTCTTTCTTTCTGTTGAGTCTCTCCAGATAAGGAGAGGAAGATATGGGTACCCAATGCGAGAAAGGAAGGTTGAAGAGAGCAGGGAAGAAGAGTTAATGAAGCGTCGTGAGACCGCCGATTGAGGTTTATATATTTCATGAGAATGAGCGAAACTCACCTGGTCAACTATTCAAGTACATTGATCTACATAACACTTTCCATCCTGTGTATAGGAACGAGAGCAGGCGAACATTGAACGTGCTTTCCGTTGGTTGGAAGATGCCGCAAATGCGGCAAGCGATGAAGGAGAAGAAGACGATGCCCGAGAAGACAGACGCAGAGGCTGAAAAGGCGTAAGTCGAGTCCAAGAAGCTCTAAGCGGAGGGAAAATGCGTTAAATCCTGAGTCGTTTTCTTCGTTTTCTTTTTTGGTAAAAATTGTAACATGACTGTTGTCAAAATGCGTTTCTTACTGCTTATCGCATCTTCAATCAAAGGCGCTACGGGTCACACGACTGTATTAGTTGAAGCGAAAAAGTGTAGAGAGGAGAATATGTCAGAGGAGAAGAGTCCTCAGGCTCACGGGAAGAGCAAGGGCCCTGGCGTGGTTGTCTTTGGTGACGGGAGTGAATCGGGAGGAGGAAGCAAAGAAAAGTTGCTCGATAGAGAATGTGCTTTTCGTTCGTTCGAGTGATGGCATAACCCCGGAAGCCTTTTTACCTTATTATATTCATGCTAAACACATTTATTGGAACTTCCTTTCGCCGTAATATTTTTTTATAAGGCCAATGATATCGATTCCAGCATCAGAAAATTTAGATATTGCATTTTCTAGTTCTTCACCTGATAATTTTAAAAACCAGTAACTCCTACTTCAGACTGCCGGTTGTTAGTTAAAGAACAATCAATCAATTTATTTTCCTGCAAAAATAGCTTAATTTCAAACAAAAAAAATTCTGCACTCTTTCTCTGGTGAACATCTTCTTTTATTGTTTCGTTTGTGTAAATTAAAAAGAAGAATAAAATAAGATTTGATTCCGTTATGCTGGTACACAGTTTTATAACGACAATTGTTTATGATTAAAAACTGAAAGAACGACGAAAAGGTTGGAAGATCTTGAGATCATCTCTTCACGGGAGCCAAACTCCTTGGTATCCCCCGTTGCGGTTATCAGACATAGGACATCAGGAACCTGGTTTATCGGGCATCAGAACAATAGAACACAAAAAAGAGAGAGAGCAGTCAGACGGTAAGGGCCCTGGCTTTGGATCCTCCTTGAGCCATTTTACTGAGTGCTAATAATATCGGAGAGAGAGAGAATAGGAAGAGAAGCAGTGAGACGGTGAAATGGAAGAGATGTTTCATAATCAATTAGATGCTACACCTTACTCTTACAGTAGTACAAGCTAACCCGTTATTTCTGAAACAACCTGAACCCGCGTCTCAGATAAAACAATAAGGCAATACAATGAAAATTTTATATAAATGTGTACAACTCCTAGAAAAGAAAGACGTCTTTTCTAGTGCATCAACCCGATATATGTACATACATACATACACATAAAAATTAAACACGATGGTTGAAAGACGAAAAAAGTGTCTGAAAATTGAGAAAATCTTAGAAAAATCTAAACTTGAATTTCACCTTACAATAAAATTCGTATTTACTTATGCATACAGTATCCTTCGTTCGGTCGGATAGCGCACGTTCATATTGGCGCCGCTCTGCTGGGCGTAGCGGAAACTTTCACTCTCGACAAAACTGCGTCGCTTCCCTGAATCAGGGAATGAATACGGTCACGGTAATCCAATTACTGAACCTTAAGTGTACATAAACTACAAATAACAATTATTATTATAATGTAATAATAAATGACAATAACTTATGATCATTATTGTTATGATCATTTATTATTACTATAAGGCATAAATAATATTTTTATAGTACAAAAAACACGATCTTGCTGACCTAGCGGCGGCGAGAAGGGCGTACAGACATAAACAACGAGATTCCAATCGAGCATGAAGAGGTCTTCGCCTGTATGCTCAGGCTCGGCTTTTTTTGGCTATTAACTATTTGCACAAGTCATTAAAGAAAATATATACAGACAAATAACTCGAACTGGTTCCAGTAAATAATAAGCGTAACGTATTTTACCTCCCGTCATCCACGAGACGGCTGCAGTGACGGTGACGAAAGCCTCAATGGACAGGCCGTTCAAGAAATTGTGCTTCTCATTGTTCAACTGTCTTTTTTTACTTTATGAGGGTGTGTTAAATCCGCATATCTCCTCAGATTCAGGCTTGAGGTAATTTGTTCAGTTATTATCCGATAACCCATGTTTCTCCGGCGAACCAGACCGGCAAAGCCAGCCCAAAACACGATTGATCAGAACATTCAGTGGTTGGTTTCTTTACTGATAAAAAAAAATCGATCTAAACATCTAAATTCCCGCGCTCTGACCACGGTGACGATGAAAGGATGCGTGTAGAGCGGAAGGCGAGCGACGGCGGAGGCGGCGCGAGCGAAGAGATGGCCGGCGGCGGCTGGCAACGGCGCCGTCGGCGGTGACGAAGACGTCTTCGGGCCACCCTAGCAATGGGCAAGCAGGATATGCGGTGTGCTCCAGGGTGGGAAGTTTGAATGATATTCGTGGTATTAAAATTGCGCTTTTGAAACTTTTCCCATCGTGATTTCAAAAGCGATGTGCATTACTACATTTCAAAAGCGATGTGCATTTTCAAAAACTATTGCAAGAAAAGAAGAATTTAAATTCGAAAACATATTGGAAAAAAAACCTGCTGTCCTCTCTGGAGCTCCCACCGATGAGGCCCGTACGCGCACATTACCTTAAAAGAGGTTAACAAATTTTCAATCAATACGATCCTCTCTATAAACCAAGTGCCCTCTCCAAATGTGGCCGCCAAAAGTCACATACAAGATTGATTTTAGTTTTGTTTTAGTATATGACTTCTTTAATAGTACACCTCATTGATTTTTCTTCATCATTTTACAGTCCCGATCGAATACCTCAAATTCTGGCAGCTCATTCGCTGAGATGTGCAGGAGCGACAGGGCGAGTAGCAGCAAGAGGGAGAAAGCAATGGCAGCGAGAGAACCCTGAAAGGTGGCGGGAAATTTAAATTACATCAAAAATTTAAAGAAGCACAACCAACGCATATTCCATGAAAAAGCTGATTAAATGGCCGAAAAGAAATTTTAAAAATGCTTTAAGACCTTGGCATTTGCAAACGGCAAGTAATGTCCGAGCAGAAAAACGCCGCCGACCACGCAGGCGACGCTGCTGAAAAATAAAATGATACTTTTCAAATGTAAGTATGAAAGTATATTAATGAATGGAAGAGGCATACTACATAGTTCGCTTTCGAAAAAAAAATAAATCTCGCCTGAGAATGTAGAAACCGATCGCAAGCAATAGATGAAGTGGTAGACGAGCGTAGTCGACTGCCGAGACAATGAGAGTCAAGAGAAGCGCGAGTCCGAACGTTGTCACCTTATTTTGTTTCTTTTAGATACATATATTATATTATTTATTTTTACTTTTTTGACGTTTTCACCTCTAGATTATAAGATCTTGTTATTATTTTCAAATAATATTTTCATATTTTACTCATTCAATCAAATTATTTTCTCTTGAACATTGATGATTCCTGTCAATGAAATGAGCAGTATGAACCTGAACGGCGACGAGTTGTTTGCCGGCGGAGAACTCGACGAATCTCGGACGCGCAAACTCCTCCCAGAAGTGGCCTGAATGAAAGAATTTTCGCCAAATCTCACTTATTTCGTTCTATTTGCATAAATGCATCGATGTATATTTACTTCATATCTTTCTTTCATCACTCGGAATGAATTTTGAGTTTAAATGTGAAAGAAAGGAAATGGGTCCCGTTTGGAAAGTACAGGGTTACGGTAGCCTTGAGCCAACCTGTCGTGGAGAGAAGCAGCTGCTGCAGCACAAGAAGTGGCACGAGCAAAAAGGAGGCCGTCACGAGGTAGGCGAGCGGAGCGTGTGGATGCAGAGTGTACTTGATGAACTGGAAGAGAGATTTTATCATGGAAGAAGGACGCTCATGGAGGAAGAATGTATGTATCGAAGGAACGAGTGATAATGAGATAGATAATGGTAGTCTTATGGTCAGAGGACAGCAGTCATTTCAGTCGGCATTCATTTGTTGGCGATCTGTTCAAGGCGCACGAAACGCAATGTGAATTAGAAGTTTCTTGCCATTGTAGTCGAATCTCTCGAAATCACATGCTCTCTCGCCTTTGTGTCAGGCAAAAAGGCGCGAATTCAAAAGTGAATTTTTGAGAAACCTGAAAAAGCGACGAGAATGAGTAGTGAAGCTGGCAGTGGCGGCCGAGGAAGTCGGAGAAGAGCGCAGAGAGCATGAAAACGAAGGCAGCACCGATCAGGAGGAAGACGCCGTAGAGAGCGAAGCAGAGACGCAGCTTGTGACGGGTCGGGAGAGAGAAGTAGAGCTGAGAGAGAGAGGGAGAGAGAGAGAGAGAAAGGCGTGAACGAGATATAGAAAGAGAAAGGTGAGAGAAAAGTACAAACAGAGAGGGTGAGGAATAGTGTTCAACTCACGAAATATAAATGATCTATGTATGTAGCGGATAGGGTATCGAAATCAGAATCGACTGAATTCAAAAATATTTAGCACAATTTCACCGAACAAAACCACCGGGTCATAAATGAATTTTGAAACGAAGTTTCAGCAAATGTTGTCTTCAGAGTTTGATTTTATGATTGTGTCAGAGATATATATTATTTTAAAATGTCCAAAAATTATTGCCTTGTTATTTGCGGATAAAATAATGCATGTCGAACACGTTCAGTGAAATTATAAAATTTTGCTTTATTACACAAAAAAACTTTAAAATACCTGATAGACGGCTGGCGATGCTACCAGCTGGTACATCGTGAGCGTGCAGCCTGAGGCAATTTAGACTTTCCATTTTCATCCTTATTTTCCATCGCTAACCTCGCGATCATATCATTGTTGACATCTATCGGTAGATTAATATTTTACTTATTTCTAACAGCATTATTATTTTTCTTTTAAATATTAATCGTAATCGATAAACGTATATGTATAATGTTTATTTATTAGTCATAAATATTTGTATCATCTCCCCAAGCTGACCGAGAGTGAAGGAGAAGACGGCGGCGGGAGCAGAGAATCGCGCGGGAATCAACACCTGCAGCGACGCGACGTCTTCAATGCCAAAGTAGACGAAGACGCCAAGGCCTACTGTAAGAATCTGCAAGAAACGGAGTTATGGCGCGAACTTAGCTTTTTTAAACCTTTTTTTGATATAGTGTATAATTTTGCCGGCTTAATACTGGCTTATTTACAATTAGTTTTGAACCTCCTGCGCTTCATCTATCGCCTTGTCAGTACCACTTCTTCATAAATAATTGCTCGAACAGTGGAAACCACCAGGCACATCAAAAGCGATAAAGTGAAATATATCAACGTGGATTTGAATTACTATTGGATTCACTTAAAGGAGAGCGATCATCGAAAAATTATGCGATATTTCAATTTGCTTTTTTTTTTCATCGAAAAATTATGCGATATTTCAATTTGCTTTTTTTTTTCTCGCACTCTCATAAGCGCATGCTATTTTCAAGCAGCCGGTTTCGGCCTACGAAATAGCACATGAGAACGAGAGAGTGCCTTCGTGCAGGGTGAACGACGCCAATTCGAATGTGTACTAATTATTTTACCCGTGATCGTTGATCCTTGACCTATTTGTATGAGGCTCTATGATCCGAATGGCGCGTATATGAGCTCCAAGAATGAGAATTTCTTGACTTTTTCTAGAACTCCACCTCACCACGAGCGACGCAATGAAGACTGGCGAGAGGAGGTTGCTCTGTCCAGAGAAGATGACCGAGAATAGGCACGAGAAGGCGATCTGGGGAGACGTTTTCAGATACATATTTCAGGCAATTTTTGCTTGTCAAGTGAAAAAAGTTCATAAATACCAGAAATAAAATAAAATTAAAATTAATTAAATCTAAAAACAAGGCGCCGACTAGTGGCGCGGCGGCAGCGATCGGGAGGCCGGTGAGCGATGCGAGCGCCGCCGCCAGCAGAAGCAGCAGTAGAGAAGCGACGCAGAGCGAGAAGAGCAGCGCCGTGGAAGACAGGCAGCGGCGGACTGCACAAGACAGAATTAATACGATATCTTCTTTTTTTAATTTCTTTACACATTTGTTTTGGTGTGCAATATATTTTTTTAAACCTTGAACGTCGGATAAGCAATGCTTGAATTACAATATAATATACATATCTTTTCAGAGCAGATCTGATGGCAACTGTTTTGATGTGAAAATTATTCAAGATATTGGTTTGTTTTTGCCTTACTAATTAATGCCTCTAAGTTCGGTTATAAAAATGAAAGAATTTGAAACTTTGAAAGACTGACGATGCTTGGAGTGAAAACGAAGCAATCAATCAATCAATCAATCAATTTATACGGTGTAACATGGAACAATATATGTAACACACGTGGTAAAATTATTATGAGAAGTAAAAAGAGAAGAAAAGAAAAGAAATAATAATGGAAAACAAAGACGAAGATGTAGGTTTGAATAGATATGTATAACTAGTTGGAGGACTCCCTGTTGATAGCATTAAAATTGATAGGGGCACGAACAAAGAATGAATTTTGTCTGCATTTAAGCCTAGAGGCGCTGTGCGGGATAGAGTGATAGTGAAATCCAAATGACTTATGAAAAATACGACGGGTGACATAGTTTTGGACTTTCTCTAGGGAACGTATATCCTTAAGCATAAACGGGGAATATACAGAAGAGCAAAATTCTAATATAGAGCGAATATATACACGATAAGCAGATAGTAAAACGGAGGCATCACTAGTTCTAAGTGCTCTGAAAATGCTATACGCCTTTGCAAGTGACTTGGTGGTGACACTAGAACAGTGATTCGAGAAAGAAAGGCTAGAATCAACTATTACACCGAGATCGCGGATATGGTCAACGGGCTTAATAGGAATACCATTAACGTAGAAAGGGACCTTGGGATTTGTTTTACCAATATGGAGGACAGCGGTCTTATCAAGGGCAAGGGGAAGCTGCCAGTCATTGGCCCAGGAGGCGATAGCATCTATGGCATGTTGAAGAGAACTTCTATCCTCAAGTCTACTAAACGACTTATAAATCTTAACATCGTCTGCAAAACATTTAGGTATCACACCATATGGAGAAACAACAGCAGGAAGATCTGCTGTGTAAAGTATAAATAGGAAAGGACCAATGACACTACCTTGGGGGACACCGCTGAGAACAGGGAGAGAAGGAGAGATTGAGCTGCCTACACGTACAGCAAAAGAACGACCTCGTAAGAATTCACGGGTCCATTCTATAACAAGTGGAGGGAAACGAAAATGTTCTAACTTATATAAAAGCTTAATGTGGCTAACTCTATCAAACGCTTTAGAATGATCAAAATAGACAACATCAGTTGTGCGGTTAAAGGATAATGAACGCGACCAGTATTCCAATGCATCAAGTAATTGTAATTCAATTGAACGCTTACGACGAAAACCATACTGTTCATCCGGGAGTATGTGATTAGACTCGCACCAATTATAGAGCTCACGACATAAAATTCGCTCAAATAATCTAGAAAAGAAACAGGTTATACTGATAGGACGATAATTAAATGGGTCGGTGAAAGGAGGCTTCTTACGAATGGGTGTAACTATAGAATGCTTCCATATGCTAGGGACAACCGAATTAGAAAACGAAAAATTGAAAATAAATTCCAAAGAGACACTAATAGGAACAGCTAACTGCTTCAAGAAATACATATTGAAGTTATCAGGGGTTTTGCATGAAGAATTAGACCAGCGCTCTATGTAATTGCATATTTCATGCCTACGAAAATTAAAAGAAAAAGGAGATGGGCAAGGAGTGGTTGGGAGAGAGGGGAGATTGGGAAGCAGACCATTGTCAGTAATAAAATAGTCAGCAAAAGTGGTGGATAAAAGCACAGCCTTATCCTGATCGGATGTTAAATCATGACCTAGCCTATCTGTGAGGACGTCGACGCCTCGCTGCTTATCAGATACTCGGAAACGTACATAGCGATAAAATAAATTCAGATTCTTAGAGTCAATTATGGATTTCTCCACACTCCTTGCATACTTATTAACTTCAACATTATACATCTTATTAATTCGAGAAAAGGCTGCTAGAGATTCAGGGGTATTCAGAGATAAGGATTGTTGCCAGGCTTTAAATCTCTTGGAACGTAACCGATGGATGTGCTCGGGAAGCTTTTCACCATTGAAGGGGACAAAAATATCTTCAACTAGGCGAAGGGCATTATCAAGTTGATTATACATTATGTCAATGTCACTAGTGCAGCAATGATCAGAAAGTAAATCACGAGAAAGCAGGAAAGAACAAGCAGCTTGATAATTAACATTTCGATAATCACGAACAAATGTATAGAGTGGTAATGATTGAGTAATGCTGAGAGAGGAGGACACGGAAAAATGATCTGAAGAGGCGAACGGGGGAAGCACGGAAGTGTTTGTAAGGAGGCCGGGACAGTTGGTAAGGATGAGATCGAGGATATGTTTGTTGCAGGTGGCGGAGGGGGTGTGTTGAGCAAAATTGCAACTATCAACAAAATCTAGGAAGAGCTTGCCTTGCGCAGAAATACACAGAGATGCGGCAGGATCATTCCAAGAAATATCAGGAAAGTTAAAATCGCCTAGGATGATGGTAGGGTGGGCGCAGGAAGAGAGGTCTCTGAGATGCTTAACTAAAAGAGAGTTGCCTTCCGCTGGGCATGAAGGAGTACGGTAGATAAGGCAGATACGAATGAGATCATTATCTAGATACATGTCAATTGCTAATAATTCAAAGGAATTTGGAAGGGAGAGAGAGAAGATAATTTTGGCAGAGATATTGGATGAAACAATGAGTGCTACTCCACCTCCTTTCTTTCTGCAACGGTCTCTACGGTAACAATTATACTTATCAGATTGATCGGAGAGAAGGAAAGAGTCTAAGACTGTAGATTTTAGCCAAGTCTCAGTTATACATATAATAGCGGTGCCGCTCTTTAAATGAATTGCTAGCTCAGCGGACTTGTTGCAAAGAGAACGGGCATTAAAGAGAATAAGATCTAAAGCTCTACTAGAGTTCCTTCGAGAATCAGCACTTAGTTTTGAGAAAGAGGGGCGTAGGGATTATAATGAAAGAAACTAGGGGGGTGGTTGATTTGATTCAGCCGAGTAGGGCGTGTGGAAGAAGAGAGAAGTCGCTGGCGAGGAGGGGCAGGGTGGGTAGGCTGGGTCGGCTGGTTCGGCTGCGTACGTGACTCGCGAGGGTGCGAACGGCCTTGTTGCCGCGGCCTCGCAAAGTAGGTCGAGAGGTCAGGCGGAGGACGAGGCGGACGTGGCTCGATCCCACGCTGGGCCAAGGTGAGGCTAGGGCGGAGGAAGGAACGCTCAAAGCCTGGGAGGGAACGGAGGAAGCGACGTGCCGCCCGGAGGCACTGTTGCTGGGCTTGGGTGGTGGGCATGACGATCTTTACCAGCGGGAGGACGCCCGGGCTGGCCCGGAGGCGGTAAACAGCCACCGGGAGGAAGGGGATTCCGAGACCGTCCAGCATATGAAGGACGGCCTCGCGGTCACGAACGACACCGTCGACGGTCGAAGAAGCCTGGGGGAGGGAGAGCCCGGAGAGGACCATGGAGCGGAGCCTCTCCTTTCGGTCCTCGCGCTCCTCGGGGGTCTCCCTGGAGAAATCCCACTCGCTTTGGGGATTCAGGGGCTGCGCGGAGGAAGGAGGGGGAGCGGCTGCAGAAGCGTGGCGGGACGGAGAAGCCATCTGGACGTCGGGGGCGGGGGGAGCAGCAGTGGGGGGAGCAGAGATAGAAAGGCTCTGCTGACTTTGCAGAGAAGTGATGGCTGCCTGCTGCTCCTTGCATTGTTCCTTGAGGGCGATGTTGTCTGCCTCGAGGACGGTGAGCCGGTCGACGAGGCCATCGAGGAAGTGGACGAGGAGAAGGGAGTCCGAGGCAGCGTCTGTGGCAGTTGGGGAGGCCGGGTTCGACTCGAGAGGACTGTGGGCGCCTTCTGTAACAGTGATGCCAGAAGGGAGCCAAATTGCGAGGGAGAAGAAGGGGACGTGGAAGTCATCGTAACTTATCAGGTGCCTTTGAGTAGAGAGAGTCGCCCCAGGCACGAGGGCTAAAGCAGATGGTGCTCTTGATCGGTGAGTAACAGCGGACGAGCAGCAGAGGGCAGCCGTCCACAACCGAGAAAGAGAGCGCAAAATGAGAAAGAGAGCGCAAAATGAGAAAGAGAGCGCAAAATGAGAAAGAGAGCGCAAAATGAGAAAGAGAGCGCAAAATGAGAAAGAGAGCGCAAAATGAGAAAGAGAGCGCAAAATGAGAAAGAGAGCGCAAAATGAGAAAGAGAGCGCAAAATGCGAAAGAGAGCGCAAAATCTGATGGCAACTGTTTTGATGTGAAAATTATTCAAGATATTGGTTTGTTTTTGCCTTATTAATTAATGCTTCTAAGTTCGTTTATAAAAATGAAAGAATTTGAAACTTTGAAAGACTGACGATGCTTGGAGTGAAAACGAAGCGTGAGATATGTGTAGACACTCGGAGAGGGGATGTAGTGAAGAATATTCGAAGAGGTGAAGATCACGACTATCAGAGCAGCGAACGCACCTGTGGAAGAACAGAGTAAGGGAGTGAGAAAAGAGGGATGAGAGAGATGAGAGAGACCAAAGGTTCAGAGAGAGATAGACCGGAGACGAGAGACCAGAGAGAGGTAGAAGGGGCGAGATACAGGCTTGAGGAAGAGAGAAGGATGAAAAAGGGAGGGAAGAGAAAGGTAGAGAGGTTGAAAAGCATATAAAGACCCCTTGCCAGCTATACATTTGCCAAATTTATTTTTTTTTAAGCCGAGGAAGGAAGAGGATCGCGTTGGCCATTCCACTTTTCATAAATAGTTGCTCGAACAGTGGAAACCACCAGGTTCTTCGAAAGTCATAAAATGAAACATTTCAGTCAGAATTTGAACTCTGCTTCGTAGGATTCGCTTAAAAAGGAGCGATCACCGAAAAACTTTGGTGGCATTTAAAATTGCCGCGGATCTTCGCACTCTCATTCGCGTGTGCTATTTTCATGCAGCCGATTTCTTCGACCTGGGAAATAGCACGCGAGAGTGAGAGAGTGCCTGCGTTCCAACTTTTTCTTCTTGCATTCTCTTTTTTTTTCTTAGCGATATTACACTTTTAACTCTGGTATCGTGTTCGTACAGCGTACGATAAAATTTGTAACAAACACGACATGAATAAATAAATAACTATAACAGTTGTACATGCATATGTATGTACATGTGATATATTTATAAGGAAAACAAGAGTCACTTACTTAGGCACAGTAATTAAATTGTATTAAATAGCCAAGAATGATGACCCATGAGATAGAAGAGCGCGGACGCGGACGACTCGAGCATGCCCGCGACGGCGAAGGGCGGCAGCGACAGCAGACACATCGAGACGGCCGCACGCCAAGGGGACGCGCCAAGTGTGCCCTCAAATTAATATTATTTTTTTCTAATTTAAAAATATATTGTTAAATAAATAAATTAAATAATAAGAAAATAATTGAAATTAAATGTTTTTCCTTTTCATAATAATCATCATTGTTCCAATCAGCATTATTATATTTCTTCAAATTACTTTTTTTTTAATGAATGATGCATTCATTTTTTCTTTTCTTTTTGCCACAAATTGTAACACTGTCGTCTTGAGACAAGAAAGTGAGAATAAGTTGACGGGAAAAATAAATTCATATAAATAAATGAATACCTGCTGAAAGTGGATGGGACTCCGGAGACGCGCGCGGCGCACACCAAAGATGCCGTAGGCAAAGGGAACGGCGGCGAGGAGCAGCAGCGGAGACATGTGGACGAGAGCCATCATGGGCGACGAGGCGCCACGACTGGGGGTCTCGCGACCCCCCGACCCCGGAAGGGGTACCAGAGGGAAGAGAGGGCCGGCCGGAGAGACCCCTCCACGGCCTGGACCCACCACCGATGGCAGAGTCACCAGTGACATCCGCTGAACGATTATTAATTAACTTACCATTATTATACGCATTGGTTGATGTTGATGTATATTGAACTAATTTAATCGCTTTTTTTATTGCTGATAATACCGAGTATCAAAAAAGTGACCGAGATAATAGATAAAGACGACATTGTGGATTGATTTGGCGAAATATGTCCAAGCACAGAATAACGACAATGCTTTAAAGAATGTAATAAATGTAAAACGTTAAAAAGTTATCCGAAAGTTAAAAGAGCACGAAATTCTCTCTACATCACATGTTCTCTCGCCTTTATTCAGGCAAAATTGAGTGAGTTTTCCTCGTTCCCTCTAACAAGCTTCATCTCTCGCCGTTTAAATCTCATTCTGCTTATGCCCCCCAAGATCGCTTTATTCTTTTCTCGCGGGCTCCCTCTCTAATTATCCTCTCACTCTTCATCTCTCGCTCTCTCAGGCTTTCTCTCTCCCTGTCTCTCTCTCTCCGTCTCTCACTCTCTCTCTCTCTCTCTTTCTTTCTCTCTCTCTCTCTCTCTCTCTCTCTCTCTCTCTCTCTCTCTGTTACTCGTCTTCCTCCTATTCCTGCCAGAGACAACTGCTGCTAGCAATTCGAACAACTCCATGACAGCACTATTTCATGCTAAAGCACTGCATCTTCTCTTTTCGCATAAAGGCGAAAAAGAAAACGATTGACATAAAAAATAAATTTGATGGAAAGGACATTATTATTTAAGGTTTTAAGAAATTACAGAAGGTTTAAAAACAAACAACAACATAAAACGAGTAGGCAAGCGTTCCCACGACCAAAACAGACAGGGTGAAACTGAGAAAAGCTAGAGTGAGAGGGAAAGAGAGAGAGAGAGAGAGAGAGAGAAACGGAGAGGGAGTGAAGAGATGGGCAGAAAAATAGATATGTAGGTATTGAGAGAAAAATAGGTGAGGATGCGAGAATTCTTTTTCCTTCTCACAATAGAAATGCTCCAGATGTACATCGCGGGACGCTTTAGGAGAACTAGGCGAGAGATGCTAATGAAATGGAGAGGAGCAAAGAAAAAGAGATGGAAAACGTTCGTTGAAAGATATACGAACATACATAAAAAGAACGAAGATATGAGGAAGATTAGGGATCGTGAGCTAGAGAGAGAGAAACAGAGAAAGGGAACATAGAGACAGAGAGATGCAAGGAGAGAGGATATCATTGAAAGAGCGATAGAGAGCTTCTGAAACGAAATGGAGGCATTGAGAGAACGGCTGAACAAGGAATTAAATAAACAATGAGAGAGTGAGAGAGAAAGAAAAAGATGATATATAGAAGAGAGAGTGAGAGAGATAGAGAGAGAGACAGAAAGAAAAAGATGATATATAGAAGAGAGAGTGAGAGAGATAGAGAGAGAGACAGACAGAAAAGGGAATTCTTCTTGTTATGTGACATCTTTGACTCCGCTACGGTCAAGAGAGGGCTGGCCATTGTCCTCGATCGGGGTGGGAGAGGAGGAGAGGTGAGAGAGAGCGGGTGTCAAACTGCAACACATAAATGAAGAGAAGCAGAGAGGGAGCAGCAGCTATCTCTTGTATAGTCTGAATGGATACCACTGCTGACTTCTTCATGGCTCTCTGCTTCTCTGCTGCTCTCTCTCTCTAACATTTGCTCTCTACTCTCTCTCTCTATTTCTCACTCTTGTACTTGCTCTCCTCTCTGACTCTCTAGCATCTCTCCCTTACATCATTCTCACTCTCTCATTTTAGCTTGACAACTCTTGGAGAGAAGAAATACACATATCTCTCTGTCCTAAGGCTGATCGTGAACCGTGGCTAGAAAATGAAGTGGATCTCATCTGATGGGGGGAATGGCGATGGAGTGAGGAAACTCAAGAGAATAGCCTCGAGGCTAACTGAAAGCTGAAGTGTATGCGGGTGATTTAGTGGATCAGGAAAGAGTGAGTGAGAGGGAGAAGAGTGAGAGAGAGAGAGAGAAAAGATACAGATAAGGAGGGAAAGCGAGAGAGAGAGAGAGAGAGAGAGAGAGAGCGAGACAGAGAGACAGACAAAATGTGAGAGAGAGTGTGAGTGAGATAGGAGTTAAAGAGAGAGTAAAAGAGAATGAGATAAAGAAAAAAACGCCAAAGTGTTGACGAGGGATCGAAGAGGAAGAAGATGCAATGTTGACCCTTTCGAAAATTCTGGAAGGAAAAGGGATGGATGAGATGAGGAAGACAGAAACACAGAGAAAGACGTAGACAGAGAGGGACAGAGATGAGAGAGAGAGAGGGAGAGAGAGAGAGAAGCAAGGTGAGAATTGTTAAGGACCAGTGTCACATAGCATAAGGCAAATATTGAAAATGAATCGTGAGAGGAAGAAGCCATGGCTGATATTAGGCGAGCACTGTTCAATCTTAAAGAGCGAGAGAGAGAGAAAGAGAGAGAGAAGAGATAGAGATAAGGAGAGAAAGCGAGAGAGCGAGAGAGAGAGGGTGAAAACGAGGGAAAGATTGGAAAAGATACATACATATGTATGTATAAAAGCTGAACCGCTGGAGATCCCAGTAATACAGTCAAGCAGTTAGCAAAGTAGACGAAACATGAATTGGAGGGGAAAACTCTGATGGTATTGCTTCTCCTTTTGGGAGAGAGAGAGAGAGAGAGGAAGAGAGAGTGATGTGAACTTGTGTGAAAGATGTGCCAGAATCGGTGAAAGCTGAGGCGCGAAGCGTCAAAGAAGGAAGTTTTCTTTTGTTTTTCTTCTCCTCTGTTTCTCTCTCTCCCTCTCTCTCTCTCTTCCCTACCCTTTCTCTTCTCTCTTTCTCTCCTCTCTCTCCCCTACCCTTTCTCTTCTCTCTTTCTCTCCTCTCTCTCTCTCTCTCTCTCTCTCTCTCTCTCTCTCGGAAGCTACAACCAGCTTAAGCGGGGCGCACGTGTTTTGTCGCCTTGTTCTGTCTGCGCAACTTCCGAAAGAGAACACCTTGTGCAAGACGAGAACTCAAACATGCCAGAGAGAATCTGACAGTTTTGACTTTCTTTTCCCGCTACGGAAATAGAAATGATTTCGACGAGAAATAGCTTTCTTTTCCTGAGGCACCCTTTGAGAAGAGCAAAAAACCATTACTTTTAAAATTTAATTTAAAAAAAAACATCAGACAGCTGATTCTCTAGACTACATGAATGCTGACCTGTTATCGTGACCGACACCAAAAAATGCTGAACTTGGGCAAGTTGAATTGATCCAAAAGATGTTTCGGTTTGTTCTTATTCTGCCTGTAACGTTTAAAAGGTTATGTGCCATGCCGATTTCACGTGTTGTGATCGCAAACATTTATGGCGTGAATCTGAAAGTAACGCATAAGAATCGTTGGGGAGAATGGTATGAATGAGAGAGGTCAGAAAGAGAGAGAGAGAGAGAGAGAGAGAGAGAGAGACTAAAGATTCGCTGAAAGGGCAAGGTATGTACAGATTGCCTATGCTATTATGCAAATCACGATCGAGGAGTACAGACATTCGCGGAGAAGAAGAAGAAGAACACGGGTACACCTGTTGATCGGTGACGTTAATAAAAAACTGCTCTGATTATCTTCTGACTATCACCTCCAACAGTTCTCTCTTTCTCTCTATCTCTCTCTCACTCTATCTCTCTCTCTATCTTTCTTTTTCTGTCTCTTTCTCTATCTCTCTCTCTAACTCTCTCTCTCTATCCCACACACTTTCTCTCTATCTCTCTATCGGAGCCAAATTCAAATTGAAAGTGCTCGATCATAAGAGCTTTTTGTTGTGGCCTCGAAATGATACAGTTCTTTTTCTCTTTTTCTCACTCCCTCTCTAGTTCTTCTTCTCTTTCTTTTTCTCTTTCTCTCTCTCTTTCTCTCTTTCTTTTCTCTCGTCTAACGATTCAACATTTCATACACCGGTTAAAAAGATCGGCGATACCAGTGAGCTTTTGGGTAGGAGAGCCCCTTTTCAACGCTTGTCAATCCATGTTAAAAGAGATGGTATGCAAATGAAGTTCTAGCAAACTCCCAAGTCTTTATAAAGAGGCTAAACTCACTCAAACCATGTCTCTTATCGATAAGTATATGAATCCATGTTCGCTTTGAAACATCAATAATATGTGAATCGATTCACAGATTTGTTACAAATGTATTCTGGCGCTCAACTCTTTTTGGTTTATTGATTGTCCACTAATTTTTTGTCAATACTATAATTGTGTCAGTCGCGTAGAAAGTATCCTTTATTAGCCTCAAATTTGGGTAATTAAACCGATTCATCTCAAACACAAATTCGAAATGTTGAGAGAAAATGATTAATAAGCGCTTGACATCTCCTTTTAAAGCGTGATAGAAAACCTCTATCACAATATCAAAGAAAAGAGGAGGTGGTGAATCATATAGACTTCTTCATGTGCCTAGTAGAAGAGTAGAGCGAAAAAGACTCATCTAGAATTCTTTTCATTTCTCCCTTCTTACCATGATTCATCAGTAAGATGGGAGAATAATAGTAATGAAATTCATAGTCTCGACACTTGCCGACAATTATAATCAATCATTAGATTCCATTTTTTCGCTATCTTTATTCTTACGATTAGTTAATTCAAAATAGCAATCCATTTGCTCAAAAAAAATTTTTTACAGCATTTACGATGATCCACATTTGGCGTCTGGTCATGGTAGGCTGCCTCACGTTGGCTTCAACATTTTGTAAGCATGATATACTATTACATATAAATACATATATTTATTTACTTATTTAAAATAGAAATTCATGGAATGTAAATTGACTCGTTTGACAGATGTTTCACTTTTCGCGCACACTTCATTTGGTTCTTTCGACGACTTTCTCTTGAAGATTGATCTCGAAGAAAAGGTCCGCCTTCCTTTTTTATTATTATTTTTAAATCTTTTTATTATTTGTTTATTTTGTTTAAATGCCCATTTCTATACCATAAGTATCGCTAAATTAATAATTACAAAAAGCAACAATGTTTAATAAAAGACATTCAACTTTATAATATACTGTGAGATTTATGCAAATTTTGCTCAGCGCGCCTTGGCAAAGCGACATCTCGAGCTCAATTTCCAAAACAATGAATCCGAAATCAACTTCGTCTTGCTTCCGCAAATGCTGGAGAATAACTGCTCGGAAACAAAACCGCTTGGCCTTCTCGTCATTGTGCTATCTTCTGCAGACAAGCCGGAGGTTTCCGACTCTCCTTCGATCTACAGTAGTTCTGTTGCCATTAGCTAAACGTTTAAATGTAAAGTTGTGGCGGCAAAATAATTTTTTTTTCTTTTTTTCAGATACGACAAGCCATACGAGAGGCGTGGGCGTCACCGCAGGAGTCGACGGCAGTCGCTGTTAGATTTTGATTTTTTTGTTCTCATTGTCGCTTTTATTTAAAGGAGGTCACCGTAAAAAAAATTATGCCGAATTTTGCTCAAATGAATTTTACTTAAAGTAGGAATTTTTGTCTCGTTAGATTTTTACAGTCATCTCTTTTAACCGAACACTACCCAACAGAGTTCTAGTTGATATCTTTTATTTCGTCGCTTTCGATCTGCCCGGTTGTTTCCACTGTGCGAGCAATCATTTATGAAAGAGAGGCAAATTGAAGACGATGGTACTTCATTGAGCTGGCTTATGAATTTTCGTCGATCTCTCTAGAAACATATAATGTATAATATATATATAATCTATTATCTATTATCTATTATCAATAATCTATCTGTATAATCTAAAGTATTTAATTTAAAATATCTCTATTCGCCAGGATGGCCGCGCCCGCGTCTTCTTCCTCGTTGGAAACGGCTACAACAACTCGGCAGAAATCTTCGAAGAGGCCAGGAAGCACGATGACGTCATCATTATTGATGCTGATGACACTTATGAGAATCTCGTGTACAAGGTGAGGAGGAAGGAGGAGATCAAGCTGTGAAGAAATCACTCAGCAGATATACATATGTATTTCTAATAATTTCGTCTGATTGCAAGGCGTTCCGCTTTTCTTGATCGCCTTCTTATTATGCTGGTATTAAAAAAAAATTATAAAAATAATAAAAACAAAAAAATACTTCTACAACTTGACTCTTTCTGATCAGTCCTTTGCCATTCTTCACCTCGGCACGGATGTGTGTCCAGCAGAGCTGATCTCAAAGATTGACGAGGTTCGCTTTCTACGGCCCTTTTTGTCGTGCGTTCACAGTGGTACATGTCCTTGCACTATCCCTTTTCTTTTATTTCTTTCTCTCTTTCGCTGTCTCTCTCTCTCCTTCTCACTTTTCTTTCTCCTTCTAGCTCTCTCGCTCTCTCCTGTTTTCTTGTCTTTCTCTCGTCCTTGCCCTCTTTCCCTCTTCTCTCGTTCTTTTTTTCTCACTGTTCTCTCTCTGCCCTTCAGTTTCTTTTCTCACTCTTCAGTTTCTCTCTCACTCCCTCTGTTGTTGCACTTTTTCTCTTCTCCCTGTTACTCCCTCTTCCCTATCTCTCCACTCTCTCTCTGTTGCTGTCTCTGTAATCCTCTCTTATCATTCTCTCACAATCTCTCCCTCCCTCCGTCTCTCTCTCTCTGTCTGTCTCTCTCTCCAGGATACCATTCTCCATATCGATCGTATCTTCAAGTTCTCCGGTGCTCCCTTCAACGCGAACGACTCCGCAGTCTACGGGTACATGTATGAGAAGGGCGAAGTCATCCGTAGGCAGGACAATCGATGGTAGTCTCATTATTATTTTTCTCTCACTCTCTGTCTCTCACACTCTCTCACGCAATTGCTCTCTACATCCTTTATCTTTCATCCTCTCTCTCTCTCTCTCTCTCGTTTGATATGATCGCATTAAGATTATGCAAAAAAAATTCTTACTTAACAACATTTTAATGGTAATTTTGATAAATATGGTGATAAAATAAAGCATTTGTATATAATTTATATAAACATAAATGTATAAGGTTCGTACCGGAAGAAGCGTTCGCCGAGGATGTTTACCCGAACTACTGCAACGGGCCGTCGTATCTCATGACTGCTCATGCAGCGGCGCAGATTCTCGAGGATCTCTCTCCCTACCGCCTCATTACGGTCTCGGCACTTTTCTACCACCCACTCCATTTTTTCGCGCAATTTTACAACTTATTATAACTTTTCTTAGATTTCAAAAGGAAAAAAAAACTTATAACAATAGTTAAAGAATAGTTAAATATGTACATATATAGTCATATGTATCTTATAATAAAATTTGCGGCAGAAAAGTAATAGAATAGTTATAGATCGTAGCTTATACATTAAAAAACTTATTTAAATTAATTAATTAATTAATTAATTCTTTTCTTCCAGATCGAAGACGCGCTGATCACGGGCATCATCGCGGAGAGCCACAACATCACGCGCGTCCATCTTCCTCTCCACTTTGAGAACAATGACCGACGACAGATCTGCTATGGCGACGCCGAACACGGCAGATTCTTGCTCTCCAAGCATTTCTACAAGGTTCTATTAAAACAACCATGCACTCAATGATTTTACAGTAGTACATTACGACAATTTAAATGCGCGCCTCAAATTGTTGGGTCCACATTCTTAAAACCATATGTTAATTACTCAGTGAAATGCTGCTTTAAATCACTCTCGTGAATTCCCGTCCATCACTGTCAGTAATTTGTTGAAAAAGTGCAGTTCCGAAAATTTTTAATCAATAATGGCCGATATTCATAGACAAAAATATTTAATAATCAATATTTGCATTCACATATTTAGACGCCAAAAGCCATCAAGGCCGGCTGGAATCGGATGAAGCGCGAGTGTCCGCGGCCACGTCTCCCGCGAAGCGTAAAGTCTGGGCCAAATAATAAGCCCGCTTCTGTCATTGCGAGAGAAGCCAGAGAGAGAAGAGAGCGAGAAGAAAAGAAGAATTAAATATGCCTAATCATAAGAGATAATCTTTAAAAAAAACTGATGCGAAGGAGAGAAAAATGGAGAAAAGAGTAGGAAATATTGCCGATTACTGAAACGACTATTACTCTTGTATTATTAAATTGTTGTTGTTATTTACATGACAAAAAGTATCTGGCTGCTGCGCAGCTCTCATTGCTATTAGAGATTTTGAATTTGAGCTTTTATTTTGCACATTTTTGGCAACTGGTAACTTTGCGTTTCATTTATTTTTTTAGAATAGTAATTGACAAATTTCATGCTTCGAAAAATACACGGTTTAAAAGACTTACATATGTAGACAGATTTCTTTTGCATTAATTCAAGCAACGGTTGTTTTATGTTTGCTATTTTAATTAACCAAATCTCGTCTGGTCATGTGGATTTCATTCTTGAAGATGAAATAAATGTGCTTTTATTTGGTTTTTGGGCATTTTCGACAGCATATTTACATGAGATCACGTGTCCAAGACGTCAACGAGCATTTCGAGAGTGGAAGAGAGAGAGAGAGAGAGAGAGAGAGAGAGAGAGAGATGAGAGAGAGAGAGCGTTGGAAGGGCGAGAGAGTTAAAGTTCTAATATAAATGATGCAATAGGAATACAGAAAACTTTCTGGACATTTGCTATATATAGAGAGAGAGACAGCGTTGAGAAGAGCAAAAAGAAAATGCTTAGGTTGAAAAAATAGATCAAGCAGCTGGTTGACAAGTTCTGAGCCATTGTCGTGACCGGGTTGTGGAGCTGTTGACGACATTGCAAAACGTTTGTCTTTGGGTAAGATTATGTGATGCCTGGGTTTGTTGTTGTCATTCAGAATTGTAACACCGAGCATAAACACTCTTGAGAAGTGCCATGCCGTTTTCACGTGTTTTGCCCGCAAAAATGGATGGCGTGAATTTGTAAGTGACGGTTTGGAATCAGATAAGGGCTGATAGAGAGAGAGAGAGAGAGAGAGAGAGAAAGAGCAGGGATAGAGCGGGGAAGAAGAGAGGAGAGGACGAGAGAGAATGGAGGGGCACAGTGCGATGGGGGGAGATAAAGAAAAGAATGGGAGAAAAAAGGAGAAAGAGAGGGAGAGAGAGAGAGATAGCGAATAGTGTAGGAATAGGGAGAGTGAGAATAGAGAGAGAGATAGAGAGTGAGAGGTAATAGAAAGAGAGAAAGAGAGAGGGAGAGAAGGAGTAAGCGAGAGCGAGAGATAAAAGAGAATAGGGAGAGCGCGAGGTTTGAACACAATGCCTATATGATATGCAAATCACGAACGAGGTTCAGACATTCGCGGATGGAGAAGATCATGTGTATACCGCTCCGTCGGTGACGTAGAAAAAATTCCTCTGATTATCTTCTGACGATCACCTCAAACAGTGATCTCTCGCAGAAACTTGAAAGTGCTCGGTCATAAGCGCATTTTGATTAGGGCCTCGAAATAATACTGTTTCTTTTTCTCTCTTTCTTTCTCCATCTCTCCCTATCAAGCTTTCTCTTTCTCTTTTCTCTTTATCATTCTCTCTCCCTCATTCCCTCACTCTCACTCTCTCTCTCTCTCTCTTCTCTCTCTCTTCGAACGATTCAACATTTCACTCCTCGCTTAAAATGTTCGGCGATGCCAGTGGGCTTTTGGGAGGAGAACCCCTTTTCGACGCTTGTCAATCCATGTTTACAAAGCTGGCATGAAAATGAACTTCTAGTCAATTCCCATGACTTTATAAAGACTATACCCACTCGAACTTACTTAAAGCATTGACCCTTATCCACTCCTAGCTCCTAAATATCAATTATATATATACATATGTACATACATACATATATATATTTGTTACATCTTCTGGTTTATGAGCTATCGATTAAATATTAATTGTTGATCGAAACGATTCAATTTTCCGCAATCTTTATTATCACTAATTTAAAAAATATCTTCTATTTTTTAAGCATTCACGATGATCCACATTTGGCGACTGGCCACTGTTGGCTGCCTGACGTTAGCTTCAACATTTTGTTAGCGAGTATTTTACTATTATATATTTATATGTGCAAATTTTTGTCTTCTTTTTCAAGAACGTAACAATTCGACTGACAAAAAAAATTGTTATGATATAAATCGTTTTTTACAGATGTTTCACTGCTCGCGCACACTTCCAGTTACTCTGTCGACGATTATCTCTCCAAGATTGATCTCGAAGAGAAAGTTTGGACGTTCTTTTTCTTTTTATTTAAATAATAACGATTTATACTACGATCAATAACTTAATTATTTAAAAAAACAAGAATACAATGTTTATCGAAAATATTCAATTTTATATATGTTTGTACAAAATAATTAACGCGTTAATTTTGAACAGCGCGCCTTGGCAAAGCGACATCTCGAGCTCAAGTTCCAAAACAATGAATCCGAGATCAACTTTGTCTTACTGCCGCAGAGACTGGAGAATAACTGCTCGGAAACAAAACCGCTTGGCCTCCTCGTCATTGTCCTTTCTTCAGCAGATAAGCCGGAGGTTTCCGAAACTCCTTTCTGTATTAGCTAAAAGTTTAAATGTAATATTTTGGCTCTTTAAATAAAATTTCGTTAATTTGTGTTTCCCAGACCCGACAAGCTATCCGAGAAACGTGGGCGTCACCGCAAGAGTCCACGGCGGTCGCTGTAAGATTTAGATTTATTCCCCTTCAATTTTGAAGATATCGTTTTCGATTTTTTTTTAAATTTAAGTCAATCGCTTTCAATTTGAATTGTATTATTGTTGTCGACTCTCTCTCTCTCTCTCTCTAAATGACATGTCAGAGACAAAAAGACGCAATTGAAGCAGCATAGTCTTAGTTTTTAATTCGTTTAAAAGATAAAATATCTCTAATCGCCAGGATTACCGCGCCCGCGTCTTCTTCCTCGTCGGAAACGGCTACAACAACTCGGAAGAAATCTTCGAAGAGGCCAGGAAGCACGATGACGTCATCATTATTGATGCCGACGACACTTATGAGAATCTCGTGTACAAGGTGAGGAGGAAGGAGGAAGAGTCTGCTCTAACAATAAGTGGAGTGGTGATCAGTATATATTTCCTTGAATGATCTACTTGTAGAATTGGAAATATTCACGGCATAAGATTGTCTTGAGAGGGTTAGACAATTATGTTCCAGCTAAGACAAGTCTCAAGACTATTACGTATAGACAACATTTGTCAAAGACAAAATACACGTATACCTTCACGGGTTATGTTTTCAGTCATTTGCCATTCTTCACCTCGGGACCGAGATGTGCCCGGCGGAGTTGATCTCCAAGATTGACGAGGTTCACTTTATTCGGCCATTTTGTATTGTGAAACACTGGCTTTATCGTCCTTTCACTCTCTCCCATTCTTGCCATTTTTCTCCCTCTCCTTCTCTCATTTCTCTCTTTCTTTCACTCTCTCACTCTTTCTCTCATTCACACTTTCACTCTCACTTTCTCTCTCACTCTCTCTCACTAACTTCCTCTCACCAGGATACCATTCTCCATATCGATCGCATCTTCAAGTTCTCCGGTGCTCCCTTCAACGTGAACGACTCCGCAGTCTACGGGTACATGTATGAGAGAGGCGAAGTCATCCGTAAGCCGGACAATCGATGGTAGTCTCATTATTATTTTTCTCTCACTCTCGCTCTCTCACACTCTCTCACTCTCTCACTCTCACTCTGTCGCTCTCTCACTCTATCGCTCTCTCACTCTCTCCCTCTCTCTCCCTTTCTCTCTCTCTCTCTCTTTCTCTCTCTTTCCGCTTTTGATAAAGACGCATTCAACATTATGGGAAATAATTTTGAATGTGCACTTACTCAAGTAAATCTTTTTTACTGCCATTTAGTACAGTAGATGATAAAAAAGATGCATAAATATATAAATATATAAGGTACGTATCGGAAGAGTCGTTCGCCGAGGATGTCTACCCGAACTACTGCAACGGGCCGTCGTATCTCATGACTGCCCATGCAGCTATGCAGATTCTCGAGGATCTCTCTCCCTACCGGCTCATTACGGTTAGAGTTTCTAGCAACAATTCCCCCCTCTTCCTCTCCTACATACATATGTAAATTCATATATCCCAATTTGATGATGTAATATTATTTTTCTTAAACGTTATTTCTCCCAGTAGTCATAGAATAGTTATAGAATAATATCTTATCATAAAATAATAATGATAAATTAGAAATTAAAGGAGAACAAAACTCAATCGCGTAATCTGTTTTTTCCTGACCATAGTAGTGGCGTCGTCGTTGTAAATCTCATGCGCCCTTGAGTCAGGAAGAAAGGCGCGAATTCAAATACAGTTTTTTTGAATGTAATTTTTCTCTGCTAGATCGAAGACGCGCTGATCACGGGCATCATCGCCGAGAGCCACAACATCACGCGCGTCCATCTTCCTCTTCAGTTCCAGAACACGAAACGGCCCGAGATCTGCTATGGCGACGCCGAACACGGCCGCTTCCTGCTCTCCAAGCATGGCTACAAGGTTTAAAAAATCATCATTTGAATTCCCGCGCATTTCCACTTGAGAACCATAATGCTCAAGGCAACATACAAAAACTTTAACAATGTTGCGGATTTCTTCTAATCAACCTCCTTAAAACTTGACATGCCCAAGGTGGTTTTTTTTTCAGAGCTGGGGAGTTTTTTTTTAAATGTTGCTGTTCGCATTATGGTAAACTGAAAATAGTTTAAAGAGGAAAAATTAACACATCTCGCTCGGATTATTTTGGCCTTGGACTAACAGCGCAGTGATAAGCCGCTTATCGAAGTGGACTGTTTAATCCTTTCCACTCCTCTCAGGCATTTGTTGAAATGAAGTATAGTACCTGATATAAATCAATAAATGGCCTATTTTAACCGATTTTTTTATTTAAGTAAATAAATTACTTACTTAAGTCGCCAAGAGCCATCAAGACCGGCTGGGAGCGCATGAAGCGCGAATGTCCGCGGCCACGTCTCCCGAGAGGCATGAAGACGAGCCCATTCACGGTCTCGCGGCAAGAGCCAGTGCCAAATAATAAGCCTGCTTCTGTCATTGTGAGAGAAGCCAAAGAGAGAAGAGATCAAGGGAAACAAGACGAGAAGAAAAACTAAATATGTACCTATGTATGTGTAACCATGAGAGGTGTTGTTTTACAGTGATACGAAGGAAAAATTGGAGAAAAAAGTAGGAAATATTGCCGATTCCTGAAGCGACCACATTTGTCTTTTTTAGATTACTACTGTTATTTGTACTAAAAAAAACGATATGTGGCTTCTGCGCAGCTCTTGTTGGTATTAGAGATTATTTTGAATTGAACTTCATATTAAACGAGTCTTCTATTTTTGACAACTGGTATCTTCGCGTTTAATTTGTTTCTTTAGAATAGTATTTGACAAATTTCATGTTTGCAAAAGTACTCACTCAGTCTAAGGGGCTTATGGAGAACGCTTGATTTCGAATTACTTCAATTAACGGTTGTTTTGTGTTTGTTGCTTTTTTTGTTAATCAAAACTCGTCCGTCTGGTCATATCGATTTATTCGTGAAAATAAAATAAATGAGCGTTTATTTGATTTTGACATTTTCGAACAATACTTGATCGATCTTTTTCTTTAGGGGGGGCACAAAAGGAAACCTCTGAAAATCAAATTGTACAATTTTTTTTAATAAATTCAAATTTTTAGTTGTCCTTAAATTCTGAGTTCGATTTTTCTAGTTTAAAAATGCCTCCTTGACATGCAAGGAGAGGGAAAGCAACTCACTGACAACAGCATTACAATCATCAAAGCATATTTACATGAGATCACGTGTTCAAAACGTCAACTCGCTTTTCGAGAGCGACAGCCTATTCTCGTTGGCTTTAATGCAACAAAAGTGGTAAAGGTAAAATGTTCTCATTGTCAATACGCGATCTAACCGAGCTGACCATGAGCATTTATATACAATCTTCCATGATGTAGAAGAAAAGCACCTGACATTAAGCAGAAGTCACGATTAAAATTTGAAATTTGTAATACATGTGTAGAAAAGTATGCGAAAACAAAATATACTTGAATACTGCCTGTCCAAAACATCTATTGTTGCCTTTTCTGTCTTCAAGTAAATCGCAATAACGAAGAAGACGATCGGGCCGTGAAATAGGTGAGAGAGTTGAAAAGGATTACGGTAGCTATTGACGAACTGGATGACGAGTTCTCATCGTATGATTCGGCATCGTCGTCGCTTGCCGTGCCCGTTGCGGCACTCTCGCGACGAAGCTTGCTCGGCTTGATGTCGTCATCAAGGCCATCTGAAGAGAGAAAGAGAGAACGAAAGAGAGAGAGAGAGAGAGAGTGTGTGTGTGTGTGAGAGAGAGAAAGAGAGAGAGTGTGTGTGAGAGAGAGAGAAAGAGAGAGATAAACAGAAAGAGAGCGAGAGAGAGAGAGAAAGAGAGAGATAGAGAAAACGAATATGATAAAAGATAGTATGAAACAGGAAAAAACGATACAGACGCGAATTACTTTAGTGTATGAATATATGTAATATAAAGAAAAATACCTTCGTCTTCATAGAAGTCAAAGTCGCTCGGAAGCGCCTGATTGCACTGGTCGTGGCGGCAGCAGCAAATCGAAAACTGCAGAAAAGATATAAATACAAATAAATATGTAATATCGGCTGATTTTTTTAAATTTACATATCTATTTTTTATGAAATAAAATAATACACCACATTTTAATGTGACAGCAAACGCATTAATAGATTTTTTTTTAAATAATATAATAAATAAGCTTCTCCTCTCCGCCTCCGCCCTCACATTGCCCGTCATGCCGTTGTAGTTCCGGGTGGGCGTGCAGGCCGCGTCGCGGTCGCGTGCGGCGTAGCAGAGCTGCCGGTCGCCGCCCGTATACGCGCAGCGAGAAGCCACGCCCTGGCGGCCGAAACCGTCTTGAAAAAAAATTCGCATTTGAATTCGCGCCTTTTTGCAAAGACACCAGAGCGAAAAAGCTAACATTTGTGATCTACAACAGTCTGGAGGAGTTTTATGGCTCCTTTAGCTCGGTTAAAATCATCCGATATTCTAGCGTCGGCGCTGCTGTAATCTTCTCTGATTCGCGTGGTCCTTTCACTCTCACCATTTCCACGACCATTGATAGAACGTGCTCGAATCTCACAAGCCTTATTCTGCTTCAAAAAAATAAGAAAAAAACGCAGTATATCGGGAGGACGAGAGAAATATGTATATTACTAGTTTCCATGTAGTAAAATGAGCATTTGCAACTTTCAATGCAGCGCTGGAATTTCTTCCTCGACCTCTTTTAAAAACCACCTGGCAATTCTTGTAAAGATGAATGTCTCTCTCTCAAGGAAAGAGAAAAAGACGAGTGATAGCTAATTGATTGTAAGCAAGTTTTCATTTTGCTTTAGGTATCGAATCCATCCATACATGGAAAAATAACCACGAGCAAACATTTGTTTTGTAAAAAAAAAATTGGCTAATCAATTCAACCCCTAAGTTATTGAGAATTACCCATGATAATTGTGTCATTGCGGTGAAGAGGTTCATGCTAATTTTTTTGAGCTGTTAATTTTAATCACCTGTCTCATTCGAGGAGTAGACGATCACTTTGAGGCACCAGTGCGCTGCACACATTCGCCTGTCACTGATCGAGATGTAACCGGGTGTGTTCGAGGCCTGAGGGAAAGAGAGAGAGAGAGAGAGAGAGAGAGAGAGAGAGAGAGAGTAAGAAAAAGAGTTCGAGAGATACATGTTGGAGAGTGGGAGAGGGACCAGAGGGAGAGAAGAATGAGTAAGACAGATATACAGATTGATAGACTTGAATTGGTGGTAGGATAATAATTTTTTTTCTAATAATTTGAAATGAAAGTGAGAAAGGTCACTAGTAAAAAAAAAAACCTGGCGTCAGGCCAAAACCAGGCAGAAGATTGATCTGCTTTCGACGAAGCCATTTTAAATAACACGGTCACTTTTCCCTTAAAGGTAGGCGCCAACCTTAATTCTTCCCTCGAAGCCATGCAGACAGTGCACGAGATGGCTACTGCTGCCGTGTGCACGGGGATGAGTGGCGGCCGAGAGGAGAGAGAGCAGGCAGAAGAAGGAGAGTGCAGAGATGAGATGGAAAGGGTTCCGCATCTATGAGAGAGAGAGAGACGGATTGAGACGACAGGCGAAGAGAGGAATACTCAAAGAGCGGAGAGAGGTGAGAGAGAGAGAGAAGAGATACGGAGAGAGGGATAGAGAAAGAGAGAGAGAGAGAGAGAGAGAGAGAGAGAGAGCAAGAGATTGATTGAGCGAAGATTTAGGGATCGTTGTTGAGTGTCTTTCTCCTCTGCAATGTTTTGACACTCTCCACAAGATTCGACCGTAATGAAGTTGTTCGACGATCATATTATAGCGAGTTAGACTCGAAAAAGTAGACATGAAGAGAACAACGTTATGCATGCAAAATCGTTTGTCCCCGTTGACAAGAATAGGTCCGGAATCCGAGAGAGGACAGAAGCGGCCGGGAACAACAACGAAGACAATGAAAAGGGACGAGGGCAAGACAAAACAAAATATTGACCACTATTATGGCTTTACTTTTTCTTTTTAACCAATTTGAAAGGAACACTAAAACATTTTTCTTCTTCTTCAAAACAAGTATGATTGCTAAATAAGAATAATAATTCTTTTTTTTTTCAGAATAAATTTCAGCATAATCTCTCGAGTGGAGGACAGTGAAGCTTGTTGGAACACGCGCCTCGAATAAGCAGCATCCATATGCAGAGAAGCTCCCTCTAGCCTTTTTCGGCCTTGTGTCAGATTTCTGGTCAATGGCCTTAATGAGCGAGAGAGAAGGGAAGGGAGAGAGAGCGAGAGAGAGAGAGAGAGAGAGAAAGAGAGAGAGAAAGAGAAAGAGTGAGAGAAAGAGGGAGGGGAGAGAGTAAGAGGAAGAGAGAGAGATAGGGAGAGATGGAGAGAGAGAGAGGAATACAAAAATAAAAGATAGGCGTGAGAAAAAAAACACAAGTGCATACTACATGCATATGCCCTCAGTGCTCCGGATTTCTTTCCCTGTTCTTCCTCTCCTTTATCTCTTTCTCTCTCTCTATCTCTCTCTCTCGTTCTCTCCTTCTCTCTCTATCACACTCCCTCTCTCGTTCTCGGTCTCTCTCTCTCTCTCTAATTACATACATCTCTTTCTAGGTAACTATCTTTTCCTCTCTAACTTTTCTTCTCCCTCTCCCTCGCTCTCTTTTTCTATCTGTCTCTTTTCTCTCTCTCCATCCCCTCTCTTCTTTTCTCTAATTCTGTCACTGATATTCATCTGGAGAAGCTGGTGGCACCATTCCCATTCATCCCGCACTGCACTCTGGTCGAGAATATGAGCACATGGGCAGCGATTGAAGAAGTTCTTTTAGGGAGAGAGAGAGAGAGAGAGAGAGAGAGAGAGCGAGAGAGAGATAAGGAGAAAGAGAGAGAGAGAGGGAGTGAGAGAGAGGAGAGACAAGCAGATAGAGAGACAATCGAGCAAGGAATATTGCCGATGAACGAAAGAACAGAGCAACAGAAGAGCACGATACTGCAGTAGAAGCAAATTTGTGTAGGTCATGTAAGTATGTATATAACAATAGCAAAAACCACCTGTGACTTTTTTTGCAATATGTCAATATAAATAAACAATTTTTTTTAATCTGAATATAGGCATAGTAATTATTTCAGTTTGATCTGCTTGAACCGAACAAGAAAATATTTTAAGTTTATGAGGAATGGTGGAGGATTGAGACGCTTTTCGGTAGAGCTTGCGTCATTCTCATCTCATAACGAATCTTTCCTCCACGTCTCTCTCTCTCTCCTCTCTCTCCCCCTCTGTCTCTGTCTCTCTCTTTCTCTCTCTCTCTATCTCACTCTCTCTCTTCCTCTCTCCGTCTCTGTCTCTGTCTCTGTTTCTCTCCATGTCTGTCTGTGTCTCTTCCCCTCTCTCAATTACCAGTCTCGTTCTCTTATTTATTCAAGCTCTCTTACTCTTCGTTTGCAATATTGCTCTCCGATTTTTGCACAGTGCATTGTGTAACCCTCTCGCTCTTTCTTTCTCTCTCTCTCTCTCTCTCTTCCTTTTTCTCTCTTCTCTCTCTCACTCTCGCTATGTCTCTCTCTCTCTCGCTCTCTCTCTCTCTCTCACTCTCAGCTTCACACCACGCAGATGGCGCATGGCACCAGCACCGCCGCTCTGCTCTGCGGGAGCCGCTGGGAACTCGGCAGGGCGAGAAAGCCGATTTCCGCTTGTGATTCGGAGGAAGAGGAACAGTTCGCGAGGATATGCGAGAAGAATTAGGGGTAGCGAGAGAGGGAGAGAGAGAGAAAGAGAGAGAGAAACAGACAGAGAGATTTGCATGTTGAGATTTAAAAAATAACAACAGCGAAGGAGAAGAGAAGAAGTCAAGGAAAGCCAAGAACAGTGTAATGGTTTCTCAAATTTTCGTATGCCGTGCAGCTGAACAGTACTTTTAAAATAGAGAGAAAGAGAGCCAGTAAGATTACTGTTTTGTAAGGGAAACTGGCAAGCTAGAAGATTTTGTAGCTGGCACGGCCGAATCCGACAAGACCCGGTAAAGTACAGGTCAATAACTTCCCCCCCCCCATAGATCACCCCTGGCAAAGAGGCATGACTTTCAATCATTCATCGAAGAAGGAGGGTGTTGCGTTTTGTATGAAAAGAGTGGTGGACTAATCGAATTAAATTCAGGACTATTCTTGTAATGCGGAGATGGGGTCGGGGCAGAGGGCAGTCTGTGAAGGGGGGCGCGGCCGTGGTGTTGATTAGGATGTGCTGTTGCGCAGTCCGAGAGAGAGAGAGGGAGACGGAGACAGAGAGCCACATAGAGAGAGAGTGAGACAGCGAGAGAGAGGGATGGATGGAGAGTGAAAGAGGGAGAGAGGGAGAGAGAAAGGGTCAGAGTTGAAGGGAGGGAGAGAGAAAGGCAGACATAGAGAGGGTGAGGGAGTGTAGCTGTTCAGGAATATTAGGAATGTAGAGAGAGGTTGAATGAGAGACAAGGAAAACGAAAAAGAAAATGAGGTAAATATGTAGTTAGGGGAGGGAGGGAACAGTAGGAAGAAGGGTGAGAGAGAGATAGGTTAAAGAGTGGGGGGTCTGGGAGACAGAGACTGAGAGAGAGAGGGAGAAAGTGTAAGAGAGAAAGTGTAAGAGAGAAAGTGAGAGAGACAGAGATGGGGAAAAGGAAAGCGGCAGAAATAGAGGAAGAGAAAGAGAGAGAGAGAGAAAGAGAGAAAGAGAGAGAGAGAGAGATAGAGAGAGAGAGAGGAAAAGGAAAGAAAGCAGAAGTAACCGAAGATGCTCCTTTTGCCACCGCCCGCTTACTTTGCTTATTTGCTCTGGTAGACGAGGGAAGTGCGAAAGAAGAAGCGTTCCGGGAGAAAAAGCCTCTCACCCTCGTTTCCACATCTCCTACTTGTCCGCCTCTCGAACTCTCCCTGTCTCCCTCTCGCTTGCTCTTCTCTCTCTCTCTCTCTCTCTCTCACCCTCTCTCAGTCGCTATCTTTCTCTCTCTCTTTGTCTCTTGCTCTCTCTCTCCCTCTTCTTCTCTCTCTCTTTCTTTCTTTCTCGCTCTCTCTCTCTCTCTCTCGTATCAAGCTTTACTGTTTTCACTGTTGACCGAAGTCACACTTGTGATGTTCCTCTCCTTCACTTAATCACTGTAACCTTTTCTCTCTCTCTCTCTGTCTCTGTCTCTGTCTCTCTCTCTATCTTTCTCTCTCTCTCTCAAAGTGGTCACATTCTCACGTAGTCTGGCGCCAACAGTCCTTCATGTAAAGTTGGCGCCGGATGGAAGAAGAAAATGTTAAGAGATATTAAGGAGCGCAGTCAAAAAGGCTATAAGAAATACTTGTGGCATTCTATTTTGCATCAATCGGAAACAGGAAAATAATATTTATTAAACATTTCACCACAGTTTACAAAATCCATCTTGGGATATGTATTGAATAACTAAATATTAGTAAGAAAGGTGTGAAAATATGACAAGAAGACTAGTACTTAGAGAGAGAGAGAGAGAGAGACAAAAAAAGTAGTAATTTGATGAGGGCTAAAGTCGATGCATGCGACTGATTATTGCGTCCTTTGGAGTAGCCCAAAAATCTTCGCATTATGAGTCCCTGGAGAAAGAGATTGAGAGAGGGAGAGAGAGAGTAAGAGATGAAGAGGGAAAGAGTGACTCTATCAAAGAGAAGGAGGCATTGCCAGAGGGAGCGAGGTAGAGAGAGAGAGGGTAAAAGAGAGATGGAGAGCAAAAGAAAGTGAGAAATGGAGGGCGCTGAAGCTGTGACAGAGCAAGAAAATGTTCTGAATATCTAAATGCCTGCGCATCTAACGGCCGTGTCACGTCTCTATGCTATTTATCATGTCTATCTCAATCTCTCGCTCTCTCTCTCTCTCTCTTTCTCTGCCTCTCTCTGTCCCTCACTCTAACTCTCTCACTCTTGCTCATACCCTCTCTTTCCCTTTCCCTTTCTCTCTCTCTCTCTCTCCCTCATCCTCTCAGACTTGTCACTGCAACAATGAGCGAGTAGAGTGCGCACCGAGAGGCCTGCCTTTTCATGCGCCCTTTTGCTCAACAACCGCCTCATGCTTATCATTGCAGCAGTCGAGGGATTTCAAGGAGGCAGGAAGAAAGAGGGAGAGAGAGAGACAGAGAGAGACAGAGAAAGAGTGATTGAGAGAGAAACATAGATGTAGAGGAAGGGGGAAGACAGAGAATGGTCAGAAAAGGGAAACAGACCACAGAAGGAGAAGGAGAAGCTATCTAGAATAAGTTCGAAGAGTTTTTTTTATACCTTTAGCGTAGAAGGAGGAAGGGGTACAAGATATCAAAAAAGGCCGATTGCACGCTAGAACAACATCTTGCGATAAGAATGCCTGGGCAATTAAAAGAGTGGAAAGGAGGGCGATTTGTAAAAGATAAACAATGATCATGGAAACAACGAAAGAGAGAGAGACAGAGGGAAAGTGAGAGTGTGAGAAAGACAGAGAGAAACCGAGCAAGAGAGAAAGAGAGGAAAAGGCAAACAACCTCTCGGCATTTAGCAACGAAATATGCCCTCTGGAGGCATACAATTTGACATTTTAAAACATGACTCACGTGTCCTTTTTAGGTACGCGAATATTCGGCAACAATACCTCTGACGGGAGGAGACGGCGAGAGCGAGAGAGAGAGAGAGAGAGAGAGAGAGAGAGAGAGAGGGGAGAGAGAGAGAGGAAAGCAGAGAAAGAAACAGCGAGAAAGGGTGAGAGTGGGAGAGGGAGAGGGAGAACGCGAGAGAGAGAGAGAGAGAGAGAGAGAAAGCGAGCGAGAGAGAGAGAGGCAGAGAGAAGTAGAGAGGGGTAAAAAATAAACGCCTTCGCGCTCATGGCGACAAAAACGGAAAGGATGACAAGAAAAGAGGAAGACGACCGGGCATGCGCAAGTACCACCAATATGTCATGTGCTTGTGGTCCGGGGAGCACAAAAAAGAAGAAAGAGAGAGAGAGAGAGAGAGAGAGAGAGAAAGAGAGCACAAAAGAGTGAGGATGAAGGGACAGACGAGGCATGGACATTCTTTTATTCCCTTTTTCTGTGCTCATTCTCGCTTTTGTTTTATGTAAGCTCCGCTCAATCTCGAAGCTCTTCAGTCTTCCTTCTTCTTTTTTGCATCTTAGAATAATGTCACAAGCCTTCTTATATCTCCCCCTTTTTCCGTCTTCTTCACTCTCTCTCTCTCTCTCTCTCTCTCTCTCTATCTCTATCTCTCTCTCTTTTCTTCTTTCCTTTCTCTCTTACGCTAATTCTTCTTCTTTCTCTCTCCTTACAGCGGCATTTACATTTCTGTCTCTCTCTCCTTCGCTCTGTCTCCTTCACCCTCGCTCTCCCTCTCCCTCTGTCTCTCTCTCTGTCTCTCTCTTCCTCTCGATCATCTAATCTTTCTTTCGTCTGATGATTCTCACCCCTCAGGCATTTTAGTTTCACGGTGTAAGAAGGCCGCCCCTGACGCCTCCATATTTAGGTTTCAGTGAAAGAGCAACGAGAGTGAGACGATAGGTAAATATACGGTGAGAGGGAGGTGGAGAGAGAGATTGAGAGAGACTGAGTGATAAGGAGGGAGAGAGGAAGAGAGAATGAGAGGAGAAAAAGAGAGAGACAGACAGAGAGAGACAGAGAGACAGAGAGAGAGAGAGAGAGAGAGAGAGAGAGAGAGAGAGAGAGCAAGAGTGCCAGATTGAGTTCTGTCCTAATTCGATTGCGTCGAATTTACAGGTCGTTTCTCACGGCGTGTGAGGGCGGGGAGACGCGACCTTTGTTTTCTATGCCTTCCCATCAACTCCTTTCCAAACCTCGTTTCTTCGAGTATGAGACTCTTGAGGAAATGGGGAAATAATTAATTTGAAAATTTGAAAAGAAATAAATCGATAGCTGCTGTCATGAAGCATTCAAGAACACTTGCTTTAAAAAATAAATGTCAACCTGATTGTGGAGGACAAATGAACCGGAAATATGTATTTTTAAATCAAAATATGCTGAGTCAGTGAGGAACGAGCGCGATGGCATAAGCTCAACTTCTTGCTCTCTTTCTCTCTTTTCGGTCTCTCTCTCGCTCTGCTTCCCTCTTTTCTCTCTCTCTCTCTCTCCTTTCGGTCTCTCTCTCTCGCTCTGCTTCCCTCCTTTCTCTCTCTCTCTCTCTCTCCCTCTCCCTCTCCCTCTCTCTCTCTCTCTCTCCTTTCGGTCTCTCTCTCGCTCTGCTTCCCTCCTTTCTCTCTCTCTCTCTCTCTCTCTCTATCTTCTCTCTCTCTCTCTCTTTCTCTCTCTATCCTTCTCAGTCTCGGCATCCTTTCATCGTCTTCCTCTTCTTGACACATCCCGAGATCCCCCGTGGCTGTTTCACTCCTTGCAATCAACGCGGGGGGAGCAGGCGAAGAAGGAAGGAAGGTTCCTTCTTCACTCATCCTTTTGTGTTTCATAGTATTTCTTTAAGGGGAGGCCATAGATCCTATATTCGTTGTCTCTCTCTCTCTCTCTCTCTCTCTCTCATTCTCTCTCGCTCTCTATCTCTCTCGTCTCTTTCACTCCTCTCTCTCTCTCTCTCTCTCTCGCTCTCTATTTCTCTCGTCTCTTTCACACCTCTCTCTCTCTCTCCTCCTGCTCTCTCCCTTCTATGTCTATCTGCATCCTCTCTTTCTCTCTCTCTTCTCCTATTCGTCCTCCCTTGAACTCTTCCATCATTCTTTCCCTGCACCCTCGATGACAGCAGTGAGTTGCCCCACGGGGGAATATGAATGGCCGCACATTAATCCATGCGCTGACCGGAGGCGCCAATGAATTGTATGCGTGCTACTAGTGCACTCGTGAAACAATGCCAGTCGAGTGAGAGAAAGAGAGAGAGAGAGAGAGAGAGAGAGAGAGCGGAAAAGTGGAGGGAGGGAGAGAGAGAGAGAGAGAGAGAGAGAGAGAGAAAGAAGATAGGGAGGGAGAGAGATGGCAAGAGAGGTCAAATTGAGCAGGAAGTCATGAATCATGACAGAGTTTAGAGAAAATTGAGAGCCAGACGGAAAGCAAAAAGTGATTCATAGAGACTGCTTCGAGGAGAGAGAGGAGAGAAACAAAGAGAGAGAGAGTGAGGCTAGACAGCGAGAGTAAACGGAAGATTGTCAGTGGTTATGAAGATCTTGGCATTAAGCCGCACTATCAGAATGATTATATTTCCCCCGCTTTCTTCCTATTCGTAATATTCCACTTTCCTTCTCTCTCGACTCCTCCCTCCCCCTCTCTCCGATCCTTTGAAAGTCCAGTAGTCTCGGCATGGAAGATATGAGTAAAGTGTTTTTTTTATCATATCATCATCCTAGATAGACAAATATTCCAATTGAGGCACCAGTGGGATGAAGTGATGTGAGATACATGAAAGAGAAGAATTTGCCAAGAACATGATATGAACATTTCAAGATCAAGTAGAAAAGTGACAGACTACAAGATCAGGTAAAAAGGATATGATATGCGTGGAATATTGTGATAATATGGAAAGATCATTTTCAAATGAGCAAAAATACCAGGCAGTGAATACTCCACGAAATAAAATTAAAGAGAAATCTTGAGATAATGGAAGAGAAAGAAGGACAGAGATTGGTAGCAGAAAGATATAGGGAGAGACATAGATAGCGAGGGAGAGAGTGAGAGAAAAGACCCACAAAAATCACATAAAAAATTGAGGCAAAGATGATACTGTAAGAATATATGATCAAATAAATATTGCAAGCGAAATAATATGAATGAGAATTGTCGAAGGACACATGATCTGATACCTAGAGAAGAAAAAAAAGTCCACGCGGGAATTTTTAGGGCGGGTTACTGTATCACTAAAAGAGCGTTTCTGCGAAATAGCAATTTTCACTTCTTCTCAGGCATCCTCAGGCACATCTTCAACCGATGTTAGTGACATGTCCTTCTTGTCGAAGAAGGCGCTAATCAGCTGCCGATCAACGGCGGCGTAAACGCGTTCCGTCCCGTCGTTATGGCGTCTGAAATTAGCGCATCCTAGATTGGGCGGGCTTTCGCAATCCGTCCACCGCATCCAAGATTGGCCGTGTTTTTGGAACGATGTTTGCAACACATTTTTCGCCCTTGTATCCTTCGCGAACTCGAGAATATCCTGCAAACCTCATCCTCACGAGGCGGTGGTCGAGAAACTCGGTGAGATGTTGACGAAGGGAAGCGTCCGTGGACACCCAGAAGTTGTCTCTGCAAGGAGAAAGGGCATTGGAGAGAGAGAGTGAGAGAGAGAGAGCGAGAGAGAGAGAACGAGAAGGGGAGAGAAGCATGGAGAGAGAAATTAAAGGGAAAAATAAGAGCGGGTGAGAGAGAGAGAGAGAGCGGAAACAGAAAGAGGAGGAGAAAGAAAAGTGGGTGAAGAGAGTGAGAGAGAGAGAGAGAAAGAAAGGAATAATATAGAAAGAAAACAGAACTCGAGAGAGCAGAGTTAGAGAAACATTTTCCATATCTCCTTTTCTCTTGAACAGCGAACGCAGAAGTAATACAATTTACATCCCCTTTAAACCCTTTTTTAAAATGATGTCTTCTATCTGCATCATTTTCTCAATACTCTTTTCGTTCCTTTGCTCGTTTGCGCCCTTCGTTCCAAGCAAACCAAATTATACGCCAATCAGCGTAGGGAACACAGAATCCAGAGGACGATTGTCTCGAGAAAGCAAATCGTTTTTTTCCATCAATCTCTAACAGGCCAAATCTCTAACTTTATCAGAAAGCGCCTTAAATAAATAAAATTAAAATATAATATTTTCATTGACCAGTAAAATATTTATACTAGAATCAAACTACAACTTTAAAAAAATAATTCTACGTAAATAAAGAGATTGTAAATGAATAAATAAAAGAGAAGAATACATTTTTTTAAATAAATATAACTAAACAACTATGAAAAAAGATAAAAAAGTGACTAACGCAGCGTATTTGAAGAGTGCATAGAATCCAATGCTCTTTGTTGTCTTCTCTTTCTCTGCTTTCCCTGCCACTCTCGTCGTCTGCACTCTCTCGCCTCCCTCCACTCCTCTCGGCAGGAAGACTAGCGAGAAAATTGCATGGAGGATCTTACGCGAAGCGTCGGTTAACGATTTCCAGAATGCCTGACAATGTTAACTATTTAAAGAAATTAAAAATAATATATTGAAAAAGAAACTAGGGGAAAAAATGCACGTATTGGATCGGGGTGGGGTATTGGGGGGGGCATATTGGGCCCTGAAACCAGTATTGGGCCCTGAAACCAGGGTGGGGTTGATCCTGTCAAAATGTTCTGCAAAACGGATTAAAAGGAACAGTCGAGGATCTATTAGATCGTGGTGGAGTATTGGGCCATATTGCGCTCTGAAAAGTAGGTATTGGACCCTGAAACCAGGGTCGGGCTGAAAATGGTCTTGTCTGTTCTCAAAAACATGATAGGGGAAGGTTTTCGGGTGGCCCAAAACTGTCGAGTCGGTAGTAAATTTTTTTCTGAGAGAATCAATTTTGAGGGATTATAAAATCAATTCATGCATTCGATATCCCATAATAAGTTCGCTGTGATGATATGCAGATGTATTAGTAAAAAAATTAAAGAGTTGTTTTATTATTAAAAAAAAAAAGAACCTCAAGAGATGCCATCGAATGCGTGGCCTTGGCGGCAGTCGAGTGGAGATCGAGCAGAGCAGAGTTTCCTACAAAAGATAGGTTTAATTAAGAGAGCACACAACTTAACCGTAATCTTTTGAATTATCTTGGATATTGCATTCGCGTCTCTCTAAATCACATGCACTCTCGCCTTTTGCGTCAGGCAAAATGGCGCGAATTCAAGATTGAGTTCTTGGTTCCTTTAACACTCTTTATAAATCTATACACTAAATGTAATTTCAACCGAGGCAATAGATTACAGAAATAAAGAGCTTTGTGCACAATCTACAACATTCTCGATTTTCGACATTTTTATTGTAAGAAAAATATATCTTTACAATAAATAGCGCGGGAAGTATAAATTTTTAAATATTATAAATAAATAAAAATTAAACAGTACCCGCATACAACTCCTCTTCGCCCATTTCCCACGTATTCACCGTGTCGTGCGCCCATCGGAAGCGGCCAAATATTGCCTGAGTAACTTTTTTCTCTTGTGCTTAAATTAACTATACTTGCTTCAATCAAATATATTTATATATTTTTTTGTTAAAAAAAACAATTTATGGACCTATACAGAGAGCTTCCCAGATCAGATTAAATTGTTCAAGATTGCAAGCACATTACTTAAATTATAGAGCTTGAAAGGGAAAAATACCTTTTCACTTAATACTGTTTCGCATTAAAATATAAATAAATAAAATAAAAAATAAAGCTAAATTACCGTATCCCAGAGTAGCATTGCATTCAGATGGCAGACAGAGGCTACAATTCGTATGGATGACGACTCTGCGAGTGTTGCTAGAATCTCTTGAGCAGCTGGATCCCTGCAAACATCAATCAATAATTAAGATTATATTAAATTATTTAAAAAAATATATACACATATATATATATATATATATATATATATATATATATATTGTGAGATCTGGGTTTTCTTAGTTAGCGGAAGCAGTCGATTTTTAAGAGAAAATTTCGAAAGTGCAGTCATTTACATTTTATTTATTCATATGTACTCACAAGGTAAGGGGGATATGACAGTCATAACGTGGTTCAAATTCTCGGCGAATTCTAATGAAGGCCATTCACATGAGAACCACCAGGGAACTTTTTCATAACACTTGTTGTTTAACAGACAAATAATTATTGTGGAAAATAGATTTAAAAATATATATATACTCATAAAATCAATCAATAAAAATGAATAGCTGACCGAAAATTGGACGCATCGATGTGGTGGATAACAAGAACGATGCCTCGGTTGTCGTTGTCGTTGGCCTTCGCGACGATCTCTTCCGCCGCTTCGAGATAGGATTGCGCCTTCTGCTGAAAGGAAAGCACCATTTAAATAACAGCCTTTTTTCAAGAGAGATAGAGAGAGAGAAGAGAGACGGAGAGAGAAAAGAGAGACAGACACAGAGAGAGAGAGAGATGCAGAGAAAGAGAGGAGAGAAAGAAAGGATGAGAGGGAGAAAGATGCAATGAGAAGGAGGAATTGAGAGAAAGCGGCGAAACGGGAAGATGCAGATGTGAAAGCTTTGTCGGAGTCACACAGTCCGATCATTACTTCTTATATTTATTCATTCTGAACCAGCTGCATCGTAGATTTGATTCATGCCCCAATCTTATAAAAACCATTCGTATGAAAACCACCTGGGAACTTTTCTTTCGTGCACTACTTATTAAACTGACAATTAATTACTGGAGAAATTATTTGGGAAGGGGGATTTAAAAGGTAAACAATAAGCCTTTTTTTGCCAATAATTTTTTTTCCAAAAATTATAAGGTAATTAGAAGGCCTAAAAGTTAACGAAACTTTTCACACAACAGCAAACAACAATAAGCCACCAGGATGATTAACACTTTCATTTTACCATCAATGTAAAAAAATCACTACTTCAAACAAGCTTGTGTCCTTCTTTTGCATTTCGATAAATATTACAAAATTAGATGCAACATTTCTCAAATTAGGAAAGAAGTACAGGGATGGTAAAATCTCTAAATAGGTGGAGCTGGCCTCTCAAAAATGTGATATGAAACTGCTACAACCTACCGTAGTCTCCAGAGTAAATACAAAATTCAAATGTACCATTTTCCCGCCGACCACTGATTTGAGTGTCGCGAGAAGAGTGCGAACGGATGCGTCCGGTTTGAATGCCTCCAGCTCGACTACGGTATTCGACTCGTGAATCAATTCGCATTCAGCGAACGCACGCAGCACGGCGTGACGAGTGCCAATACCGTGAATCTTAATATTTTAATTTTTTTTTAATCTCCCGCTAAAATAAATTCAAATATTTCATTCTCCCGCTAAAATTCCCTTTTCTATTTGTCAAGCGCATCATATAACAAAAGAGAATTAGATTTAAATAGTATGTTCAAAGTTATATATTAACAAATAACTGTAATACTATTTTAAATGTGTAAATACCACCACTGACCAAAAGATTAAAATTGGCGGCAAGCAGAAGATTCCATTTCGGGAAGCGATTACTCCAGCGCGTCTCCACGTCTCTCGCAAGAGTCGCTTGGGACTTTTTCTAAAAAGAGAACAATGCGAATATATAATAAATCTATTAATATTCTTTAAAATGTATTCAATCAGTAAACTTTAAACATCCTTTTATTTCTTCTGCAAGCGCGAATAAATATACCTAGCATTTGGAAAAGAAAAGTAATAAATACCCTTTTTAGGAACTCTTTCTCACATCCCAGTTTCACTATCTTGTTACATCTGCCTCTTACATCTCTCTCTCCCACGCTCTCCCTCTCTCGTCTTTTCTCTCACGCTCTCTCTCTCTCTCTCTCTCTCGTCTTCTCTCCTAAGCTCTCTCCCTCTGTGCCGCTCTCTCTCTCTCTCAAAGATGCTATCAGTCTTACCAAGTACTCCTTGATAACTCCAAGATCGCAGCTCGCGATGAATGCACCGGCTTCTCCCTTCTCCTCCTCCTCGCCATCCTCTCTCGAATTTTCTTGCTCCTCTTGTTCATTTTCGTGGCTCTCTTGACCACGATCACCTCTAAAAAGATTGTGGAAATTATAAACTAAACTATTAGGCAAAATCAAAATGTACAATTTAAAGTTGCTGAAAATGATGATTTCAAGAAAAAGAAAATTCAAACCGGCTATTATAAGACTTTTAAAGTTAACATTAAGCAGTACTAAACTGTGCTTTATATGAAATGGTAGGTTGCTGATAAGGAAAATTAGCTTCTTTTTTTTTGTTAAATTATGCGCATCAAACCAGTTGACAATTTAATGGCTCATGCGCGTAAAAAACGTGACCAGGCGGTTTTTCTAACCGCTGATCTTTATATGAATTCGCCGAAAACCTGGTTCACCGATCAGCAGCCTCTTCTGACAAATTCCATAAATGTTTTGATAGCAGAGAAAGGGCTCGCAAGAATTATTTTTCATTTGTTTTTGGCTCCATTATACTAAAACATTACAAACAATTTATATTTTTAACAAAAAGAATTAAAAAAATAAACCTTCGATCCTTCTTCGTTCGTTTGGTCCTCTTCCTATTCATGACAGGCAGCTTGCCTTTCAGGAAGAAGCGCTCCACTGCGGTCATCTTATTAATCTCGTTCCTGGAATTAGAGTTACATGCATATTTTGCAATAAGGTTTCAAAATATAAGAATACATCGAAATAGGGCATGAAATTATATTAAATTAAAAAAAAGTTAAAAAAATTATTTCCTGCAAGATCAGCGCATTGTTGTTGTTCAGTGATGCACAGTAACAGGGCAGAGTACTTATTTGTCCTTATTCTTAGGATAAGTTAAGACTTAATTACGTAAATACTCATTTATTTGTTCATCTTCTTTGGAAAAAATTAAGGATTAAGGATATAAACACGTAAGTTTACGGTATTATTTGCCCTTATTCTTATGAAAGCTCAAGTAAAACACTAAGGTTACGGTATTATTTGTTCCTATTCTTATGATAGCTCAAGAAAGACACTAACACCAACGGAGTCATGGACCCGAAGGCGCCTTCGTCTCTATACGGGGCGACATTCTCGGCTTCTTCTGCTTCTTCTTCTTCCTCCTCTCCCTTGTCCTTGTTTCCGTTTCTTCGCTCACTCCTTGTTCCCCTTCTAGGCGCACTCTCTTGGGGTGAGTCGAAAGTCAGACGATGTCCCTGAAAGAGTACAAATATGTATACTATGCTATTTATACAAAAAACATATTAGTATATTAATAACATAATATTGCTTACAAAAGTACGACTACTTCTACAGAAGCCCTCGAAATGAATGAATTTACATATGAAATGAAAGGAGATGAAATGAAAACTCTCGCTCCGATTTATCTGAGTAATTACTATTTTTATCACTTCCACATTCCCTCTCCTCTATTTTTCTTTACATCATTCTCAGGTTCCCCCTTTCCCTTTTCCCCCTTCTCTCTCAATATTTTTTTCTCTCGGTCCAGTCATATTTCTGTTTTTTTTTCTCTTTGTATCTCTGCTCTCCAATTCTATCTCCGTTCTCTTTCGCCGTCTCTCTCTCTCTCTCTCTCTCTCTTCTCTCTCCAGTCTCTCATCGCACCTTCTTCCCTGAACTCTCTGCTTGCTGCTGCTGTCGCAATCGAGGAGCGCGGTTAGTCTGAAATTGAATGAAATAAACATATTAATGATAGGTTGTATAATAACAATAATAATACTAACTCAGGCTCAACTAAAACCAAACAATTATAAACAAAAAAAATAAGGGCGCCCAGTTTAACTCGTATTTTTTTAAGATCGAAAACAAGGTTTAAAAATATAAAAATAAAACTATCGACCCACCGACGCCGCGCGCTCTTTCCTCTCCTGCTTCGGCGGAGTGACGTCATTCGAAGGGGGCGGAGTCTCACTGGAAGGGGGTGGAGCTTCTCTCTTCGCTGTCGATCTCGTCGTACGAACCATGCGGATAGATATCCCTGAGCACTTATTAACCATAAGCCAGTCAATAGAAGATTACTCTCTAATGATAAGAGAGAGCCATCCAAGACTTAGTTTAAAAAAAAACAGATTTCATAACGTAGTAGCGGTTATGGCAAAATGTCAAGCCCGGAATAAGAGCCTGGCTCTAATACACGTAGTAATATGTATTTTAAAAAAAAAGATAATTCGAGTAGTTCCCCCAAACACTGCTTAACGTAAAAGCACTTAACCATAAGCACAGATTCAATTCTATTCACATTCCTACACAGCCAGAGCTCCGCACCAACAAAACCAGTTCAAACCATGGGAGGCTCAATATTACATGAAATAATGTCTTAAGAATTTAGAAAGTCTTGCCAATTCGCCCATCATTCTCTTCCAATCCACTTGAGCACACGGCTCTTTAGCCATATTCTTCAGCTTCCTGTGCAGAGACTCCATTTTCCATGGTCTTCAAGTAATAGCAAGAGCTCGGCATGTATAACCCTCTGAGCGATTCAAATCAATCAAATAACAATTACTGTGACGACACATCCACATTACTTTATCGACAGCAAAAAAAACCCAAGCGTAGAAAAAGGAAATTTGTGTAAATATTCTTGTTAAATTACCTATCACATTCGCAACAGAACCAGATTCTTATAGGAATAAATTACGCTCTCTTATGATTTGAAACATCTTGAATAGAAAAAAAGTAATAATAATAGAATGCGATGAAATCTCGGCCATCATCTCGGAATGATCTATTTCAGCAGCGACCACTTGAATTGCTCCTTTGCAGCGCCGAGGAAGTTTTGGCCGACCTAGAAATTACTTGTTTTTTGTGTCATGAATAAACGCCAATATAATTGAAAGTATAACATGAATGATAAACCGACAAAAGCTTTTCATGAGCGAAACGGAAAGTCGTTATTTTTTTAAGTTCAGTTTTCAATTTACATAAAAGAAACGAGCCTGAGTGAAAGTCTGGTCAGAGAAGGAGATCTCGTCCGCTTTCAGGGCGCAACGAGCAACAACCGCTTGCGAATCAGTCTCGAGGATGATACTGGGAAAAAAGGATATAGTAATTTTTTAAATATTCAATTATAATAATTATTATAGAAACATTGCGGAACAATCCAGAATTAGAAAGCGCAATCTTCTTATTCTCTTTCTTACACCGAATTTATCTGGGATACTGTAGTACATGGATTGATGTTAATAACAATTTTCCAAAATGAATCACAAATACCCCGACTTGTAAAATGGTGAGTAATTTTCAAGCATCTACTTCACTGGTCCGTGCTACGCATTGAAACAGTTTTCCTTTTCTCGCGCTCATAATTTTATATCTATGGTAGTTTTGATAGATGGAGAAACTCGCTGCGGAACTAGTCTGGCTGTTACCATGCTCCATAAACTAGTTGTAGCTACGGTAGTTGTGACTCCTAGGTGTATTACAGTAAGCTTTAAAGTCGTTGCGGGACCAGACTCAAAACTGGTCAATAAACTGACCCCTCGTCAACGAGCTCATCAATGATGAGCATCACCGTGTCCATCGAGTCGAGCAGCGCCTTCTTCTCAACGTTCTTTCGCAGGACCTGAAAATTGGAGGATGTTTTTTTTTTAAATAAATATTAATATTGTGTCCTCTTCTTTAAAAGTTTTCCATAGATAAAAAATAGAAAATAATCTTAATGGGCACAAAAATAAGTTCAACAACAATGATAGTGTCCTCCCACGAGGAAACACCTATTACAATAGAAAACAGTAACGTTCTCACAATCAGCTCAGCAATAACTACTGTAGAGAACAGGCTAGATTAATGAGAATCATGCAGGCGGTATTTACTGCTCGAAACCATCTGCTCCCCTTTTCCCTATTGATTGAACATCTTCCTCATTGCTAGAAGGAACTCTCTTGTTCCCGATTGCTAGAGCAATAATATCCTTATTGTTAGATCCATTTCTTCTAGTTAGACCCCTTTCTTCTAATTAGACCCCTTTCTTCCAGTTAGACCTCTTTCTTACTGTTAGACCCCATTCTTACTGTTAGACCCCTTTCTTGCTGATAGACCCACTTCCAACTAAAAGACCCCTTTCTAACAGCGCTGATTGAGTCGTAGAGGCAGTTGAGGAGTGCTTCCAGGATAAGCTCGTTCTCTCGCGGAGCGCCGAGGACGTAGAAATAGAGATCGACATTCGAGCGGTAGAGGCAAGTCACGCCGTCCAGCAGCAGGATCTCGGCTGGAATTGGAAAAAGATTTAAAAAATATATATATACATTTTTTTAAATAAATAAATATATAATATAAATATTAAAGATATTCAATTTTTTCTACGTGAAAATCTTTAATAAATACATATTCACAAGTCTTCTAGCACTATTAATGCATCTAAATTTCATACATAATTCTTTCATATCGTAACGATTTCAGTAAGCAAAAAGTGTAGGATTTTTACTCCGATGTGATCTGCTCATGTTCTCATCAAGTGAAATTCTGAATTCTCATATTTGTCCATTTGAAATTAGTCATATAAACACTCAACAACCAAAGCAACGAGTAGTTTTCATAACACTCGTTACATACAGTAGCTCACATACTCCAATTTTCGTTCAATATTACGATAAAGAGTGAAATGAAAATGGACAACTTAACAGTGAAAAAATTTCTTTCTGAAAAACGAAAGAAAACAGGATATAAAAACTCGATAGTGTTGCCTCTTTAAGGGAAAAATTCTTTTCAAAGAGTGCAAAAAAAGCTGAATAAAGTCACGTACAATTGGCGTTGCGGGACGTCTTGGAGAAGAGGCTCTTTTCGAATGCCTTCTGCTCCTTGACACTGCCGAAGGTCTCCTTGTCAAAGTACTGCAAAGAAAAGGAAAAATGAAGGAAATAATAGGATTTTCATTTGAGGAAAGTGAAATGCTCCTTCTGAAAAAAAATCTAACATTGTATCAAAATAAAATTATCTCGACGGATTTCTCAAACACTCATACAGAAGTCGACTGTCTGATTCGTTTATTACAATTACTATAAAGGAAGCCGCCAAGATGCATTTCTCAAAGGCTTGCAACATCCCGATAGTAAATCCAACGAAGCATATATATTTTATAAACTTAACCTAAGTCATTAATGCTTATTATTCCCTAGCTATGCGGGATTAGGTATTACGACTAGCGAGAGAACATGCAGTATACTCATGTTCTCTGATTATTCTCAATATATATGGAGGCCTGTTTGACGCGTTGCGGTTGCGTCGCGGCAGCTTTTGACTATTAGTAGAGATCGAAATAGCGTTTGAAAATGCGAGAAAAACAGTTCAACGAAAACATCACAGCAGATATTCGCGGTATTTGTGGAAAATATAAAAGAAAAAAAAAACAAAGTTTTGAATTAAAGAATTGAAAAAGAAAGAAACCTTGGCAGTGATACGATGGCCATCCTGGTCAAGGATGACGATACCCTTGATGGAGTAGAGAGAAGTCGCCTGGAAATATGGAGGGGTAAATATTAGAAATTTTCTTTTATAACTGATCTTATAGAATATTTGGCGTGGAAAATACCTTATGTTAGAAACAGAACAACTTAATCAGCCTTTTTCTCCCATTCAGCACTATATCCTAGAGCCCCTGGATTTTAACGGTGGCCCACATCAAAATCAATTACCACTGGAAAACAGTCGGCTTTCCACAAAGGCTTCAAAGTAAAAACTGTTAATATAACAACCTCAAGCAAAAATTAAAGGAAATAAACAAAGCGAAACATTTCAAATAATATATAAAAGACTAAAAGTTGCATTGTTTCAAAATAAGCACAGAAAAACGGAAGGTCTTACGGATTCAAAGTCCATGTCGAAGCCGCGTGCGAGGAAGGCGGTGACTCAAAGAAAGAGAAAATGCATTAACAAAAGATACAACATAATAAAGTATACAAGCAGAAAGAAACAACAGCAAAAAGCTCCGCGCGAAAGCTGAAACGTGGAAATTCCCCTTTGGCTATCATCCAAGTGTAAATTTGTAAAGATCACCAGATTTTAAATGAATATATTACACAACAAAAAAGGCTTTTACTCATTTACTTTATTTATTCGCATTTTTTTGTTTATTATTAAGCATATTATAATATGTAATTTTTAGCCAAGTGTTTTAATCATAAGTAAATTACCGGTTCTAAGCTAGATATCTCTGAGTAGATTGATGATAAACTATTGTTTAAGTCACTTGGCACTATTGATTTTACCTCACGCGTGAAGCACTACCCTCTCACTCTTTTTCGTTTGTCGCGAGACAGGCAAACTCTCATCTGCTGTGCTCGATGTCAGTGCGATCTCTTTTCCTCTATTAACGATGTAGAGAAAGAGAAAGAAAGGGAGTGAGAGAGATAACGAGAAGTAAAGAGGGAGAGAGAGAGAAAGA
>CALZFC010000005.1:11207500-11270000 GCA_945643635.1 Allodiplogaster sudhausi
GAACATTGACTGAAATACGAAAATGTCTTTTTTTTAGTACTATTATTTCTTTTCTAATTGTAAGACGTACCCGAAAGAAGGAGGAATACATGGCGAGGTAAGAGCGATTAACGTGGAATTCTTTGGCTTTTCCGCCAACTCTGATGCAGACATCCGATGTCGGATTCGGCACACTAAAGTCCATGTAACCGCCTTCACGGACTGCGACGAGAAGACGAAGCTCCTAAGTAAAGTACGAATTTATAAATGAGGTTAAGAATAATCGGTGGAAATACATATAAAACAGTGTCAATTAAAAAATTTGTTTTGTTTCCCTCTGTTTTCGGATTAGCCATTATTTTTGGGAGGGAATTAGAATATTCCACTGTTTGCCATTCTTGACGAACGGAAAAATTGTCAAGTCAGCGTTTTGGCAATTTTTTCCTACCATCAGAAATGGAAAACTGTGGAATAATCTATTTCCTCGCCAAAATAATGGCTTATCCGAAAATTGAAGAAAAAAAACCTTTTTAATTGACACTGCCTTATATGTATGTACATATGTACATAACCAATCCATATTTAATTGATTATTTTCTTACGATTACAAACAAGACCGCGATGTACATACATATTAATCGATTGTTTCAATAAGTGAGCCTGCAAACTTAAAATTTGCAAGAAAAAGTGCCTACTTTAAAGTTTCTGGAGCAATCCTGGCTCCAGGAAGCGTTTTCTCGATTGAATTCGTACTCATCGTACGAAGGGACCGCTCGGTCGGCAGTGATCACCGCGACGGACGCCTCGACAACCGCTGTTCGATTGTTGCTAAAGTCTGCCTTAACCGTTTGCACCGTTTGTTCCATTTCGAGTCGTCGTTCAAAAAATATAGAGTATTTGTGCAAACCTCAAAGGAGACCTTGGGCTTGCTGTCTCCTTCCTTGCGGAAATGAAATACAATGTTGGAGATGGTAATGCTCTCTGACGTTGAGCTGAATGGTTAATAGCAATAATCATCATTCAAATTAATTACTTTGATCCGAATATAAGTACAAATAGGTGATGATGATGTGAGATAAATTCATAAACTTTTTAGATGATATTCACGTACTTGCTTGAGAACACAATCTCGCGTTTCCCGAACGTTGAGGTCGAACTCGTCTCTTGCTAGAGATTAAACAAATTAATATATATATATATATATAATATCACTCGCAACTGTAAGAAAAAAGGAAGAAGTGCTTTAAAGAGAATGTCGACATCGAATTGAATGTGCAGCTCCGTAACCATGTTAATTTAGTGCATTACAACCTGATGCATCTCCTAGGTCCCTTATTGATTTCGAAAAAAAAACAATTAAGATTAACATTCTTACCTTTTCCTTAAATTCCCAACCCGCAAGCAGCGCCTGCAGGCGACATAGCTCCCTGTCCTTCTCTTCCAGTGCCCGCTTCAGTTCGCCGCTTTCTTCTTTGAGCTTTCCTTCAGACGATGACATTTTCCTTATATGTCGGTCTGTAATTTACAAAAGAGACAACATTTCCTCTAGAGAAAATGAATATGAATATTTATGTACATAAATACATTTATATTATTCAGATATCTGGATTAAGATTGTATTTCGTGCTCCTTTAAATACATATGAATGAAGCCTAAGTTGTCGAGGGCAACAAGTAGTCGAAAGTGTCAAATGATAGAGATGAAGGTTTCGTTCTTCATCAAAACAGCAGGGTTGTTGTGATATCCGCTGGCTCTATTTTTGAGCGATTGCTAGTGGGATAGAGAGTGAGAGAAAGAGAGAGAGAGAGGGAGGGAGAGAGCGAGAGAAGGAGAGGGAAAGAGGAGCATGAGAGTAAGATAGAGAAAGAAAGCAAACAGAAGGGGCCGTTTGGGTGAAGAAGCACTCGTGAATGAGATCATATGAGTGAAGCATGGAAGGACAGTTGTTTTACTCACTTGTTATGTTTTCTCTTCATCAAAATATATCTTCACTCTCTTCCACGAGTTATTCTATTGTTCTCTCTTTCTCTCTCTCTATCTCTCTCTCTGTCTCTTTTTATACACTCTCTATATGTTTACTTTATCTCTTTCGTTATCCTTTCTAGTCCCCTACTTTGCTCTTTGTATCTCGCATTCATCACATTCTAGTCGTGTTCTGTTTTTATCCCTCCATTCCTATCTTTAGCGTTCCACTCTCATAACTTTCCCTTCATAACTTACCCTCCACTTGTCGCCGACCCTGGTCTCATATCTTTCTCTCCTCATTTCTTTCGCTGACTTTTACTTTTTTCATTTTTCGCACTCCTCTTATTCTAAACAATTAGTTCACCTGGATCTCAGGTTACTTATTCGAACTTTATATAGACAGACGAGAGAAAACAATAAAAAGAACTGGGCACCATTTGCTTGAGCAGCAATTAACAACAATATTTTGAACAGCAGAGCGACTCAAATGCGGAGCACGTGTGCAATTCAAAACAAACGAGGCAGCTTCGCCCGTCTTCGCTGCTTCAACACTTTGGGAAGATGGGTCGACCTGCAAGCGATGAGTAACTAGTACATTGAAGATATTTTTTAAATATTCATTTCCAGCTTCATAATGTATACATTGATATAAAGTCCTTATATAGTTGATTATCCGTACTTTGTGGCCATAGCTAATCGTCTCGATACCTAGGTAAATGGCCAGTTGAAGCACTTCCTCAGCCATCTGAAGAAGGTAACGATTTCTTTGATGGTGAGAAGTAAGAATTAAAGTTTTCTGTTTAGTCTTCTATCGAGCAATATTAAAATAAATTTCACATTCCTGCCTGCTAAGATCTTAAATACAGAAATCCATATCTTCAATGTCGAAGCGCTAACTGACCTTCGTATCTGTGACCTGCAAAACAAAAGGCATTTCGCGTTAAAAGTCATTTTAGTTGTCTCCAACCTTGAAACGCTCTGGGCTGAGCATTCGGAGAATGATCTCGAAAGTTACGTCGTTGATCTCAGGAAGATCGATTTCCTTCTTGGTCGCTTCAGTAAAATTTCCAGTGAAATTGGACTGAAATTTCGTTTCATTTTTTTCTTCTCAACAATTTAAAGGAGGTAGTCGTTGCCAACTTGAAGACTCTCAAAATATGTATGACTCAGATTACGGGAGTATGACACTAAATGTTAATTCTCAAATAGATTACGATATAGGTTCGGCTTCCTTTAGTCGTACCCGAAAGTAGGTGGAATAAGTGGAGAGATGGCCGCGGTTGACATGAAATTCTTTGGCTTCCGCACCGATTCTGAGGCAGACGTCGGAGTAGGAACTCGGCGTTGAGAAATCGGGAAATGCGTCGTTACGGACAGCAACTAGCACACACAAGAAAATAAAGCGTTGAGAACGCGTTTTGGCCATATAGTTGGGGTTGAAAGCGTTGAGAATGACGATTTTAGAGGCGCCTCGGGCGACTTTTTGGAAAGCGTAGACCCCCCAACGCTTTTAAGTTTTGCAAAGCGCTGTTCGCAACGGTTTTCATCTTTGCAAAGCGTTGATCGCAACGCTTTTCATTGCAAAGCGTTGCGGTCTACGCTTTTAAAAAATCTCTACGATTAGCGCTCACTTAGAAACTATTACCATGCAAATTACCCTATCCACACACTTCCAACAACTGACAATTAAAAGGCTGTTAATGAAGGCGAAACATGACTGCCAATCTTCCACATAGTATTACGTTCGTATGTAGCATTAATAATTCGGAAAAAAAAACATTTAGTCTCATTAATAGAGATTTAGAGCGGGAGAAGGAGAGAGAGCGAGAGGTGAGAGAACGAAAGAGAGATGAGAGAGAGAAAGAAGATGAGAGAGAGAAAGAGAAATGAGTCCACTTTCCTTTCTTTCTCTCGCCTTCTTCTTCTTCTCTCTCTCTCCTTCTCTGTCTGTCTGTCTGTCTTTCTGTCTGTCTGTCTGTATGTCTCTCTCTCTCTATCTCTGTCTCTCTCCTCTATCTCTTCTCTCTCTCTCTCTCTTTCACTCTCTCTCCCTCTCTCTCTCATTCTCACACGCTATTAGCGAGCAATTAGCCGTATCTGCTGCATCTCCATAGTAGAATTCATACATATGAATGGTAGCATTCATACATATGAATGAGAGTAAGCGCACAGCATATTGTTTCAGCCTCTACGAGCATCCAGAAGAAGGTTGCGCAAACGTCTCTTACCCCTTTATCACTAGGTTATCCAATGCCGGATGGTGCTTGGGTGGGTTGGTGGCCTAGTGGTCAACGTGGGAAAATTGCGCGCGTGGGGTGGTGGTTCGGGTCCGGTCAGGATCAAAATGTCTATCTCTCTCTCTCTCTCTCTGTCTACCTCCAGGTTCAAGTGACGACAACGACTCCCCACATCGCAACGGATAACAGGTTAGCTAAATAATCGACTTTTGCGAACTTTATTTTAGTTTTATTCTATTTAACTGTTGTTTTGGTCACAGAAGGGCCGAAAACTGTGGAATATGCTGTTCGCAAGAGTTAGATAATTAGCTAACCTGATCCGGAGGATGGTGGAGGCGGAGACGATAGAAGAGAGAGGGAGAGAGAGAGAGAGAAAGATACAGTGATAAATGAGCGAGAATTAGGCGGTGGACGGTGCAGGTGCGATGGGGAGACGAAAGCGTTAGTCTCAAAGCTTTGCCCTCGCCGCGGGCTTCTAACGCTTTCTTACCCAACGATTTCAAACCAACGCTTTGAAATGACCCGATTCCAACGGTCCTAACCGTTAGGATTTTCTATGACGATTCAAACCGTAGCCAGAAGCGTAGTTTTCAACGCTTTCTTTTCTTGTGTGCAGGAGGACCTTAGGATTTTTTTTTAAATCATAATTCATCATAGGGTGAATTCAAGGCTCCAGCCTGGAAAAAATTGGGAGAGGGGGGGGGCAAGTGCCACCGAGAACTCCAAACTGCAGACTGCAAAAGTCAGAGTGACAATGTACATATGCACATAGATGCATTGCATTTGTGCTCTATACCGTCTGCAATTTGTAATTGGACGTTCTTTATAGTTATTTTCACATGGTGGTGCAGTAATTCGTGGAAGCCTTGTTCTAGCCGACCAGCCATGTAGAACAAGACTTCCACGAATTACTGCACCACCATGTGGCAATGATAAAAAAATGGCAGGACAATTTCGACGCCTTTTTTCTGCAAAGGAGTCTAGTGCCACCCGCTTAACACTAACGCCGTTCTTATCGTCGACATATTTAGTTAGGACAACATTGTCCCGGCTAAAGATGAATTCCGTGATATATTCTAGTGTGGAATCAGGGCAGACATCTGCTTCAGACATCTCGAGTAGGGCGGTACGATTCGCGGTGAAGTCTGCCTAAAACACATCGTGCTTATTGTTAAAAGAGATCAGGAAAAAGATAACTGCAATTCAACAGGGCTATTTAAAAATTTGATTAAAATATCAACAAAACCACATGATAGAAAATCGAAACCTTTACTGAGACGTTATTATCTTTGAATGAAATTTCAAGCACGATATTGGAGACCGTAACTGTGTGAGTGCTAAAAAAAAATTGATTAGATTTTTTGTTGCAAATTTATAGACGGACTATGCTGGAAAATTCGTCTACCCTTCACTTCTCCTCAGGTCGTAAAGTTCGCTCCTGCTCAGCTCGATCACACACTTCCCGAATGAGATCGTTACAGACGACGACTCTTTCTGCTGATAGAAAAAGAGAAGATTGCCTCATTTTTCTACCAACTTCTTCACTACAGCAATGATTGTCCAATTGGTTAAAGGAGCTGTCCAGACGATACGAAAGACATGGGATTAATAACTCTCTTATTTGGCGTTGAGCCTCCGCGGTCGCCAAATCAAATAATCTAGCAATTTTCTTACTTCCTCCTTGTTGTTCTTTTGATCGAGCAGCGCCCGCAGTCGTGCCAGGAGTCGTGCCATTTTCTTACAACACCTAGAATAGCAAGGGTTTAGTAGGTGAATGCCTTATAAAAAGAAAATAATAATAATATCTGAACCCAATAAATGAAACCCGCCTTGGAATGATGCACAGCTCCGCAATGCTAACCAGGGAACGGTCAGAAACCCTAAATTCCAAAAATTCTGATATTTTGCATATGGATAGTGCATCATATTGGATGTTTCGGAATGAAAAAATGAGGACCCGAATCCCTCTAGAAAACCTTTTAAACCCATTTAAAGATGCGTGAAAATCTCGTTTCATCTGTAATATGCCACGTTAACAAACGTTCCAAAGCCTAAAATATGAAAGATTGGCGTAGTTGGTAGCGCTTCCGGCTACAATTTTTCTGTCCCTAGTTCAATGCCGCTTCGGGCCAAAGTATTTTGCAAATTTTATATAGAGGTTTTGAAGTCGTGCAGTTCTTTTCTATACTTTCTATGGTTTTTTTTATTTGAATACGGACTTTGTGAAGTGCGAGGATCAAAATAAAATATTTGTTTTGGGCTGCATGCATGTGTGCGTATGTGTGTGCCGATGACTTCCGCAAGCGTTCATACGCGCGCTCTGCCGTTTGCAATGCGGATCAAAACGGTTCTGTGAATTCCGTGGCGAAAGGAAAATAAGGAGAGTCGTCTCTAATACATACACCTGCACCATCCACACACACCACTGGGTACGCTGATACATACACATACATATGTACATACGACCCAAAACAAATATTTCCTCGCACTTCATAAAGTCAGTATAGCCATAGAAAATACAGATTTTTTGTTCGCAAGTTTAATGCCCTTTTGGGCAAAAATCTCTTGCTAATTTTATAAAAAATTTTTGAGGTCGTGGTTCTTTTCCGTACATTCTATAGTTACCTAATTGAAAACGGACTTTGTGAACTGCAAGTACCAAAATGTAAAAAAAATTTGTTTCGGGCTGTTTGTACGTATATTTGCGTGAATGATTGTTTTGCATGTTATCTTTTTCCGATCATGGATCATCGCCCGAAAGTTTTAATTTCTATTCTGTTAAAAAGCGCATAAACGATGGTCTTGGTCTCGTCGGATCGGAAAGCCTATGTCTCCATCAGCCTACCCTGGACACACATACAGCCCAAAGCAAATTTTTTTCTTTTGATACCTGCACTTCACAAAGTCCGAATTCAAATAAAAAAATACATAGAAAGTATAGAAAAGAGCTGCACGACTTCAAAACCTCTATATAAAATTTGCAAAAGACTTTGGCCCGAAAGGGCATTGAACTAGGGACAGAAAAATTGTAGCCCGAAGCGCCACCAACTGCGCCAATCTTTCATGTTTTATTCTTTGGAACGTTTGTTAACGTGGCATATTACAGATGAAACGAGATTTTCACGCATCTTTAAATGGGTTTAAAAAGTTTTCTAGAGGGATTCGGGTCCTAATTTTTTCATTCCGAAACATCCAATGTGATGCACTATCCATATGCAAAATATCAGAATTTTTGGAATTTAGGGTTTCTGACCGTTCCCTGGTAAGTATGCAAAACAATCAGAGAAGATCGACGTGAGTTCGAAGGTGGGCGGAGCAATCTCGATCTCGAATGCAGCATTTGCTCAATTTGCATTAAATTTGATCATTGCGTACCTTTTTACACACCATTTATATATCATCCAGGTCAAACGGTGGTTTTTCACATCATTAGCAGCATCGCATTCTTGATGGATTGATCGCGACAACGGTTCATAGTATGGTTTCCAAAGCTTTAAATTGGATTTTATACATAAGCAAGTGAAATAAGCGAAATTAGAGAGGGACGATTCCACTTCCGTCAGCATTAGCCGCTTGGACCGAGACAACTCCTGAAAGTGTATGGAGTACATTGATGTTTTCATGTAGAATTAAAAACAGATTCTTTTCTTCAGGTTTTTCGTTTAATTGGCTTGTATCTTACAAGTAGTCAGCACAAATATTTAATCTTAAACTATTAATTAAAAATAAAAATTCACTTCTGAAAAAAGGCAAATGTGCTGATGCAATGTCACATGGAAGTGGCCGACTTATTCCGGCTCTAGACAAGCGGTTTCTCCTTGAGCATCGTCGATGGAATAAAGATGATGATGAACGAACGCAGGCGCTGTAGCGGGCGGACTTATCTTTATTCACAACGTTGCGAAAGAAAATGTGACATCTCTTTGTCCTTTACATCAGCCCAATCCAACGATAAATTGATTGATAGACTATTTTTAAATGATAATTAATAATCATTAGAATTGCAAACAGATTTTGATGAAATTAATTATTATAAAAATTATACTTGTTTAAGTGTAGATATATTTGATTTAGAGACGTGACTACAATATTCAGCAATATTTAATTGAAGACCGATGGCGGTTTTGAAATAATTGAGAAATGAGCAACAAAATGCAAAACAAATTTTTATAAAAAACCACGCACTTCGGAAAGAGTGCTCCGAAACTCATCATTAACCTGATGGTGAGCTGCCTGGACGGCGAGTGGTCGCCTCTCCAATCAGCGCTCTGATTTTCTCTGCCGCTGTCTCTCTTTCTCTCCATTCTCTCCCTCTCTCTCCCTCTCTCTTCTCGTCACTCTTCCCCCAATGGCGACCTCTCGTGCTGCATCCTCTCTGGCATTGTGTCACTGTTTGCTAGCTCATCTTCATTTCATTTCCGCCGGGATTTAACAATCATGGATAGTCTTTCATATTTTCTTTGTAATTATTGACTTCAAATATTCCGAATTTCTTTTGTTAAAATCAACATCAAGACCACCTTTGTCGGTATTCTCACAAATAAAAGTGTTTTCATAGGTGAGACAGTGGATTGTAACAAAAGAGGGAGGGCTAAAAATTGTGAATTCCTTCAACAAACTTTCTGCCGAATTTACTTTTAGTGTTCCACAAATCCTTGAACTTGAACGATGGAAACCAGCGTACAGAGGGTTTTCGAGTCTTCAGTCGAACTGTGCCTCCACACAATTGACAGCCATCGCAAAACATCGCAAAACTGCGAACGCAAAGTAAAAACTATCGCAATTGGTTAGAATTTGTGATCATGATATTTCGAGCTATGCCATGTATAATACGAAATTGTGAAGGATAATATTTCTGCTTATGCTAGTTGGGAATGGCGGAATATATACATTGTCCCGTAATTGTGCATTGCAAATTCTTCTATTGCATCCTCATGGTCAGAAAAGCTCAAAAGTGGCTGTGCATTTAGAGAGTGGCGCGATGGTCGTTTCTACTGAAATTTGGTCGTACGTGGAACCTACGAAAACGGCTGCTACCTCGGATTCTGGAAGCTCCGGAAGTTTTTTATACTTCTTCGGAGATATTTGATGTTAGGGTTGCTTGTATAGTGGTGAAATCTACTTCATGTGTTCGCAGATTTCAGAAGAAGTTTCATCTGTCTTACATGAACGATGAATGAAATTGTAATTTATAGGCATATCGAACTGGGAAATTTTTCCCATAGTGCGCAAAAGTGAATGGGTTTCCATTGTTCCAATGTAATTACTTTGTTTATAAACGTATCGAAAAAAAGTTTACTGCAGGAAAATTTTTTTATTACATTTTCGAATCATTTGTTAGTCAAATTATGCAAAAATATGCACTCATTTACAAGACATGTCACTTAACACTATAATTCGATTCTCCTTTCTTAATTAGATCCAATAAACAAATTGCAACCGAACTCATACCATTGTAACCGCATTATTTATTCGTGGTAAATCAAGTGAAAATATCGATGAAATTATAAGAAAAACAACAATTCTCAATACTGTGCAACGGTATAATGAAAATCGCAAGTAGTGAGCAATACAATTTATGCTGAAGATGCTGGCTGAGCAGCACAATTTCGATCCCTTTGCTCATTACCACTTTCGAATCTGGTCTGAAGAAGCCCTGCAATGTATGTAATTCAAAGGATCAACAAAATGCGTCCCAAATTTGTGTGTTTTTCTAATTTGTGTGTGGGCCGGTGACTTAGAAGAAAATCAAAACGCAATAATTCTGACATTGTCTTGACGACCATCTGCTGGATGGCTGGGTCGAAGGAGAAGAAGTCGGGATGCTTCAAGACGCTGACGGATTCCGTGAGCTCTCAGCCCGTAGCGGTGCGCCATTTCGAGCTACAGCAATGAATATAGGGAGTATTTTTCTTTAAAAAATAATTGGTAAAAAATTGTATGTATAAAGAAGAAAGTGATTCACAAGGGATAAACGAAGCAAACACGTGACCAATACTATGTATCTAGTCACAAGAAAGCTTTTTAAAAGATGAATGCATTGTTGACCCCATCATGACCCATGCCGAGCACATGGCCAAGTTCGTGCGAAACACCGGCCAGTATCGTGTTTTCTTGCGAGTCTTGCCACGCTAATTTGACTTCAGTCAATTAAAAAGAATGGCTCAGTTATCAATCAACAATCAATTGATGACCAAGAAATAACCAATAAATGACCAATTCAAGAAGTCTGCACAACCTTTACGAGGACACAAGAAAAATCGTAATGAAATGAATTTCGGAAACGAATGTTTGAGCTCTGAAAGGAGGTATGCCAGCCCCCAAGTTCCAGCTTTACACAATTTCCTTAGCAGTTTATGCTTTTTCACTCGATCATGTTTCTATGAATCACTCGATTTTCAAGAAGTCAATTATATGTACGTATGTATATATGTATGTAACTAATTATTTGAGCATGCATACGTCTATTTGTCATTAAGCAGAGCTCGACAAAGATGCCCGATCTTTCGCCATCCCCGATGCGCTCCTCGGGAGGAGGGAGGGGCCGACGTTCCGAGACATCATGAGAACGGCTGCGTCTGCTCGCACGTCATGCGTACGGCGGACGTATTGATTGAAGGCGGTCAATCAAAGCGTCGTTTCCCTATTCCTTTGGCAACGAGTCGTCACTCTCCGTGAACACTTTGATGCCAGCAATGTAGATTCGCACGTTCAGCGGCGCATGTAACTGGAATGACGAGGAAGAGGAGCTTATGAGGTTCCTAAAAGATAAACAGAAAAAAGTTATCAAAAAAAAACCTATATGTTGGCTAGACTAATTTTTTTGGTAATTAAACACAGTAAAGGATCTCTTAATGACAGCGTAATATAAAAGAGAGAAGTAATAAATGATCGATTAATCAGAAGCACCGTCATGATTTTCGCAACAGAAACTGACGGCATTTGCTTGAGAAACGATGGATTGGACTCGCAGAGTTACATAATCTTTGTATTGAATAGATGAGAAGACAATGACGAAAATCGTCTCGATTACTTGTCGCGTCTTGAATAGCTCGGCGTATTTGTTATAGTAGTCCGGAATGTCGCTCTAAATCGACTTGCGATCTCTTGCGTGCGTAGAGGACGCAAGGCCGCTTAGTTTTAGCAGAAATGTGTCATGAAACTGTATTATTAATACATGTATTTTCAAAGGCTAACATTTTCTTTTTTTTTAAAATTATTTCTTACAAATAACATTAATTTTTTTGCAAAACATATCACAATCAGGAACTTTTTAATAATTACTGAATTTTGCTTCTCCAAGTGTCGTCACATTAATTTATTTTGATGTCGATAAATAAATAAATAAATAAATAAATAAATAAATAAATAAATAAATAAATAAATAAATAAATAAATAAATAAATAAATAAATAAATAAATAAATAAATATATATATATATATATATATATATATATATATGTTGATCACTCCATTTGCTAGTCGGTTTCTTTTTTGAAGCCAGCGACGTTCCACATCACAACTTTCGACTTGATGCGGTTGGAGGACAAACTCTCCGGAGTTGTCATCGATGGAGAGAACGTAAAAGCTGGCCGAAGGAGCGCGACTATCTCGGAGGTCTCCACATGCTGAGAGGGAAGAGACCTCAAGGCCAGCCGAGTCCTGGGCCATGTAGTGGCAGAAGGTGATATTCTTTTAAAAAGTTTTACATTGTTTCCCATTTATCAAACGCACCAAATTGTAGAGAGATACATTCTTAAAATTGAATTCCCTCACATATCCTGAAAAAAGCTCTAGCCTCGGCTCGCGCCTCACGTAGCAGTTTCGGCGATTGGAATTACCTGAAATTAAGCGATTTTAAACATTATAAATCTCTGTAATTATTTTTAAAACTGTGATAAATAAAGGGTGTTTAAATAAGGGATATAGTATCTTCAATTATATACACAAATATGCTGAACAAACAGGTTCAGTCTGTAGTCGACGGTGAATTCGACAGAGTCGTTGAGATTCTTAAAGGTGATCGGCAGATGGACAGCGTTCGCGGCGATGCGACTGACAATGAGGGAGGATGGAGTCAGGCGAGAGCCATTCAGCAAAAGATGGACTGGGCAATTCAGAGTGGGACGGGAAGAAGGAGGAGAGGGTACGGTAGGAGTGATTAGGATAGAAGTGGATACGGTAGAAGTGGACACGGAAGCTCTAATGCCCGGAGACATTAAGATGAGAAGCAGGAAAAGGAAAGGCGGCATTGGGAAAGGGATTGGAGTGAGTCAGAGCAAGTAGACGACCACTGAAGACGAAGACAGTGAAAGAAACATGTTGAAAGCAGTGAAATCGGAGTTTATATTGTTTTAAACGACCTTTCAAGGTCAGCGCACTTGGCAAAAGTGGACCGAACTGTTAAGGTCAGTACGCTTCCCAAACTTTTTATTATATGTAAGGAGATGTTCCAATGCAATTGTATCATTAAGCGAGATAATATCAGAGTAAAGAATATAATAAGTGATCCGTGCTTTTAAGTTCAGCGTATCAACTGAAAAGTGTGTCGACCTAGGCATAACCACATTCTAATTTCACCTGACTTTTATATCAGTAGCATAGCCACGTGTTTACATTTATCCTTGTTTTGCTCGTATTGCATTTCTAGTAAGTCTCCCATTTAGCTTAGCAAAGTTTTCAGTTTTCTTTCAAGTTTAATTGCACGGCAGCATCGTCTGGATTTCAGTGTTTTGGAGCTGACCCGAACAATTCGCGGGCACAGAACACATCAGAATCCAATCGCAAGACCTCGCTCGGGATCCGAGTCTGAGGAACTTAGAAGAGCAGAAAAAAGTGGCAGCCATTTTTTCATTCCTTTCATCATGAGGCAAGGAACAGAAAAACGTTAATCGATACAAAAGAGTACTAATTTTCAGCAATCGTTTAAATCATAAATAGGAGATTTAGTGCCGTGATTGACCTAGAATGCCTGATATGAAATATGTCATTTTTGTCGCTTCTTACGTGTGATTCATTGATGCCTCATGAAAGATGTGATAAAATAAAGCTGCCGTATATGCAAAAGCCCATACTTGAACAAAATTAATAGAGAAAGAAAGAAATTCAAATATGTGCATTGAATGCTGAGAAAAATAGTAAAACATGTAGCTGAATTGCAAATAGCGCATCTCATCTCTAAGATTATATGAGAAAATCTAAAAAGCGCCCTATGCATCTTCTGAGATGTTATTCTCTGTTGAATGCTGAATCGCTCGTCTTTTTATTTCGAAACGTGAGAGCCAATTCTCACGTTTCGAAATAAAAAGACGGGGTCTTTTTTTTTTGAAGCATTCAATGATGTATCTGTAAAAAGAAAAGGCAATAAAATTGGTAGAAAAAGATCCAACGAACTTCTCTCATCCTGTTTCTCTCTCTCTCTTCTCTCTTCTCTCTCTCTCAACATGTCATTATATCACATGAGATTCAAAGTCAGTTATCAGCGATCCTTCGTTATTACGAAGTCTCGAATGCTGAATCGCTTTATTTTCATTTGTAAGACAAGGCTTTTGCCCTTTTGAGGCAAACAGTGCTGCATATGTGAAAATAACCAACGAATCGTTCCCGGTGAAATCAGCCCGGCAAATATTCAAAGAACAGAAAACTATTCAAGTGAATATTTTATGCTGACTGGACAATGCGAAAAAATAATTGAACTCTATCTAGTTTCTTTATTGAACAGGCGCTGAAAAATAATCTCGCCAATTAAAGCTCGACTTATATTGCAAACTCAACTAAACTCCTGAATTTATGCGGCTATATCGTCAGTATCATTACAACAACACTTAAATGCAGTAAGGTAGACAAATAATGCAGTAATGCAGTAGCATTCCTTTATCAAGGAAGCTGATTTATGAAAAGGAAGAGATCAGGCCGAGTAATAGGAGCAAGAGAAAGAGATAGCGAGTGAGAGAGAGCCACTGAGAGGGAGGTGAGAGGGAGGGAGCGAGTGAGAGAGAGAGGGAGAGAGAGAGGGAGAGAGGGAAGGAGAGGGAGAGGAAGAACTCAGACTGGATCTTATTCCATATTCATGAGTATCAGGCTGGCGAGATGCTTCCCCGAGTCTCGCAGAGTCGAACTGCGGGCCAGAAGTCTCTCGAGCCGCTCGCGTCCGCCTTCCACTCTCCAACGCTGCTTGAGCTGTTCCTGTTCCCATCCGAACCACACGTGACGAATGGACCAGAGAGCCCACAGTTGCGCCCCCGCGCACACATCAAGGCCAAGCAGGGCGAAGTCGGGCACGATTGGCTTCCTCAACAAAAGACACTCATTCTCTATCTGAATATTAGAGATGCACAATCAAAGAGATAAGCTCATAAGAGAAATATCTTCGAAAAACAAATGAAGCAAAAATAATTGAAATATACTTGTTCATAAAGAGGATCTCAAGTGCTGAACAAGGTCCGGTGCAAGTTCCAGAAGAGAACTTGTTGTCCAGTAATGAGGATTGCTGAGAGAATAAAATGAAAGTGAGGAGACTAACATTTCCGCGATCCGGTAGTAGTTGGTCCGTAGCCAGTATTCAACTAAGCCAATCTGAAAAAAGTTCCTGTAGAATAGGTGTGCACATTTCCACCAAATTATTTTATTTTGAAAATAAAAATCGCAAAAGATAGATCTAAGCAATTATTTTCAGTCTTTTCTAGGTGGAAACGAAAAATGACGATTAGCCATAGAGAAAAAAAATCACTAACAATCAGCTGGCTGGCGTAGTCTGCGTCAATTTCGTAGCATTTGTACCCAAGCGGCGTGTTGATGAGAAGAGCGAGGATGGCCGCACAGTCGTACTGACGTTGGAGCTGGTCATGTGACGGATAGCGCGCCAGCGAGGGACTGGAATCGAGGCAGGCCGATTGAATAGGAACTGGATACATACTTTCTTTTACATACTTTCTGTTACATACTTCTTTCTCATTTCGACACGAGAATTTCTCCATAATTCTACTGATTACTGTCGTCATCATATTATTTGATTTCGATAGATAAATAAATAAATATGTAATATAAATGCAAAAGGCAACTCGAAGACTCAATGATCTACTATGGCTAGCTTCTCATCGGTCTCCAATTTTTTCATGTAATTTAGCGAGTTTGTAAAAGGCAACCAGCCATTATCAGCATCCGTGTTTGGCTGATTTTTGAGCCTATATGCGTTGTCATCATTGCTTATGAATGAACAATAATCAAATAAACTCTAGCAACAGGCAGACAACTAGTTGTATGTAAAAAATAAACAACAAAAAATAAGACATAAAGGTTGCAAAATAGTTGCAAAAGAAACTAAAAACTAACAACAAAGGCCTGATGAATTCACTGCAGCAGAGATGAGAGATGACAGACTGATCCCTTGCCAGTGCCACCAGAAGGGAAAGAGCCTGAAGAAAGAGTTTATTTATTGTAAATGAGAAGTTTCATGCATATTACTGGATATCTAAACAAATATGGGTATAATTGGTAAATATTTTGACTGGGATGCACGAAAAATACTGAGCAAAGAACACAACTTCTTAGGATTAGTAAGTGTAACTGACGCGAGGATAGACGTGCACATCGTCAACAACTTCTCGAGCAAGGCGGAAGGTGAGGACGACTCCGTCATTCTCCACGATCTGCTTGCAGACAGATGGACGTCCACCTGCAAAGAGAGCGGGAAGTGAGAAAGACGAAGAAGGGAAAGAGAACAGAGGGAGAGAGAGAGAGGAGGTTGGGAAAGAAGACAGAGAGAGAGGGAGAGAGAGAAGGGGAGACAGAACAGAGAGGGAGAAGGAGTGCAAGAGAAGGAGAGACAGGACAGAGAAATGATTGTGATATGTGACAAAAGTGATCTAATCGGATTGAAAGATTTCGTAAATGACTATACAGCGCTTGTCAAAGAAACTCCTACACGCCAGGTCGCTGAGGAAGGCCATGGCCTGATCAACTTGGACAGAGAAGTCTTCATCTTGCTCCATGATGTTTCGCATCCAATCAATGACGATGGGCACGACGCGGCAGTCGACATCGATCTGCTCACCACTCCCCTCTCGCAAGACATAGCATTCCGAGATGAGGCCGCTGTAAGAATTGAGTTGAAGGCAGCTGTGATGCAGCTGACCATGAGTCTTCGAATAACTTATATATTCTTTTCTTTCTTCCACTTTTTGTCCTAAAATTATCTCACAAATACCACCATGTCTAAGGTAAGTATTTTTTCTTTGTTCTTGCTTCGTGAATTCCAGGTGTTGCCACCGCACATAACCGTTGTTGTAAATAAACAAATAGATAGTGAATCCACTCGCTGACTACTCAACAAGCTCGCCAGTCTGTTCGCCTTCTTTTTTTTGTTGTCTTGTTCCAGGGCAGATTCTCTGCTGTGATGCAGCTGACCATGAGTCTTCGAATAACTTATATATTCTTTTCTTTCTTCCACTTTTTGTCCTAAAATTATCTCACAAATACCACCATGTCTAAGGTAAGTATTTTTCTTTGTTCTTGCTTCGTGAATTCCAGGTGTTGCCACCGCACATAACCGTTGTTGTAAATAAACAAATAGATAGTGAATCCACTCGCTGACTACTCAACAAGCTCGCCAGTCTGTTCGCCTTCTTTTTTGTTGTTGTCTTGTTCCAGGGCAGATTCTCTCTCCCCCCCCCCCCCACTCGCCGCACCAAATTCCAGCGACTTACAAGAACATGTCACAGAGGTCGCCGCGGCTTTCCACGATGTGCTTGATGGCTATATTCATGATTCGCACGTAGCCCACTACGCGGATGCACACACCATTCGCCAGATTCCCCATGCGCAAGGCGTGCTCAACAATCTGCAAAAGACATAGGCGGTTGTAAAGCGAAAAAGAAAAGAAGCCAGATTATAACAAATTCTTGAGTTGTCGTCCAGAGAAAGAAAAGAGAGAGGAAGAGAAGAGAGAGAGAGAGAGACATGCCTGTTGTCAGCAACCTCCATACAGGGTTCGAGCGACAGGAGAGCGGTTTCAAACCTCACAAATCCAGCGGCAAAATAATGTCGCAAGATGCTTAAGAAACAACGAATTTTATAAATCGAAATTGTCTTTTATTAAATATTAGTTACAATAAATCAACTTTAAAAAAGTCGTTTCTTCTGCACAGAGTAATAATAAAGAAGCTAGAACATTTTTTCATCGTATTTTTTATGACAAAATTGTGGACACAGTCTATATATATTTATATTTTCATTCAATCGAAATATAAATTTTGTAAGCGGATATAAAAGGAAAGGAAAACTGACATGAGGTTGAGGCAATGAGCGCCGTGTTCCTGGACAGTTTCAGATGAAGAGTGAACACGCATCGACGAAGCCACAAGGGAAGCCCATTCTCTGCATTCCTCAGCCGAAAATGCGTAGACGAATCCGTGTCTGAGGAGGGCCTCAAATGGAAGATACTACATATCTTCTCTCCCATCTTTCTCTCATGCTCTCACTTCCTATCTCTTTCCCTCTCTCCCCTTTCTCTTACTCTCTCGCTCTCTTTCTCTCTCTCTCTCACTTCCTTTATCTCTCTCACTTCCTTTATCTCTCTCTCTCTCTCTCTCTTTCTCTCTCTCTCTCTCCACCGACCCTGAGTGCATGGTCGGTGAGCAGACCCCTCTCTCGTTTCGAGCAGAATGCCAGTGCATTCATGACGTTCGTGGCCGACCCTCCATTCGCCACATTCAGCTGCCTTCCATTGCCGGCGGTTATCGAAAGGTGATCCGTTCGAGTCGCTGAACAATAAGCACAATTGAGATTTTATCAGTATTTTTATTGACTAACAATCATTCCTCTAATAAACATTAATGCGAACACTCTCTTGCACACACCCAGCGTAGAGAGATTCCGCAGCTCGTGATGGGAGTCGATGAGGCGCTCAATGCGACGGTGCAAGCGACGCGGGCGAGGCAGTCCGCCGAAGAGTCCACCGAGGTCGAGGGTTTGCAGACGCGGCCAGAAGGGTCGGAAGCCATTCTCGTCCAGCGCATCCAGCATCACCCGGCCCAGATCGACTCCAGAACTGCAAAACAAGTTATATTTATTTAATATTTCCAAAAATTTGATAGAAAATAAAATTAGGTATGTAACGACTGAGTAGCTCACAAAAGCTACAAATTCTTCTCGAACCGCTTTTAATAATCTCTATATTCTTAACCAGAAATGGCAATATCCTCCTTCACATATTATTAGCTCTCATTCAAAAAATTCTCTGAAATGTGCGAGTTGCGCGCAAGTTAATCATTTGGGTTTCATTAAGAAATAATAATAATTATTATTATTAATGTTATTTTTATTATTTTTATTATTATTATTTTTATTATTTTTATTATTTTTATTATTTTTATTATTATTATTATTATTATTATTATTATTATGTTAAGGCGAAGAAATAAGAAATGAAAGAGAAAGAATGAATGGATGACCTGTCCATTCTGCTGGAGATGTCGAGCTCCGTCAACTCGCTCCATGCACGGAAGGCCAGCGAGATCTCGGCTGCTCCCATGTCTAGGTGGAGGCCGTGCAGACGAAGCACTTCGAGGTGTCTAAAGAAGAGATGAAAACCATGAGAGGAAGGAGGCCATACGATGGGCACAACAACACGGAGAAAGAGAGAGAGAGAGAGAGAGAGAGAGAGAGAGTGAGAGGGGGAGAGGGGAGAAAGAGTGGGAGAGAGAGAACGGACTTGAGACGACCCAAGCAGGTGATGTCGGTGATCTGCGGGCAGTTGGACAGATCGAGAAGTCGCAGCCTGCCGTGGTGCTGGCAGACGGCTTCAAGGTCTTCGTTGCTCAGATCGGTTGACTCGCTCATGCAGAGGCTCTCCAGAGACTCGAATCGGTTGATCTTAACCAGTGCTCAAATACCTTCCAGCAGATCAAAGGTTTTCGGATAGGGAACCAACAGCCAAAAATCGGAACGATACAGTATTCTCCTAAAGCGTAATTTTTGCCTATTTTCATGGCCAATCAGGTGTGTCTGTTGTAAGGGTTTAAAGAAAAGAACAATGTGAAGTAGATCGGAAGATATCTCCGACACGCACCATGGGCAGCAACTGGAAATACTCGCATCGAATGGAACCGCCCATGTCGAGAGAGCGGAGATTTCGCAAGAAGGTCGAATCGGCGGGAAGACAGGCGACCATCCTGAAATCGGCCATTTTTCAAGCTCTGTCATGTCTAATCAGCACAAAGAGCACATTGAATGGAGAATTCACGCTGCATAAAGCGGCACTGCTCAATTGTCTCATGGAAGAAGTGACCCTCTTTACCCAGGCATTAGAAATGCCTTAGTACCACCGTTTGCCGGCGCCAAGCTTGAGGACAATGAGAAAGAGTAGTAAAGAAGATTCAATAGGTATTCGGCCGCATAAATAGATTTATAATAATAGTACTTATTATTATAAGTACTATTATTATAATTACTATTATTATTATTATTATTATTATTATTATTATTATTCTAATTATTATAATTACAATTATTATAATCATAATTATAATTAATACTATAATAATAATAAATAATAATAATAATAATAATTATTATTATTATTATTATTATTAATGTTTTTTTTATTTTTATTATTTTTATTATTATTATTTATTGTTACCACATGTATCACTTGTGATACCGTAATAAATGTCTTCCTTCAAGAACCTGGGCAGAAGCAGACGAGTCTCAGCGCCGGAAGAAGTGGTCGCTCTGCTGATGTTGAGGGCGACGATGCCGTGCTGCACGATTCTCCAGAGCGTCTCTTCGTCGCATTTCGCCCCACTCAAATCCACCTCAACTCAAGAATTTCTAGAAAGCTTTAACACAAATCCTTAATAAGAGAGATGATGCCATTATCCCATTCATCTGCTGACGTTTAAAATTTTATTTGCAAGAATGCTTGTAACGAAATGTCCCATTCCTCATCCTTCCTTCCTTATTGCCCTTTCCCGTATTAGCATAGCAAAGTGCAATTCCATTGCCATTGTGTTTTCATGGCATTTCTAGTCATTCTCCCATCCTTGGCTCTTCGTGAGCGGTTGCCTCCCTCTGCTTGGCCTGGTATTGGCCTGGTTCCCGAAGATAAACCAGTGAAAACCCGATAACAGCCGACTCATGGATATGTGGTCCCGGGTTCGAACCCCGGTGCCTCCATATGCTTTTGAATAAACAAAACCTTAACCAATAAGAATTACCCCAGTTGTCACGTTGAATTGGCCGCCGAAGAGGCGCTCAAGTGTCTCAGGGTTCTTCAGTTGATTGCGTCGTTCGAGGACGGCGAAGACTGCATTGGCTGGCGTAGCGGAGACTCGAAAGCGGCCGTCCAGCGGAAGGCGATTCTCCGCCAGCAAATCAGCCACGCGAGTCGTGGCTATCTCCTGTAGCCTTAACATCCGGGCGTCCCTTAAAAATGAAGAGCTTCTTTCTCAGCGTTACGGTGGAAATAATGAACTTATGTTAGACATTTTGGAAAATATTTTGATGGCGATAAATAATTTAGAAAAATTTGTTGTCGGCAAATAGCGGAAGAGAATTTCCACGAAGGGAACTAAGATTCTTTAAATAGGAGGACAGCGAGAGATTGGAGATTAAAGAAGAAGAAAAAGTAGCGCAGAGAATAGAATGGGCAGGCGCGACGAGGCGGACTTTAGTGGAGAGAAGAGAGGACGCGAGAAGACCACCGAGTGGAGAGTCGAATGAAGAGTGAAGTGTCGTGGGTCCACCGTTTTGAAGCTTTAATACCTTGTGAAATGAGCGAAATTTACGTATGCAAGTATTCTAATTAGAACAATAGGTGCACTTTAGAGAGCACTTCTAATAAGAAACTCCAACAATAAATAAAAGAGGAAGAGAGATAAAAGGAGAGAGAGAGAAAGACTAAAATATGCAATATGAAAAGAAGAATATTCACGAAGCACATCATCGATGAAAAGTTACTGTTTAAGAATATGATTAAAATAAACAGCTGTTGGGGAAAAAAATTGAATAAAACATAAAAGAATTTACAATATTTACTTATCAGCATCAAAACTAGAATTCGAATGAAGGTTAATTGAACTCCAATGGACTTGTCTTGTTACATTTCATATACATATGCGATTTGTGAGTTTCAGTCGCCATGACATAAAGATGATCTAAATTTATCGCATATTCTCCTTTTCCATAATTTCAGTTTGCTCTACCACAATTGCTTTCTTTTTTCTTGTAATAAAATCCTATTATATGCACAATTTCATTTTATATACATATGTACAAACATGCAGTAATAAACATGATTGTTAGAGAAAATTATTCTTCATTCCCGCTTCCTCAGGCGAACCATCACTCGCTCGGGTCCGACAAAGAATGAGCCGACGAGTTTGGAAGTCTTCTGAATATTAAGACCGTATATTGGATGAAAGTTAAAATAGTTTTCCCCCAAACTTTCCCCCAATTTTTGCCTCTCCCTTACCGCTTCCTCGCATTCTTCGACGACGAATCTCCTGAGCAGCATAGCGAGTGCCACCTTCTCTTCCATGTACGCGAGTCGCATCCCGAGTCACATCCGGGACTCTCGCCAAAGGCTTGGAAGGCGACGGACAGCGCTGTCATCGGGCAGTCTACCCACCTTCAAAAAAACTATATTACCCTTTTCGAGTTCGCGCCAATTCGCTCGAATCCAGAGCCTCATTTTCTTGAAAAGAAATATTATATTTGTCCGTGAAATAAAATAGATCATGCCATTTTTATATTTTATATCGAAATAACTACTATATGTATGTATGCTATCGTTAATTACAGCCATACAACTAAATAAATAAGAATAAAAATATCTTCCTCTTACCTCTCCGGCCGGAACTCCTTGGCGTCGGCGCCCCAGACGGCGTCGTCCACGCGCATGCTCCACGTATCCTTGTAGATGAAGGTGCCCTTGTCGATCTGGACACCCCGAGGTCGTGCATTCGCGATTCACCGCCCTGAAAAGGCTCTCTCTTTCATTATTTCTCTCTGAATTTCCCGCTCTTTCTGTCTCTCTTCCCTCTCTCTCTTTTTCTCACTCTCTCTCTTTCTCTCTCACGACTTACTAATCATATGATCATTTCAATATATTTTTCTGCTTCACCTAGCTTCTAGCATTGCGCTTCGTCAAATAAATAACGCATTTTGAAAGTAATTTTCAGGTACAAACAGATACAAAAACACTTGGTTTGTAGCAAAACTTAATTTAAGATACTGTGCATGTAAAGAAAAAAAAGCTAATGTTGATGTTCATGCACACATGGTGCGGCCCATGCGGTTTTACCTGGGTTCATATACATATAGAATTAAATTTGTCTTCTAAACGATTTGAGAAGATTACGAATCTGAAATGAAAGAAAAATCTGAAACAATGATTTGCGAGCATTTTTTTCACATTTATATAACGACTGAATTCGTCATTGAAAAATTTGCATACTAAATATATGTATGTAAGTAGTCATTTCCGTAGTCCTTTGAGCAGTCATTTCCTGGCCAAACTGACAAGTTGGCTAGCAGGAAGTGCCTCAGCGTCTCCTTGATCACGCAATCGGCATACTTGAGTTGCGCCAGTTGGCCATATGTAATTTCCTAGAAACAAATTTAAAATAGTTGCGTATTGAATGAATTTTATAGAGAATTTCGAGTTTTGATCTACCACAATTAATTTTTTCCCTTTCTTTTCTTGTAATAAAAAAAGAAACCAATACAATAAAATGATTAATTAATTAAAGACCCTAAGTCATCAGTGCAGATAGTCTCGATATCTTCGCGAAGCCGCTCGTGCACCTCGGGAAGGAGTGCGAGGAGTCGCGTGGTATACGCGAGTGAGATGGACGTTGTGTCGAAGGCGGCGACCATGAAGATGAAGCACTGCCCGACCACCTCGTCGTAGGCGAGCTGGCGAGAGATCTGCAGTTGACGAAGGAAACATAATACTTTTCTTTATTTATTGTAAATTAAATAATGAATTAAATGACAACGCAAATTTGATCTGTGATTTTGAAAATTACGGGTGAAGTGGTGTCAGGTAGTTGGTTTAGGGGATTAGGGGTAGGGTATGGGTTCGGGTATGGGTAGCGGTATGCGATAGGGGTATGGAAAAGGGTATGGGGTTTTAGTGTAGCATTTTTCAACCTTATAATTAAATGCATGGAAAAAACGGTAGATATACCAACACTCCGACTGCCGCGATCCTCATCCTCGGATTCCTCCATTTCTGCGTCCAGGAACACGTCGATAAAGTCGTTAATTGCACCCGATTCCTTGAATCATTTCAGAGTCAGCATTAATATTTTATATGTAAATAATTACATATTTCTTTCGAAAAATTACTGCTACTACTTTAGGGCATTAAAAAGGTTTTTTATTTATTTATAAAAAGTTCAATATTGTTTCTCTTTGTTCTTTGATCATTGAACATTGTTGTTTGATGTTTGATCTTTTATCTCAGAGCCCGCATCTTCTTCCTGTCGCGAATGTCCTCACGTAGGCGGTCCATGAGTCTGAAGAAGGGCGGTTAAAAGATGCATGCGAGCAATTCGAACGCCTCGCGGAGTGAGCTGGAGAGGAAGGGGAAGAAGCTGGGGGAGGAGAAGAAGAGGCGGTCGATCGGTCTGTAGTACTTGAGTCAGAGAGGCTGGAGAGAGCTAGAGAGAGCGGGAGAGATAGCGCGAGAGAGAGAGAGAGAGCGAGAGAGAGAGCGAGAGAGAGAGAGAGAGAAGTGAGAGACACACATAGAGACAGATTGAAATAAAGAGAGAGGAGGCAAGGGATAAATAATTTAAAAAAAATATATCCAAGTCTCCAGTATTAGGTTCAAGGACGGCGAATTGGAAGTTGGTAAGGCGAAAATGAAGTATGAATTAACCCTCTGTTTTATTCTTTTTTTCACCATTTGTTCGGTTAAATTTATCTCTGATCATTCTCTTCTATTAATCCTTACTCGAAACGTTCACGGCTTCTGCAGAGTCATGTCGTTCTAGAAATTCGATGATCTGCTGACGCTTGCACCGTTGGAAGAAGCTGGAATTTTTCTGAATAGTTCTCCCTTTCTCTCACTCTCTCCCTGTCTCTCTCTCACATTCTCTAACTCTCTATCTGTCTCTCTCTCTCTCTTCCCCCCTTCAAAGAGTGCACATGCCCTTTTGAGCGAGTAGTTCGAGAATGCCGGGCTGCCGAGTGCCCTGAGGCGTTTTCAGTGCGATTCCCACGCCTCGATGATGTGCGTCTTCGGACCTTTGTCCAATGAATGCGAAAGATATCGGATCAATAACTGTCTTTCGCGGCAGCCAAATCAAATAATAGACCAATGATCAACTCCCTCCTTGTTGTTCTTCTGATCGAGCAGCGCCCGCAGCCGTGCCAATTCTTTGTAATTTTCATCGAGCGCCCTTTGCAGCTCGGTTTCCTTCATCGAAGACGACATCATCGGTTGCTCCAATATTTCAAATATTCGCATTACGGCAAAGAAGCATACCAATCCATAATATTTATTCGTGATAAATCAACAGAAAAAATATGGACGACGTGAGAGGAAAAAGAACAATTATCAATAGTAAACAACAGCAATATCGAAATAACAATTAGTAAAGAAAACAAAGGATAACTCAATATGCTGTTTGAGCAAGAAAATTTTGATAGTTTTGCTCATAATCACTTCTTGAGCTCATCGGGAAGAAGGGCAGTCCTGCAATGGGGTCAACATTGTCTCATATTTTTCGAATTTGTGTGTATTATCTCTCTTTAAAAGAATAAATTCATGAATTATGTTGAAGTTACTTTGTTAGTAGCAATATTAGTTTTATCTCAGTCAATTAGCCTGCTGAAAGACTACTCTACAGAGTTACTTACGTAGAAGTTTGCGTGTCGCACTGATTTAAAAGACGGAAAAAAATAATTCTGACATCTTCTTGACGACCATTTGCTGGATGGCTGGGTCGAAGGAGAAGAAGTCGGGACTGTGCTGTAGTTCGTGAGGTATTTTGTAGCTGCGCACCCGAGATGCTGCAGCCCGAAGCGTTGCGCCATTTGGAGCTACAACAGTGAATTAGAAGTTTTTTTCCTTAATTTAAAAAGTAGTTTTGTTATAAAAAAATTTATATAAAAAGAAAGTGATTCACGACGGATTAACAAAGCTATCACGTCACCGATACTATCAAGTCACAAGAAAGCTTTTTAAAAGATTAATCTTACCTTATCGGAAAGCCCATATGAAGACTCTGCGAGAATCTTTTCGCAATCGTAGCTAACCATCTCGATGCCCAGGTAATTGGCCAGCTGAATCACTTCTTCTATCTGAATATGGGTTAGAAGTACTAATCGAAGTTTTCCATAAAGTAATTCATAGAAAAATATTAAACAAAGGATTTCGAGTACACAAGTTCATAACCACCAAACGCATTCTTCCATGTAGAGCAAAACTGACCTTCACATAGGTGACCTGTAAAACAAAATAGTGCATTTCGGGTTTTAAATTAATTTTTTGAATTCTCTTACTTTGAAACGCTCTGGGCTGAGCATTCGGAGAATGATCTCGAAAGCCTCGCTGTTGATCTCAGGTAAATCGATTTCCTTCTTATTCGCTTCCACGAAATTTCCATTGAAAATTGATTGAAATGTCGCATTAGCCTTCTTATTCTCAGAAATTCACAGGGAGTAGTTGTTGTTGCCAAACTGAACAATCCCAACATTGGTATCACTCAGTTTAAAGGAGCAGAAAACTCAATATTTAATGCTCAAATAGATTATGATTGAGGTTCGTTCTCTTTTTAATCGTACCCGAAAGTAGGTGGAATGCGTGGAGAGATATCCACGGTTAACATGGAATTCCTTGGCATCCGCACCGATTCTGAGGCAAACATCGGAATATGAACTCGGCACTGAGAAATCGGGAATTGCGTCGTTGCGGACAGCGACCAGCAGTCGAACCTTAGGAAAATTGGTTAAAGGAAGTATCCGACGAAAAAATAACTTCTTCTTTTATATTCCAATATGATCAAGTCTGGCCTAAAAGATCGAATAGAGGTGGTCCCGCTTTATGAAAGTCAGTATTTAGCAAGAAATTTGCATTTGTTTTTTGGAATACGGTAGAAAACGTCTCTGTCGATGCACTCGGTGTATGCTCAAAACCAAGCAAGGAGTGCCAACGGGTGGGAAGAAGAGGCAGTCTCTGCACGTCATGCCCACTTAGCACCCCATTTTCACCAAGGGATGAGAGATACAGACGTTAGAGAAAAGCGAGACAATGAAAGAAGTTGAGAGAGGTTAGATACACATACGTTTCCAATTTGAAATTTTGTAGCGGCCGCTAAAAAAGGCTCATCCAATTGGGAGTTTAGCACAGTTTGAAACGTAATTCTATCAGATACGGTTTTCTTTCGTCGGATACTTCCTTTAGCAATAAATCTGATTCCGATACTGAATCAAGAGCTTGCACTTACACTGTTGTATGTGTGGATAGCAACGGGAGAACTGTTCCGGCTCAAGACGTATTCGGTGCAAGACGCAACAAAATCGCCACTTGTTTCTACCAAAGACACCTCGAGAAGGGCCGTACGATTCGCGCTGAAGTCTGCCTAAAACATCTAATGCTTAAAATTGGTCAAGAAAAATAGAACTGGAATGGATTCATCATAAAAATTTGCTTAAAAAACAGCATAGAAACTACATGATTGAAAATAAAAACCATAACGATGACATCGCTATTTCTGTATGAAATTTGAAGTACAATATTTGAGAAGGTAACGGTGTGAAAGCTGAAAAAACCTTGATTGGCTCTTTTTGTTGTATGTTCAGAGAAAGAATATGCTGAAAAGTTCGCCTACCGTCCACTATAGCCCAGCATCACAAGATCACCTCTGTTCAGCTCGATCTCACAATTCTCGAATAGCGACGATGCAGACGACGATTGTTGCTTCTGATAGGAGAAGATATGATTGATGTCTCCTTCATAACTATGTAGGTAATATATGTGCATACATAGCCAAAAATATGGTATTACAGAATTGATTAAAGGATCACGAAACTCAACAGTAATCTATTCGAATTTTGCTGGAATTTAATATTTAAAAGTAAAAAGAATGAATACCAATTTAAGAATGAGTTTTTGGCTCTTTTAAAGGAGCAATGCAATGAATGCGAATGATATCTTATCCATTACCTGATTAGAGTCATTCTTAGCGTTGAGCAGTCCCTGGAGTCGCGCGAGCTCCTTTTGGTTGTCCGCGACCGTCCTTCGAAGCTCTTCAGCTTCTACTTGGATTTGCTCGACGGAGGACGCCGACGATGACATCGAAACCACTGTAGAATAAGCATAAATCTGAGTGTCCTGCACAATCTTCAGCACAGTGTCCTGCACGGGCACACCAGCGTAGAATGCTGAAATTGTAAGCCTTCTCTCAATGACTCCCTCATCATTATCGGTTCTAATTGTTAGCACTACCCGACACACCAATTCTCATAGCTTCACAGTCAGTAACTAACAAAAGTCATTAGCAGCTTCAAGAAAAGCCTAGAGGGTGAATGAGAGACAAAGAAGGATTGAGAAGACAAGTGAGGGAGCGATAAAAGATATAGAGGGGGAAAGAAAAGGAAAGAGAGAGAGAGAGAGAGAAATAAGCTGTAGACAGGGGGAGAGAAAAAGAAAGAAAGGGGGAGAGATTAAGAGAGAAATAGAGAGCGGGAGGGAGAGAAAAAGAAGACGAGAATACGCAGGAGTGCGATAGAAGGAGAAGGAGAAACATGGAAAAAGTTATCTGAAATTGAGATGTCTCACTCCTTTCAAGGCTTTTCTTTTTTATATCTGCAAGAAGCATATTTTATAGCCAGTTAGCAAATATCCATATCCAAGCAGTAGAAATAATGTGTATGTATTGTAATAGTTGCGCCAAATAGTAAAGTAAAGTCTTTGGCATGTTATCTTGATTACTTTTGCAGTTCAAAAATAAGCCCGATTTCGAATAAAGATCGAGGTCGAATGAGCAGAGAAATCTCGATTTCGGACGCATTCACGCTCAATTTGCACTATTGTAAAGGGTACGCATGTACATGTAGCTTCTATTATTCCGCAACTATATCTATGTCTTTATGTATGTGTGTATGTATGTGTGTATGTATGTACATATGTATGAATGAATGTAAGTGTTCCACCTTATTATTCTATCCGTGCCTTTCTCTGTCTGTATATACGCCGCTCTCTCGTCCCAGTATATAAGACGAGACTGGTAATAACGCATAACCTCATGCCCTTCGATGCGATCCCGAGAGGACTCTTCTCCTCACCCCAATCGTCTCTCTATCTACTGTCGAATATGCCGTCTTGATAAACCTGCTTGACCAAAAGTCGTGTCGCTACTAAGGGGAACACAAGAAAGAGGGCTCATACTTACACTACTACATGTCGCACCACTGAACGACTTTCAGGTCACCATGGTCTTTCAAATCATTTGCAGTACACAACTTCGCAAGAATGCATAAATCCTATCCACAATATTTATTCTCAAGTACTAAACAAACCGATGCCTTCCATTTCATTTTAATGCTCATTCATTTTATTCGTACATATGTATCTATCGCTTCAGCCAGTTCACTTCTTTATTCGACACACCATTACGAGGTGGCATCATTAAAGAGACACTGGACGATTATTTATATACAAAGTAGTGATAATGGAAAGTGAGATTAATGCTTCTCATGAAAATTCTAAGACCCGGAAAAGCGCGGCCGGGCCGGGCCGAGAGTGTGGGCCCGATGGGCCGGGCCGGCCCAAAAATGTTAGGCCCGTTGACACCTCTGCCCCGGATACCTCCTTTTATTGATTTAAATAAGTCAAGCTGAAATTAGTTTTTTTATTTAATAAAACGTAATTTGAAGGTACCCGAAAGTAGGAGGAATACACCGAGAAGTCAGGGAACGCGTCGTGTCGAACGGCCACAAGCAGATAAAGCTTCTATAAGCGACAACAGTAAACATTCAAGTGTAGAATTATCATTATGATCACAACTTTTCTGTCTTATCGAACCTTTTAAATGGCAGGCTGCAGTAAATATTGTCATTGAATGTGCCATTTCTAGGACAAACACAGAGTCATCATTATTTTCGTTTTCCAGGAGGAGCAGAATTATACCGAACTCAATGAAGAACATAAAAGAAAGCCCAAGTGTAAATGGATGTGATGGATTGGAAAAGAGGAAAGAAAAAGATTAATTTTCCTGGCTTGAATATTGAACACTTTTTTAATAGTTCTTGTTTAATGAAGCGAAATGAAGCGTGTGGGAAATGAACCCACATGCCAATAATACTCGTTGTCCCGTTCAACCGTCACTGAGGTCTGGTATCGGCTGAGCGCGTAATCCCTGTACTGGCACTGGCTATATTTAGCCGATGTAATTTCCATAGACACCTCAAGCAGCGCAGTGGGATTGGCCGTGAAGTCCGCCTAAAATATTTCCTTAATTGCCCCTAAACAAAGAAGTATAGGCATAGTCCAGTTGCAAAGCCTTATTGCCAAAATAAAGTTGGGAAACCTTAATGGAGAATTTGGTGCGCTGGCCATCCAAGGTTTTTGAAATGCGAAGCGTGACATTGGAGTTGGTTACGGTGAGTGGCCTGAAAACTTTTTTTTTGTAATTTAGCTCTAAATGATGCATCAATTTAGATCTATGCTATTTTTTTTAGTTTACTGGAGAATATAATACAAAATTAAGCACGTACAGCTTGTCGATATCGACCACCGTTTCGCACTTCCCGAAAGATGACGAAACACGACGTTTTGCCTGCGGCTCCTGCGCAAGAGCATAAATGATTGAAAAAAATAGTCAGGCTTAGGGCACGCTTAATACCTAATAAGGACAAAAGAAGCAAATTTTACATCCATTACTACCATGCGATTCAATTCGATCTAACTTGAGCAAGAATTCAAAGTCTTCCATATTGTTAAACAAATAGATAAAGATTTCGGCCTGGTCGTTGTCTTTCTTCTCGTTGAGCAGCGCCTGAAGTCGACGAAGCTCCTTGTCCTTTTCATCCAGTTTCTGCTGCAGTTCCTTCGCAGACATCTTTGTCCCTGTAATTGTAAGTAATCGAGCATTGTCATGCATATTAGCACATCATGAGAAATATCATCGCAGTCATTCCAATCGATACAACACTCCTCTGAGATTCGCACAGTATTAGGAAATGTCTAGCTCGTTTTAACTATTTGGATATGTACAGAACAAAAAAGTCAAGAAATTTTCCGCACCAAATGAGTGTTCGAGAATAATTATCTGCCCCCCTGCTCTCAACAATTCGCACAATTACGCAATAAACGAAACACACCACCGAACGTATATAAACACCTCGAAAATCCAAATATCATGGTTTAACATCCAGTTACTAACGCATTAATAGCCTATAGTAGTGAAGCATACACAGAAGAAAAATACCGCTGCGATCGTGAAATGGCAACAATAATAACTTGCCTTGCTTTGCGATGACCAGAAAAAAGTTTCGAAGGAATCATAGATTCAGAATGGAGAGAGAGAGAGAGAGAGAGAGAGAGAGAGGGACAGAAACAGTTTGTAGGGGACAGGCGCCAGTTTCTGTGTTGTGTTGGGATTTCCCCCTTCACATTTCTCTCTATCTTTCGCTCTCACTCTTATTCTCTCTCCCTCACTCTCTCTCTCTTTCTCTCTCTCTCTCTCAGCATAACTCTCCCCTCCTTCTCCCTCTATCGTTCTTTCTCACTCTCAATCTTTCTCTCTCCCTATCCCTCTCTCGTCTCTCTATCCCCTGTACATATCTAATCCCATTCTCCATTTCCTCTCTCTCTCTCTCTCTCTCTCTCTTCTCCTCGACCGTGTAAAAAACTGAACAGTAAGCATCATTGTCTCTCTCTCTTTCTCTCTCTCTCTCTCTCTCTCTCTCTCTCTCTCTATTCTCGGATGGTGTTATTAAAGAAGGTATGTCTATCTGCTTTCTAGGTTTTTTTCTGATTTCAGGTCTGCAAAAAGTGCTTTGTTCTAGCCAGTTTGCAAACAAACACATTCTTTACAATGTGAGCATTAGAAACGATGTTTGCTAATCGTTGCGGCAAAGGGTAGAATAAAGTATAGCCAAGTCCTCTTCATGACCATTGAAGTATAAATGAAGCTGCTTTCGAACGAAGATCAAAATGAGCTCGAATCATCAGAGCAATCTCGATTTCGGAGGCACTCACAACTCTATTTGCTCTACTTCATGCACATAGTAGCTTCACACCAATTATTGTCTTTCAGGTCAAGCGATGGTTTTCACATCATTAGCAGCAATCGACTTCGAATGAAATACTTAAGCCCTATCTACAATATTTCTTCTCAACTACGAGACAACCGCTCCCATGTATTTAATTTTAATGCTCATTCATTTCATATGTAAATGCATGTATCTATCGCTTCAGTAAAGTCAATTATTTATTCAACACATCATTAATTAGAGTGATGGGAAAGATGAGATTAATGCTCCATATGTATTGTCGAATCGAATTCACTCACGAATTAAAGGAGCCAAAAAACCATCATTTGAATTCGCGCCTTATTGAATTTGAATTCGATAAAAGGGCGAGAGAGCATATGATTTAGACAGACGACCTACAATTTTCATGGAAACTCGTATAATTCATCCCAATTCATGATGGAACAAGGCGAGACAGTGTTAAAAAATTCTTGCTACAAAAGAATTGAACAAAAGATATAGAAAGATAAATCAAACATGCTTAGTATGCACATATTGATATGCCGAAACGAGTTGCGATGTCCAACTTATGGCAGCCTGGCATGCCTGGAATTGTAGATACCGTACTTATTTTCCCACACAAATGTTAAATTTAAGATGAATAATTGATTAATATTGGCTCCCTTTTTTCTCTCTGCCGGTTACTTGGTTTCTTTCTGCACAACGCAAAATAAATTAAAGCGATCTTACAGTTTCTTCATGACGATTTCCTGGATGACAGGGTCGAGTGAATGGAAGCTTGGATCCTGAAAGACCATCTTTGCCACGCTGTAATCCGCGAGTTCCTTTGTAGCCGTGCGCTCGAGATGCAGCAGGCCGTAGAGATGCGCAAGGCGAAGCTGAACACAATTTAGTCATTAATTAAAACATGGGAAAAAGGGGAAGAAGTTGAACACTAGAAAAACCCCCTTATATCTGGTCAGTATCATGAGTTACTTTTTTGGAGACGACATATATGCACTTTTAGCGATGTTCAAATCAAAGGTGGCACGTGCCTTGTGGATAGTCGGGTATCCAGAAGTCGCGAGAAACATCTCGCAGTCGTCACGGATCATCTCAATGCCCAGGTAGTCGGCCACTTGAAGCACTTCTTCGGCCATCTTAAAGGAGACAAAAAATACACTTTCGAATTCGCTTCTTTTTGCCTGTCACAAGGGCGAAAGCATGTGTCTCATCGTCAGAAAAAAGAGACGCTACTACTATGGCCAGAAAAATTCAAATAGATAACGATTGAGATTCCTGCTCGCTCAAAGGCGATTTATTTGGGTAATTTCTAGTTGTTGTATGGCACGTGGCCACTTTAGAGGCAGATGTCCGAGCACTTCGTTCTTTCGTACGATTAAACGGAACCGACCTTGTCACCAGAAATCTGTAAAGAGAATTATTATAGTTACTAAAATGCGTTGAGGAAACAGAAAAAGAGGCGTCAATTCGTCAATAAAGACAAGTATGGATATAAAGTCATAAATTGGACAATGGAAGCCCACAAAAACACACTTACTCGAGGGATTGGATGGTTCAGGGAAACCATTGCTATGCATACATGACATTATATATTCGTCATTGTAGCCAACCTTGAGACGTTCTTGGGAGAGCATTCGGAGGATGAACTCGAATGCAGAGTCGCTGATGTCCGGAAGAACGACTGCCTCCTGGCTGGCCTCCACAAAGTTGCCGTTGAACAGTTTCTGAAATTATGTACGTCAGTGGAGATCAAAATTATTTGGTTTAGTTTTATCCGCCCTCTAGTCAGGTATCCAGAAGTCACGAGAACCATATCTAAGATGCAATATGCACCTACAACAGGAGAGTGCGAATGTATGAATGGAGAGAGAGTGAGGTACGAGTGAATGAGAGAAAACAGAGAGAGAGAAAGAGAGAAAGAGAGAAGAGAGAGGGAGAGAAGACAGTGGGAGCGAAGAAAGGAGAAAAGAGAAAGGAATAAGAAAGAGTGGGAGAGAAAAGAGTGAAAGAAGAGAGAGATGGGGACGAGAGAGTGAGAGAAAAGAAAAGGAGAGAAGAGAAGGAGGGAAGAGAGATCTGTACTGCATTGGCTATTCTTCTACGGTGGTTGGTTAGAATGCGGGAAGGGAAATAGCGGAGGGATTTAAGAGATCAGTGTCGATGAGAGAGAAAGTAGAGAAGTAAGAGACAGAAAAAGAGAGCGAGGGAGAATGGCAGCAGGAACACGGCAAAAGGGAACGTGAACAGACTGAACGCGTACACACCTCTCCGGCTTAATATGCTTAATTTAATTAATTTAATGATCCAAACTGAAAGTGGATTTTTTTAAATTAACTTATATTCACCCGAAAGTAGGCGCTCGGTCGAGAGAAGTGGAGATCAAATATGTATATATATATATATATATATATATATATATATATACATATATATATATATATATATATATATATATACATATATATATATATATATATATATATATATATATATATATATATATATGTGTATATATATATATATATATATATATATATATATAATATGTACCTACACAGGAGAGAGAGAGAATGTGTGAATGGAGAGAGAGGGAGATAAGAGTGAGGGAAAGAAGAGACAGCGAGAGAAGAGGGGAGAAGAGAGAGAGAGAAGAGAGAGTGAGCGAAGGGAGGAGAAAATTCAAAGGTTAAAAAAGAGAGAGACTGGGAGAGAAGAAATAGTGAGATAAGAGAGAGGGAGAGAAAAGAACGAGAGGGAAGAAAAGAAGAGGAGACAGATCTTTGGTGTATTAGTTGTTCCTTAATGAGAATGGCGGTTAGCACACGCCTGAATTCATCGTGGGCAAAAAAGGTCAAAAATACATCTCTCCGATTTACTTAGATTAATTAATTGACTTTAATGCTAAAAATCATTCCACCTGGAATTAGAATAGCAATATTATATTTTAAAATTAACTCGCAGTTACCTTAAAGTAAGTGGAGTAATGGGAGAGATCCGCTCGGTTGACATGGAACTGTCTGGCGTCGGGGCCGACCTTGAGGCAGACATCGGAGAGAGCAGATGGCACCGAGAAGTCAGGGAAAGCGCCCTGTCGAACTTCCACCAGCAGGTGCAGCTTCTAGAAAACGACAAATTTTTCCGTTTATTTTTCACATACTCTTTTATTAGTGCTTCTACCGAAAACAATCGCACCTTTCAAAAGACATGATGTAGTAAAAAATTACCATTACATTTACAATTTTTAGGCCAAACACATAAATATAGCTATTTTCGTTTCGCCAGAGGCATACCATCATGCCAAAAGGAAAGGGTTATCCAACGACAAGTGTGACTGACGAAGTTGCGACCCATGTGATTCACCGTCATCCTTGTGCGGTTTAGGCACATCCTCCGTTACTGCAATCGACATCTCGAGCTGCGCTGTGGGATCGGCGCTGAAGTCCGCCTGAAATTAGTTGGCTAAACAAAGAAGAATACGCATAGAATAGTCATTCAAAACCATATATTGCCAAAAGAAGTACGGGAAACCTCAATGATTGGTCCAACAGAACTTGAGATTTGAAGCGTGACGTTGGAGTACGTCAAAGTGATAGGCCTGAAAACTATTTTTTCCCATTTAGTCAGGAAAACGATTCAGTATATTTCTACGCTGTTTTCTAATTGTTAATTTACCGAGTATATTATTAGCGAACATAATAAACTACGCATGGGAAACTCGTACAGCTTATCGACGTCAACCACCGCTTCGCACTTGCCGAAGGATGACTTCACACGCGGACGTTCAGCCTGCGAATAAAAGTGATTAAAAGAAAATAGTCAGGCTTAGAACACGCTTAGCTTCTAAGAAGGATAGAAGAAACAAATTATACATCCATTACTCCCAGGCGGTTCAATTTGATATATTTAAATAAACGAAATAATATTCCGGATTGAGAAAGAATAGCCATTTAAAGCCTTTCCCTTTCAGGTGATAGTGTATTGTTAAAGAATTGATAAAGATTCCGACCTGGTCGTTGTCTTTCTTCTCGTTGAGAAGCGCGCGCAGTCGACGAAGCTCCTCGCCCTGCTCCTCCAGTTCCTTCTCCTTCTCCTCCAGTTTCTGCTCAAGCTCCGCTTCCGTCGCGGACATCTTTTTTGACGAAACCTGGAATTTAAAGATATATCGGGCATTGTCATGCATATTAGATCGTCATGGGAAACATTCGCGCAAATAATCATGCAAATCGCCCCAACATTCTTCTCAGACATTCCTCACAATTAAACTCCGAATTAGCACGGTGCACATCTGTGGTCCTTCCATTCCAAGGACTAAAACACCAAGATCTTGCTGTCATCTCTTCTTACACTAAGCACTTCTCGAAGCACCATTGCTCATAGCTTCACAGACAGTTAGTGGTAGAAAAAAAGAAGAAGAAAGAATGTACACGATTGCGTCACTTACTCATGCCCAGAGCTTGTAGCGAGTTTGCAAATCAAGTATAGCTTTGAGAGCGACATACGTACGCGTATATATCAATAGCTTCAGCCAATTTTTCACTTATTTATTCAATACATCGTTACAAAGTGGCAACATCAAAATGACGATGGACGATTTTTTTTTATAATACAAAGTAGTGATGATGGGAGATGAGATTAATGCTTAATATGTATGGTCAAACCAAAGTACTCACGAATTACAGGAACATCTCTTACTTGAATTTGCGTCTTTCTTAGATAAGGGCGAGAGAGAAAAGTGATTTAGACAGACGGGTGAATAAAAAATGGCCATGCAAACTGAAATAGATTATCTCACTACATCATTTAACAAGGCGGAAACAGGATAAAAAGTAATTTCTTGCAATTAAAGAATTAAACAAATGATACAGATATATTAGCTCATAATAAATACACATAGTAAGTAGAGACGAGTCGCGACGTCCAGCCTATGGAAGTCTCGCAAGTCTGTAATTGTGGACGTAGTATGTATTTTTTCTTAGAAATTGTCAAATTCAAGAAGGCATAATTCATTGATGTTGGTTCACTTTTTTTTTTCTTCTTCTTTCGATAACACAATCGTTTCCATCGTGAATGTACTCATAGTGAATTTCTCTCAGGAATGAAAATTGATTAAAGTGAACTTACAGCTTCTCCATGACGAATTCCTTGACTACATGGTCGAGAGAGTGGAAGTCTGGATGCAGAACGGTTTGCTTGGCCACTTCGTAGTCTGCGAGCTGCTTGGCCACTCTGCACTCGAGATGCTGGAGGCCGTAGCGGTGCGCGAGGCGAAGCTGAATGCAATTATTTCTTTTAATGTGTGAACAAGTATGTGCATATATATCTATTTTTTAAACATGTTTTTTAATTGTTTCATATATATGCATAACTTAAAATGGGGCGCCCTTAAGTCCGAGGAAAAAATGAATGAGGGAGAGTTGTTTTCGTGCTCTTTTTATGCTAAAAATAGCTAATTTAATCATTAACCTGCTGATAGGGCCCGAAATGTCGATTGATTTTAGCAGGAAGGATGAATAAAAATTTGTCTAAGCAGTCGGCTTTTCATCTATGGTATCATGACACTTCTATTGACTATCTGATCCCAAAAACTCAAGGATAGTAAGAATGTTTGCATGTGCCTTCTCAATAATCCCGTATCCGGAAGTCGCGAGAAAGATCTCGCATTCGTGGATGATCGTCTCAATGCCCAGGAAGACGGCCAGTGGAAGGACGTCTTCGGCCATCTTAACACGCAAATTGTTCTGACAGCCTTGTTGTTAATTGCTATATAATAATTTATGTATAATTTCTCGTTAATTTGCATGTCATGTAGCCCTAAAGATGTAGCTGCTGGAACACTACGTCCTGCTGCAGGATTAAGCGAACCGACCTTGTCACCAGAAATCTGAAAAAGTGAGCTAGTTATTTCGCATTCTCAATTGAATGATACAAACTCCACGAAAACACACTTATTCGAGGGGTTGGAAGGATAATAGAATCATGAAAGCTAATTGTAACTAGAAAAGTTGAAGCCCTTGTTATGATCATGTGTAATTATAAATATAACCTTGCGACGTTCTGGGTAGAGCATACGGAGGATCAGCTCGAACGTAGATTCGTTGATCCCCTTGAGTTCGCTTGTCTTCTTGCAGATTTCCGCATAGTCGCCGTAGAACATTGACTGAAATTATGCATATAAGTGTTATAATTATTAGTCTTAGTAGGTCACGCCCCTCCTACAGGGGTGAATCTGAAATGTAACACGTAGTACCTACGATAGGAGAGAGATCTCCTCCTCTTTCTTCATCTGTGGCGTAATGCTTGTTCCGGTTGCGAAGGTTAGTGGGGAAGTGTGAGATATTGTGTTTGAAGGAAAGAGAGAGAGATAGATAGAGAGAGAGAGACCAAGAGAAAGATAGCTAGCGCCAAGAGAAAAGAGAGAAAGAGAGAGAGAGAGAGAGAGAGAGAGAGAGAAAGAGAAAGAGAGAGAGAGAGAGAGAAAGAGAAAGAGAGAGAGAGAGAGAAAGAGAGAAAAAAAAAGAGAGAAAAAGTAAAATAGAGAAGAGAAAGAAAAAAGATAGAGAATGACACGTCATAACGCATGGTGGGAAAACTGGTTAACCATACACACATCCTTCCGACATAATTAGATTAATTTAATCGACCTAATTGCTTAATAATCATTCAAGCTGAAATTAGAAGAATAATTTTTATAGTTAAAAGAAAACTCGCACGAACCCTAAAGTAGGTGGAATACACGGCGAGATGCGCTCGGTTCAGGTTGAACTCCTTGGCGTTGGGGCCGATGATCAGGCGCACATCAGAAGTGTCCTGACGGAGAGGATCATCTTTCACTTCTCAGAATTGCTTATTTAAATGGTTTTGTTGTTATTAAATAAATAAATGTATTTTTTTTCTAACTCTAATTAACAGTGAATAAAAGAGCTCCCAACTTCCAGAACAGGGTGGGGAAGGTGAAAATAGTGGCGAAAACAGGATATTCTTTTTTTATTGGACTTTTATTTCTAATAAAAAAATTAATTCGTAGAGAGCAAAGTAATATTAAAGTGCTTTACGTATTTGTCTTGGAAATAAAACTAACGGTATTTGCCTTACCGAATTTTCAATACAATTTCGTTTGTTGAATGGCTAAACAAACCCCGAGAACAATTCTCATAGGATAGGGCAAACTCCAAAGAGCCCTTTCTTACATATAAACTGTTTTAAGTGCATCACACAAAACATCAGTTGAGGAAACAATGTTTTCTTTGCCCGTGGTCAGTGATTATTTTAGTACTCACAGAAAGCATAAACGTTAATTTTTTTTGTCATATCATTAAAAAAATTTTTTTGGCTTTGCTAGGCGACCTGTGTCAATCATGACTATGCTCTTTAAAAAAACATGGAGTGGGGTAATTCAGCGGCCACCGTAACAGGATAGGGTGCGGAAATTCTTCTTCCCTTTTATTCTCTGCCAGTATTAGTTAGGGGGGGGGGGGTTTGTATCATCATCGATAATACTAATGCGCTAATGGTAAACTTCTGGTGCAAAAAGAAAGAAAAAAAAATTACGAAAAATATTTGACGAAAAATGAAGCAACCAAAGAGCGAGGACGCCGCGCCGAGAAGTCTGGGTATGCCTCGTTTCGAACAGCCACAAGTAGATGCAGCTTCTGGAAGTGGCCAAAGTCTCAATTGTCTCTATTGTCACAATACTCTCTTATATTTGTGCTTCTATCGATGACAATTCACAGTGAAGTAAACATTCCCGCGTTGAACAATCATTACCCAATATCATGACTATTTTTTTCTGTCTAGTCGAATCTTTCAAATGACACATGATAACGTGAACATTATCATTCAAATTCAATACGGAGTGGAACTCACTCCGATGACGTCATTGTTGCTCGGATGCCATTCTGCTGTCGCCAACGGCTGCGAGCGGTTGAGCTCGTGATCCTTGTAGTCGCACTCTCTCGGCACACCCGCTGTGATTGCCAGAGAAACATCGAGAAGCGCCGTGTGGCTGTTGATGAAGTCCGCCTAAAATGTATTCTATAATTAGTTAGATAAACAGAGGAATACTCATAGACCAACCAAATTGCCAAAAAAAGAAAGCAAACCTGAACGGTGACTGAGCGACGAACAAATCCGTTACAAAATTTGGAGATGGTAAGAGCCACATCGCAGTGCGTTACGGTGACAGGTCTGAAGACTTTTTTTTAAATATTTAATTCTGAATTACGCGTCATTTTATAGCTATCATCTGTTCTAATCATTATCTTGCTGAATATACATTATTGGAGAATAATATAATAAATTATATATGGAAATACGCACAGCTTGCTGAGTGCGATCACGGTTTCGCACTTGCCGAAGGATGACGTCACGCGAGGACGCTTCGCCATCGGCTCCTGCGTAAGAATAGAATGTATTCACAGAAAATAATGGGCCTCAAGGGCTTAAAAAAACGCTTAAAACAATATCTCCAATGAGAATCGAAGAAATAAAAATTTGCACCCATTTCTCATGAAATTCAAGTCAATGAAGAGGCATAATGCTGTAATGCATTTGAAATACGACTAAATATAAATAATATATTCCAGTTTGAGAAAAAGCAATTCGAAACCTCCTCCTGTTGTTGTTGACTCTTCTCCAGTTTCAGCTGCACCTCGGAATCAGCTGCATTCGGTGCCATCTCGTTTCCTTGATGTCCCTTCTCCAGTTGCTCCTGCCCATCACAATCTACCGTCTTCGCAGCCGTCTCTTTTTGCGACGTCATTCTACAATCTGGAATTCAAGCTGGAACAGATCTATCGAGTATTGTCAACCATTCAACATGAGTAATAAGCGCACAACGAAATTACAAATACAAAGTGGACTTTAAAGAAGGAATCGGTTTTTGTGATGCAGAACAGTGTCCTCATGCCCGCGAGCGAATTATTCAATATTCGAAACACACCACAGCACTCATGTAGCCATAAACACTCCCCAAAACACAAACACTCCCCAAAACAGCATTCGCAGCCTATAGCAGTGCACCTTGCACAAAAGAAAATACCACTGCTAACATGAAATCGCGATTCCATTGGTGGAGAAATCATTGAGCATGACAGAAATAGATAAAACGATGTGACTAAATAGTTTTCATGGTAGTGTGTAGTACAATTAACCAATAGATACTTCAAGTGCGTCAATAAGTTGTACTTTGCACAGTTGTAGTTGATAATTCACTGCCCAGAACTTGCCTTGCTTCCACTTGTTGATTTATTTTGTATGTTTGTTACTATTTACTTGATTTCCTCTACATTTGCTCTCAGGTAGCAGGCGACTGTGCGAAATCTGCGGCTTTGCGCAGCGACGGGAACGAAAGATTTGTCAGGTACGCCAACACTTTTCTTCATTTTGAGTTTTCTTCTTTTGCTTTTGATGTTGCGCTTACTACAATTTCGTATGCACTCGCCATCTTCATATACCTCATTTTTGAAAAAAAAAAGGCTTGTGGTAAGAGAAAGATATAGAGAGACTGTGTGAAAGAGAGAGAGAGAGAGAGAGAGAGAGAGAGAGAGAGAGAGAAACAACGAGAGAGAGAGAGAGAGAGAGAGAGAGAGATTGGATGGAGAGAGGGAAGAAAAGAAGTAAAGAATATGCAGTAACGAGTGTGAAAGTAGGACTTGGAAAGTGCTGGAAGAAAGAGCCTCTGCCTGTTCACCATCAACAAGAGTGCAGTGACCAGTGGAATGAGCGTGAGATTCAAAGGGATCATAGATTCAGAATGGAGAGTGAGAGAGAGAGAGAGAGAGAGAGAGAGAGAGAGAGAGAGCGTTGAACAACAGTTTGTCGGGGACTAGCTCCAGCTTCTGTTGTGTCCATCGGCCGTTTCCCCGTCACCCCCTTTTCTGCTCTTCTTTTTTCTCTCTCTCTCTCTCACTCTCTCACTATCTGTGCTCTCTCTCCTTCTCTTTTCATCTGTCATTCTCTCTCTCAAGCGCTCTCTCTCTCTCTCCCCTCTTGAGTGCCATTCCTGCAGTTCCAGCTCCGCCCTCCGAGCCATTTGCCTGTTAGCCGTACTCTGTGAGAGGGCTCGGTTGGCTCGGCTGCATTTTTCTTTCGGTCTTTTGCTCTCTCTCTGTCTCTCTCTCTCTCTCTCTCTGTCTCTCTCTCTCCTTCTCTCTCGCTCTCTCGCTCTCTCTCTCTTTCTCTCTCTCTCATTCTCTCTCTCTCCTTCTCTCTTGCTCTTTCTCTCCTTCTCTCTCGCTCTCGCTCTCTTTCTCATGCTCTCTCCCCTATACATCTCTAATCCCATTCTCCATTTCCTCCCTCTCTCTCTTCTCCTCGACCATGTAAGGAACTAAAGAGTAAGCAAGCAGCGTTCAGCTTCGTTCTATTTTCATTTTCTTGTCCTATCATGCTATGCGATATCAAGCCTTTATTTCTCCCCCCCCCCCTCTCACTCCCTTTCTCTATTGCCACTTTCCGCCCTCTCGCTCTTTCGATGTCTCGGAGCACGTTCCGTAAAAAAGTATAATCTGAAATTGAGATGTCTCCCTACTTACTAGGCTTCTTTTCTAATTTCAAGTCTGCAAAATGCACATTTTTCTAGTCAGTTAGCAAACATCGACATTGTTTACAATTCGAACATTAGAAGCGATGTTTGCTAACAGTTTCGCCAAGGGATGGAAGAAGTAGAGTCTTGTTATGTTATCTTGATGACCATTGAAGTATTCTCTGAAAACATAATGTTGCAGAAATGCTTTCCGATAGTAGGAGGAGCAACAAGAAAAAGCAAGAGAGTGAGAGAGAGAGAGAGGAGAGAGAGACAGGAGACGAAGAGTAAGAGGGCGATGGAGTGGGTATAATAGAAAGCGATAGGAGAACGAGAAATATGGAGAGAAGCAGTGTGATAAAGAGAGTAATAGGATTGTTCTTGCTTTCAACCCCTTCAAGGCAAATAAACAATTATAGAAGGATTAGGAAAGGGGTTGAATAGGATATCTTTGTAGGTGGGTGAATTTATGAATGGAGCATTGAATTTCTCAAATTATGATTCATAGCTTCATCTGCAGATATTTTGCAAACACAATGTACGCTACTCTGAACTTTCGTATCGTAGTTAAAAATAGTTCCTTTTTTCACCTCTCTCTCTCCCTTCCGCTCTCTCTCTCTCTCTCTCCATATCTCTCTCTCTCTCTCTCTTTTCCCTTTTCTCTTTTTCTCCTTCTCCCTCTCTCTTCCCCTCTCACAATCTCTACTATCTCTCTCTCTCCTCTCTTTTTCCAGCCCTCCTTGTCACTCTGTATTCCTGTATTCTCTCGCTGCTCACTCGCTGCCTGCTTCATCGGAAGTCTTCCTCTGCTTGCCTCCGTCCAGAGGAAAGATCTCCTCTTCTCTAGCACAAGTTAGAACACAAGTAGTTATCATTTTTCATTAATCTCATTCATCCACTAGAGCAATTTTCGCAATCCACAAATAACTAATATTTTTATAATGCAAATCTCATTATATTTCAGTACTCTATAGGCATGGTAATCATCCGAAATTCTCCCTCAGCATATGAGACAAAAATACACTATAAATATATTGGCAAAATTCTCGCCCATTTTCCGTTTGGATCTTTTAGTTGCGCTCTTAAACCTTACTTAGTAGCCCTTTTTTGGATTCTCGCTTCCTTGATTGACTCCTCTTTTATTGCTGACATTCTCGAGTATTCAGGTCAAAAGAAGACGAAGAAGTAGATCTACTGCCAGCGACCTTGAAGCCTTCCAAAGCGACGGTGGTGTTTTCGTCTTCCTTGGCCAGGTTTTAATTTTTCGTTGTCTTTTTTCTTCCTTTAAACTTGTATGCTGCTATATATTCAACTGGCATATAATGTTCATGTCTTCTGTTTTCATTAGAAATTACATTACTTTACTGTTTAAGATTGCACATTACCAATGTCTATGTTTCCTTTATTTTTATGATTTTATTCTATTGCAAGCAAATGTCTTTGCTTTTTGCGAGCTTTTTGCGAGTATTTTCTTTCTTCTTATTTTTTTGTTATTTCCCATCAAGTAAACTACTGCCAACGAATCTTTGTATTCCTGGTCGATGATGGGTGCAGAGAATACCGACCAGTCGACGACACGCAACGCGCAGCTCCCACGCGATGCGGCTGTCGCGCCCGAGGCACACATTCCTCGTACGGTATGGGCTTTAATTTGTCTTTTCCGGGGAGAGAGTTAATGTGATTTGAAAAAAAGACCATTTTTACAAATTGAATGTATGGCTCCCCTTTGATTGACCCATCATGGCTTTCTCTCTCTCTCTTACTTGGCAATGACATTCTCTTTCTTTAAGAAAGTATTATTTTGAATGACTCATGGTTCTAACGTCTATTCTCTCTCCCATTTTTAAAGCCTAGCGAATTACCGGTCGTTTTCATGCTTGAAGTTTGTCTTTTAGTAGCTCGGGAGAATAGTTTTATAATTAGCAACCAAACAGATATCTCGTTTCATACCTGCATAATTATTTACCTATTACGATATTAGCTATTTTCCTGACATATAAAAAGTAGATTTTTTTTCCTAAGGAAAAGGAAGGCCTTTGCTGCATTTTTGTATCCAAAACAAAGCGTGTCTAGACATTTTCTGCTATGCCTTTATTGGACGTCATTCATATTCGTTCTTTTCTATTCTGAACCAATGGGGAATGGCGCCGTTGTCAATTTTGATGTACATTCCATATCATTTTCCATCGCATCCTCTGGTCTCGCCGAACGTTCAAGAAATCATTTTGGAAGCAGCAGCAGCCGTTCTCCCGTTCTCCGTTTCTTTCTCCCTTCCTCTGTCTGTCTCTCTTTCACTCTCACTCTTCCTCTCTCTCCCTCTCTCTCTCTCTCTTCCTCTCTCTCTCTCGCTCTCACGCTCTCTCTCTCTCTCTTTGTCTCTCCATCTCTCCTAGTCATTGAAATGGGCTTTCCCGTCCTTGCTTCGACAACTCAAGAGAACACTAGGAATGCTGGCTGCACGGGACACTTCTCTCTTTTTCTCTCCTTCCTTTTTATAGTTGTTCGTTTCTCACTTTCTCTGCTTCCATTGCTTATCCTCTCTCCCTTGTTTCTCCAATATCATATCTCTCTTTTTCTTCTCCCTCTCTCATCTCTATCGTATCGCTCTCTCTCTCTCTCTCTTTCTGTCTCTCTTTCTTTCTTTCTCTCTCTCTCTCTCTCTCTCTTTCTTTTTACATGCACTTTTGGCAGAACGAGAGATCAGCTTGATTCATCTTCAGCTTGATTCATCTATCTTCTCTTGGGTTCAGTTTCAGACAATCATTGATCTAGCAAATGAATGAGCACAGAGATTCCCCCCCCCCATCCATTTTCATTAAAATATACTTTTCTACATTTTGAATGTATAGACGGTACTAATTTTTATAGATAAGGCGCTGTACTTTTTTCATTTTATTTATTTATTTTTATTTTATTACTAATTTTTAATTCTTTGACTTGCTAGAAAAAGGAGGTTTAGTTAACTGCCTGTCATCTTGTGCTCATTGTAAGATATTTGCTGTGCGAATTCTAGAGCCAGAGTTCTGTATTGAACATCACGCATGCCATAATCCAGCTTCTTCTTTCTATTAATCCTCTATCGGCTTCTCTCCTCCTCTCTCTCTCTCTATCTCTATCTATCGCTTTCTCTCTCTCACTCTCTCTCTCTCTGTTGCTCTCTCATCCTCATTCTCCAGCTCCTTTTCCTTTCTTCTTGACAGCCCACAGGTTTACGGGGGAATCTCCTCTCTTTTCAAACTTTTTTCTGTATAATGAGAACTTAGTTTGCCGATGAAACTCCGAGTACACTTCCTCCATATCTCGTTCTCTCTTTATCTCCCTCTCTCCTCTTCTCTCGCTCTCCTTCTCTCTCTCTCTCTCTCTCTCTCTCTCTCTCTCCACAACCCTCTGTTTTCATTCCCTTCCTGAAAGCTCTATTCACAACATTGTAAGCCTTTCTTCCGTAATTTATGCGTTCGAAATTTTTTTTCTAAACTGGCCTCTGTGTGGGTGTGTGCCCTAGTCGCCCAAACTACCAGAGTCGTATGCGATAGAGATGGAAAGAGAGAGTGAGAGAGAGAGGGGGTGAGAGAAAGAGAGATAGAGCTAGAGATAAACGCATAGAGAGAGATAGACAAAGAAAGGGAAGGAAAAGGGCAGTGAGTAGGAGAGAGCGATGAAACAAAGATAAGGTTTAGAAAGGAGATAAATGACGGTTATCAGAGTTGAGGAATGACGCAACCCTTATGCTTACTTTTAGCAATTTCCCATGCGACGTTATATAAACATCGAGAGAACCAAGATAACGGAAGTGATCATGGCTTCAAAGTGGAATTTGACTGATTGTGAAGGAGACCTTTTTCTTGGCCCTTCTTCCATTTCTCTCTCTCTCTCTTTCTCTTGCTCTCCTTTTCTCTCGTCTCTATTTATTTTTTCTGTCTCTCGGTGTTTTCCTTCTCCATAATGCATTAATTTTCTGATCTTGGGTTCTACTTTTAATATTTCTTCACTTTGTTGACTTTTTTAATACTTTTAATAACCAGGCAGTTTGCGTGCCGATTGGGGTGTTATTTGAAAAGCAAAATGGAAATGCTTCCTTTTTATATGGCTGTTGACTGTTTATAGCCTGTTTGAATGGGATGTTTAGGATGAGAAAGGATTGCAAGGTAGAGAGAGGTGGAATGTAGCGAAAAGAGAGAGCGAGAGAGAAAGAGAGTATGTTGAGAGAGAGAGAGAGAGGAAAAGAGTATGGTGAGAGAGAGAGGACATTGAGAGAGTATGAGAGAAACAAACCCCTTATCAATAATGCATTTAAAAAATATATCGTGCGTTCGCTCCAGCTGACTGACTTATGGACGGAAAAGCGTGACCAACCGAGGTGATAGATCCTTTCTTTCTCTCTCTCTCTCTCTCTCTCTCTCTCTCTCTCTCTCTCTCTCTCTCCTGTCTCTCCTCGTTCTCTCTCCTCTCTCTCCTCTCACTCCTCTCCCTGTGGAATGATAGAGAACGGGACACTAAATAGTTTATTACCGGGCAATAGAAGGAACTTTTATTCACGAGGGACGGGAAAACCCGCGTAGGAAAAGGGGAAATTCGTTTAGACTTCGTTTCTCAAGTTGCTCTCTTCAGTTTTCTTTACAATTCTTTTTCTTTTTTCGATTTCATTGTTAATTTTATTCAGAAGTCCTTACAAAAATTTTCACTTTTTAATTTTTATTTTTAGAATACAAATCATTCGCTTCTCGTTTCTCTCGAAACTCTTTTTTGCCAGCAGCTCTTTTAATGCAGCGAACGGGATTGGTTTCATCGGGGGAAGACAACTCGTGGAGAGAGAGAGAGAGCGAGAGAGAGAGAGAGAGAGAGAGAAGTGGAGAAAGAGAGGCAAGAAGAGGGAGAGAGAGAGAGAGAGAAATGGAGAAAGAGAGGCAAGAAGAGGGATAACAGAGCGAGAGAGATGATAGAGAAAGGGCAAGGATAGAGACTCCAAAACGTTAGAAAGGAGGAGAGGCGTTGAGAAGCAGTTGAGTGAGAACGAGGAAAGATAGAGAGGGAGAGAGAGAGAGAGAGAGAAAGAGAGAGAGAGCGTGATAGAAAGAAGGAGAGAAGGAGAAAGCACCAGAGCCGTTAAGGTTCTATCACGCGTCATCCCTTCAGCCAAATTCATCACAATAAACGCTTCTGCCCATCAGTCAGCAATAGGGAATCCCCCCGGGGAACTCCCCTCTTCTGAATTGAGAGAGGGGCAGAGTGATCATTGATCAGGCACCTTTTGATAATCGTTGTTTAGCTCTTCCCCTCCCTCTTCTCTCTCTCTCTCTCTCTCTCTCTCTCTCTCTAACTCTGCCTCTCATTATCCTGCCTTCATGATTCTACTTTTCCCTCTTTCTTTCATTCTACATTGCCAATGTTCAACAAAAAAATATGTAAGGTATTTTTTAAGCAGGTTTTGTTTCCAGGGTGCGTTCTTTTTTCTTTGTGTTATTACAATTTCATTGCGTTTTGCGCAATACTCTTCCGGACATTTTCTACTCGACTGAAACATCAATGTGACTTAGAGCATATGGCTTAGAGAAATGGCTTGAATAGTAGAGTAGTCTTAGGAACGAGAAGAGTGAGGGGGTGCAGGTGAGATAATGAGAAAGGAGAGAGTATGTGAGAGAGAGGGAAACATCTTGAGAGAGAGAGAGAGAGAGAGAGAGAAAGAGAGAGCGGTAGAGGGACCGGAAGAAAGAGAGAGAGAGAGAGAGAAAGAGAGCGGTAGAGGGACCGGAAGAAAGAGAGAGAGAGAGAGATAGAGAGGTAGAGGGACCGGAAGATAGAGAGAGAGTTCCAGAGGCAGAGCGTTCTCGAAAAGCTAGCCTAATGCGTCGCTGTTTTACCCGCGAGCCTCGCCCTCTTTGTATATTCAGGCACTCCATTTGGCAATTTATTATTTACAATTACCTTGCAAGTTAGAAAGCCTCTCCACAACTCGGAAAACATGTCCTTTATTTTACTAAAGCTTACAATCAGTGCTGAAATAGTACCTGCTTCTTGACCTGAGCCGGGGGTTACAAATGGCCAAATGGCCTGCCCGGGGGGTTACAAAGTGAAAGATGCGCAGTAAAGAGAGGATTCCGGGCCTTCAGCCCGGGGGGTTACAACGCTATCATGAGTCAGACCTATTTCAGCACTGCTTACAATTTATTTTTTCTCTTTATTTAAAAAAAGTGTCGTTATTAGTTTTTTTCTCAAATTTGTTTCTCAACTTGAATCGAATTCAAGCCGAAGTCTAGTTCTGAAAAAAGAGCGTAATTGTGTTGACTTTTTAAATGATGAATACCCTGTTCTGCGAAGTGCTCCATTAGCTTTAAGCACCCATGTATGTGGATTCAGGGCCTGCGCGCTTTCTGGGCGTCCCTCTCTCTTTGACTCACTCTCTCTCTCTCTCTCTCTCTCTCTCTCTCTCTCTCTTTCTTTCTTTCTCTCTCGCTCTCTCTCTCTCGCACTCATTTCGTTCTCTCTCCCTATTTCGCTCTCTCGCTCTCGTTCTCTCTATACAGCGCTCTTTCTACATATTCGTACAAATGTTCACCAATAGACGTTAGAGTGTAGAAGCTTCCACCAGACTCTAGCCTACAAACCTCCTTTCTCTCTCTCTCTCTCTCTCTCTCTCTCACCCTCTATCTCTCTATCTCCATTCGGCTTCCACCAGTATCCCCCATTCCTCCTCGCACTCACAGCACCAAAGCCCCTTCGACCTTTTCTCTCTTCCTCTCACTCTCTCCCTCGCACTCCTCTCCCTCTCTTACTTTCACCTATGACGAAATTCCCATTCTTTCCTTGTTTCCTAGCAGACTCACATTTCTCTTCCTTCCCGCTTCTGCTTCCTCTCGCACTTACGGGAGCTTTCTTACGTTCATTTTGAATTATTCTTGGCCGCAATAGCCGATGACGTCTTTTCTTGTTGAACCCCTTGGCCAGGCATTTATTTATGGTCTCAAGGAGCTTGAAGCATTTCTATAAGGTGAAGAGAAATCCTCCAAGAATATCAAAGAAAAATATTAGAGCGATGGCTTAGAAGTGGAGAAAAATAACATGAGAAATAAAGCGTGGTTATTATTGCTTTTGCTTGAATATGAGATCGGGTGATAGGCATTAATAATGTCCTCTATTATATCTATTTAAATCTCTTTCTTTCTCTCAATTTCTCTCTTTCTTTTCTCTCTAAATTTCTCTCTCTCTCTCTCTCTCTCTCTCTCTCTCTCTCTCTCTCGCTCGCATTTCCTTTAATTGTAATTGAAAACTTTTTTCTCGTGCACAACGGCAACTATTCTCCTGTCGTACTTTGAGCCCCCGAAGTTGAAGTCCCCTATTTAGTCATCCAATTTCACCACCTTGACATTTGTGCTCGAGAAAGGAGGCCTCGTATATATATACAACGGACTCTGGCACCTTGAGAACTTCCACTTCTCCCGGGCACTGACTGCCTTGGCAAACTGCCAAAGAGTGAAAGTTGGCAACTTGCCAAAGAGATATTTGAATCTCCCACCATCCTCGTCAATCATGACTTCCGAAGCAGCCGGCATCGAAAAGGCTCCCAAGTCCCGTCTGAAATTTGCCGCCGCGGCAGCGTCTTCTTTTTCTACATGGCGCCGTCAATCATTTGCCCAGACGCGCACCTGGACAGGGTCTACGGAGAGTGCAGAGGTGACGTCATCAGAGGGGGTATATATCACCCCCTGGAGAGATACTCGGATATCGCACCACCTCCCCCCTCTCTCTAAGACCCAATTAGACTTGCTGTTCGAATGGTTGGTAAATATAAATAGATTCGAAGAGAGACTCATAGAGGGTAGAAGGCAGGTGTAGGGAGAGAGAGAGTGAGAGATGGAGAGAAAGAAAGAGAGAGTGAGAGATAGAAAGAAAGAGAGAGTGAGGGAGAGAAAGAAAGAGAGAGTGAGAGAGAAAGAGAGAGTGCGAGAAAGAGAGAGAGAGAGAGAGAGTGAGCTTATGTGAAAAACATTGATGAACATATTAGCATCAGATCAGAACTCAAGTGTCAGACGAGAAGAGGTTCTCGCCTAGTCGTCTAATCTTTTTTAATTACATAATATCTGTGTTTACTAAAAATCATCGTTAGAAACGTCAGACTTTTCTTGAATTTACTTACTTAATAGTCCAATTTTCATTAGGATTGAGAAGAGTTTATTTGTTCGAAGTAATTGCCCGAAATAGTTTTGTATACGGTTTTTATCTTCTTGTATCCAGAGTTCCTCTAGATGCACATTGACAGGTGGTTCTGAACAACGACATTTAGATATAGAAGTGATTGGTTTCGGCGCTTTGATTTTTCGACGTTCTGGATCTAAATATGTTCTCATAAATTCAACATCTCTCTCTCTCTCTCTCTCTCTCTCTCTCGCTCTCCATCTCTCCCATTATCCCATTCCTTCTCTTTCTCTCCCTTTATCTCAACCTGTTTCTATCTCTCTCTCTCCTTCTGCTCTCTCTGCTTCTCTCTGTTTCCATCGCTTTCTGAAAAGCTTATATTTCTCATTCTTTTTATTTCTTCCATTTTCTTTCTCTCTTTTTGTTTCTCTTTTCTTTCTTTTCCACATGTTTGCCTTTCTGCCGATGTCTGGAATTTTGTGAACATGAGTACTGTGAATGAAATTTGCGACGAACCAATCTCACGGGCAATATCGCTTTTCTCCTTGTCTTCTCTCTCTCTCTCGTTCTCTCCCTCTCCCTCTTTCTCTCTTTCTCTCCCTCTCCCTCTCTCTCTCTCTCTTTCTCTCCCTCTCCCTCTCTCTCTCTCTTTCCCGCTCTCTCTCCCTTTCCCTCTCTCCTTTCTGTGATATAACCCTTCATCCTTTTTTCTATCCCCGTTCGCCCTTTCCGTTTCTCCTTCACCATCCTACAGACGTCATCATTCGCACATGTGGAGGGATGCTTCCAGAAAACGGGGGGATTCCTCTCTTTCTCTGTATCTCTATCGTTAACAACTATTATATCTAGCATCCTCTCTCTCTCTGTGTCTCCTCCCTCTCTCCCTCTCTTCTCTCTCTCTCTCTTTCTCTCTTAAGCGAGCTATTATCCTCGTCTGAAGCAACTTGTGTTCCACCCTCAGTCAGAGGAGGTCCCTCTAGAGACCCAATTCGGCTGGCAGGGTCCCTCCCAGCACCCCGGCATCATACCGTACCAGGGTGCAGCAGACCCTTTAAAGGAGCCGTCCCAGAGGTAGAAGAGGCGAGAGAAGGGGAAGAAGAAGAAGGAGAAGAAGATCAGATGCAACTTCTCCCTTCCGATTTTCAGCCTTCCATGCCGTCGTTCCTCGGCCCGCACCAACTACACCAAGGCAGTGAGGCGCATTCGCAGCATAATTGTTAGAGATTTTTATTTTCTTTTTACTAATTTATGTGCTAATTTTTGAATATATATTTTTATTGAAAAAATATAGAGGGTGAGAGAGAGAGGGAGAGAGAGAGAGAGAGGATGTGTGAGAGTTGGAGAAATTGGAAGATGCAGATGTGAGAACTGGCGTAGAACCGAAGTAGTCAATTTTTATGAGAATCTTCTCATGTAATTTTATTTTCTTCATTATTTATTCTCATGGCAGAAGCGATTGCACCGCCGGTCCTAACTCTCTGCAAATTATTGTGAAGAGAATTCGTATGAAAACGACATGGGTACTTTTGTTGCGTGTACAATTCACCAAACTGACAAGTTACTTGGAAAATAATAGAGAGAGAGAGAGAGAGAGAGAGAGAGAGAGAAAGTAGAGAGGATGTGTGAGACAGAACGAGAGAGAGAGGGATAGAGAGAGAAATAGAGAGGATGTGTGAGAGAGAACTAGAGAGAGAGAAAGAGAGGGGGAGTGCAAAGGAAAGAGAGAGAGAGAAAATAGAGAGGATGTGTGAGAGAGGGAGCGAGAGAAAGAGAGAGAGAGAGAGGATGTGTGAGAGTTGGAGAAATTGGAAGATGCAGATGTGAGAACTTTCGTAGAATCGAAGTAGTCAATTTTTATGAGAATCTTCTCATGTAATTTTATTTTCTTCATTATTATTCTCATGGCAGAAGCGAATGCACCGCCGGTCCTAACTCTCTGCAAATTATTGTGAAGAGAATTCGTATGAAAACGACATGGGTACTTTTGTTGCGTGTACAATTCACTAAACTGACAAGTTACTTGGAAAATAGGAGAGAGAGAGAGAGAGAGAGAGAGAGAGAGAGAGAGAAAGTAGAAAGGATGTGTGAGACAGAACGAGAGAGAGAGGGATAGAGAGAGAAATAGAGAGGATGTGTGAGCAGAGATGCAAGTTGGCCCAATTTTTTTGGGCCCGGCCGGCCCTTAGGGCCCAAAATCTCGGCCCGGCCCGGCCAGCTTGTTTCGGGCCCTTAAATTTTGGGCCCGGCCCAATTATTTAAACATGCCAGATTAGTACTTTTATTCCTCTCCGATTCATCTAGACATGTCAGATTCCTAGTTTTCATTCGTCCTTTTATTATCATCATTTTAAATTTCTGAAAGAAGATTAAAAAAAATCCTGTTCACAGGGCTTCATGAACAACTGAGCACAAATACATTTACCGGGATGCTACTATATTGGATTGATTGATTAGAATAGAAATGGGATTGATTAACCGCTTGGGTGTTGCATACATTCTATGGAAGTGTTATCACTAAAGCTTCAAAAGGGAACGGACAACAAGAGAGGTGAAGACAGACTCGGGTAAAAGACGCTCACGTTTCTCGGGAATCAGATTTCTGAGGTCAGAAAATGAACGTTCTGCAACGGCAGTTGAGGCTGGAATGGCATAAAGCTGAAGAACAAGGCGAGACAGTTTTGGGAAATCAGATGCACGGTTTTTCCAAGCCATAAGGGGATCGTCATGGTCATCACCATTAGAGTCAACAAACTTAAAGTGCAAATTCAGGTATGTATCAACTTCGGAAGAGGTATCCTCATCATCAGAATCAGACACATTATCGTAAGCAGTTCGGGGGAGCTTCGCAGGTTTTGGTTGCGAAGAGGAAGACTGGGCATGGTTCAAGGAATCTCCAAGGAGATTTTTTAACTCCCTAATCACATCCTTCCGCTCGTCATCGGTGGCAAGGAGCCGAAGCTTGCTCCTTCTTGGGTGCAGGAGGGTGGCAATCCGGTGGAACTTGGTAATGATTCCATCGTCCTCCTTCCTCATCATGCATTTGTACGCACTTCTACCGAGCGCGCTGAGTAGGTCGGAGTCAGTAGTTGTCACAATCATATGGAATCGCTCTCGTAGTTCGTGCCATTTGGGCCAGACCTCACAGAGCAATGCCGCGTCTCCCTAAACCACTTATTTTCCAATTATATAAATTTTCCACTTATTTTCCAATTATATAAGAGTTGACTTCCCAAACCTGGAAGAATATGATGAATTGTTCAAACTGCTCCAAGATGTAAAGAACATCATCGAATTCCGCGCGATTCATGGAGAGGAAGTCCAAAGCATTTCGAACATCCTGAAAATATACTGTTGGCGATTCATGTCAGTACAGAAATACAGCTTAAAAACTACCTCAGGCAGTTAGCTTCGGTCTTTGTGACCGAACAGATCAGAGGCGCATTCTTTGAATGCCCTTGCTGACTTCAGCTTTGACAACCAGCGAGTCTCCACTTCCAACATGAGCTTTCTAGAGAGCGTCATTCCAAGCGAAGTTCCTCTCACTCCGTTTACAACAATCTTCAAGTTGTCGAGGATACGTCGTCCATGTCGAATATGATCGATATCTTCTGCAGTTAGATCGTTTGCAAACAGTAGGCTCTTGTGATCCTTGTACGGGTTGAAGGTTCGCTTGCATATGTTGTTCGCGACGTGGCAGATACAAGACACTTCTAAAACAAAATGATGTCTATAACAATCTACAGGTGGTAGATAGTGAATCTAACTTTTGCCAATATTGAGCCTAAGCGCTTTGCTGATATTGGAGCCCTCATCAGATGCTGCATACAACTTAGAGAGCGTCGCTTCCGATAATCCGAATGTTGCTGCTGCCGACTTGATGTCATTCCACACTTAGGTGCTGTCCTTTCTCGAAACTTCACACCGCTTCATCGCGGCATGAACACTGTAGTAACGCCTAGAAAGGTGAAACAAAAACTAGACTATAGTAATGCCTAAAAGATTAAAAAAAAATATATTTTGAAAAATCTTAAATATGTTACAATGATTATATCAACCACTAACCAATCGCGAGCAATGTGTAGCACCAGTGTTATGTAATCGTCCTTCCGTTTGCCGTAGTCTGCCGAGATTGCACCGCCATACTCGTCCAGATGTTGGATTACTTTAGCACCTTTCGTTGCGAGCAGCTCAGAGTGAAGTTCGTTTACTCGAGTAGTTACAGTAGTCCTCGAAGGAATGATAGATTCGACCTTCAGATTGTCGACTTGCTTCCGTTTTGCTCTGGAAAAATATACACTGAAACCTATGCAAGCAAGAAAAGGCGATTATCTAACCCAATTTTCAGAGCGGCAGAAATAACGTCTTGGAATCCACTGTCCTCGCAAATAGAAAATGGTCGTGAGTCTCCCGAGACCCACTTAGCAATGGTAGTTGAGAGTTGTCGTTTTTCTTCTAGCGTGCCCGCAACAGCAACGGTAGACAAGAAGCCATCAATCGGCCTGTTGCGCAATTCTTGAGTCTTCGGTAGTTTCTGCTGTCGTCCTCTTTGACAGTTCTCCAAATGGCGACTGAAATCAGTCTTTTAAAAAATGGCCGCCAATCGCAATCAAAACACTAGTAAAAGTGCATTAAAACAAGAAAAATTACCTCGTACTCCCTCCAGGAACCATGACTAGGTGACACTGCGAACAAAACAGCAACTGAGTGTAGAAAGCAGAATCCTCGTGCCCTTCCGGGCTGTAGAAAAGCTGCTTCATGGGATCGCTCGGATCCATCTTCTTGCGATTTTGGAAGTACACGTACTCTTTAGAGAGCTTCTTCTCGGTCTGCGCGCGGACAATCGCTTGAATCTGCTCCTTCTTGAATAATTTGGTGCCGAAGTCCTTGCCTGATGACAAAATCTTCATTATCATTACAAAGCAAACCTTCACAAAGCAAAATCTTTAAGCAACAGTAAATGAACCGCACCGAAAATTTTTCGCAGAATTTTCTTGTCAGCTTCGCATATCGAATCCATATCGTACTCGCCGCCATTGGGGTCTCGCATCTGCCTGTATAGGAGCTACCCATTAAATAGACTTATACAAACGTCAGAAACAAACGCGACTTACAAATGCAGCAACAAACGCGACAGTGATAGAAGGTATTTAATTTATTACATTCCGAAGCGGAAAGAGAGCCGAATTATAGCGTATAATCAACTTGAGCAATATGAGTTCGGTCGGTCATAAGAATGCTCGCTAGCATATTTTCGAAAAAACGGGCCCAATCGGGCCCAGGGCCGGGCCCTAGCTTGGGCCCGGCCCGGCCCGGCCCTACAGGGAGGGCCCTAGCTTGGGCCCAGAGGTGCAAGAAGCCCGGGCCGGGCCTCCTAAACCAAGAAGGAGCAAGCTTCGGCTCCTTGCCACCGATGACGAGCGGAAGGATGTGATTAGGGAGTTAAAAAATCTCCTTGGAAATTCCTTGAACCATGCCCAGTCTTCCTCTTCGCAACCAAAACCTGCGAAGCTCCCCCGAACTGCTTACGATAATGTGTCTGATTCTGATGATGAGGATACCTCTTCCGAAGTTGATACATACCTGAATTCGCACTTTAAGTTTGTTGACTCTAATGGTGATGACCATGACGATCCCCTTATGGCTTGGAAAAACCGTGCATCTGATTTCCCAAAACTGTCTCGCCTTGTTCTTCAGCTTTATGCCATTCCAGCCTCAACTGCCGTTGCAGAACGTTCATTTTCTGACCTCAGAAATCTGATTCCCGAGAAACGTGAGCGTCTTTTACCCGAGTCTGTCTTCACCTCTCTTGTTGTCCGTTCCCTTTTGAAGCTTTAGTGATAACACTTCCATAGAATGTATGCAACACCCAAGCGGTTAATCAATCCCATTTCTATTCTAATCAATCAATCCAATATAGTAGCATCCCGGTAAATGTATTTGTGCTCAGTTGTTCATGGCCCTGTGAACAGGATTTTTTTTATCTTCTTTCAGAAATTTAAAATGATGATAATAAAAGGACGAATGAAAACTAGGAATCTGACATGTCTAGATGAATCGGAGAGGAATAAAAGTACTAATCTGGCATGTTTAAATAATTGGGCCGGGCCGGGCCCAAAATTTAAGGGCCCGAAACAAGCGGGCCGGGCCGGGCCGAGATTTTGGGCCCTAAGGGCCGGCCGGGCCCAAAAAAATTGGGCCAACTTGCATCTCTGCTTGGGCCCTGCCCTGCCCGGCCCGGGCCTCTTGCACCTCTGTGTGGGAGAGAGAACTAGGGAGAAAGAAAGAGAGGGGGAGTGCAAAGGAAAGAGAGAGAGAGAGAGAAAATAGAGAGCTTGTGTGAGAGAAAGAGCGAGAGAGAGAGAGAGAGAGGATGTGTGAGAGTTGGAGAAATTGGAAGATGCAGATGTGAGAACTGGCGTAGAATCGAAGTAGTCAATTTTTATGAGAATCTTCTCATGTAATTTATTTTCTTCATTATTTATTCTCATGGCAGAAGCGATTGCACCGCCGGTCCTAACTCTCTGCAAATTATTGTGAAGAGAATTCGTATGAAAACGACATGGGTACTTTTGTTGCGTGTACAATTCACTAAACTGACAAGTTACTGGAAAATAGGAGAGAGAGAGAGAGAGAGAGAGAGAGAGAGAGAGAGAGAGAGAAAGTAGAGAGGATGTGTGAGACAGAACGAGAGAGAGAGGGATAGAGAGAGAAATAGAGAGGATGTGTGAGAGAGAACTAGAGAGAGAGAAAGAGAGGGGGAGTGCAAAGGAAAGAGAGAGAGAGAGAGAGAGAGAAAATAGAGAGGATGTGTGAGAGAGGGAGCGAGAGAGAGAGAGAGAGAGAGAGAGAGAGAGCAGGAGGAGGGGAAAAATGTTGAGATGAGAGCTGTGTTTTGAATATTTGGCTGAAGCAGTCGATTTTTACGAGAAAATTTTCGGAAATGAAATGTATTCTTTATTCTATATTCATATATTCTGATAGAGGAGACTTCATTCAACGTAAATCGTGCGTCAAGTTTTCGGCAAATTCTTATGCAGACCATGCGCACACCTAGGAACTTTTTTTCATATACATACTTGTAATAGTTCTGGCAACTAGTTAGGTAAAAAAAAGTTAAATTGTGACTCAGGCACCCCAGACAGCAAAAAATTTGGAGAGATTTGATGTAAGAGATTACGGTGTCAGATGTCTGGGGGTTTTTCCTGGCCAATATCAGAGAGATAAGATATCAGATTTGAGCCAAAAGAACAGATTCGAATGATCCGTGGGAAGGGAGGGGCAAACGAAGATCAGAGTTCTTAAATTCTTAACTTTAAGCACTTTTGGTAGTGACCATTTAGTTTCCGTCGCATTTGCCTGGAATCACGGTTCTTTGACGATATTAGGGGTTTTATTAATGGAGACATTTTAATTGCATAGAAGCTAACTTGAAAAAGCCGATTAATTTTTTTTTTAATAAAGTTTGTTATTTTTATATTAATTTTTAAATGTTTTTTTTATATTAATTTTTAAATGTTTCGTCCTATAAATCTATTAAAGTTTATTTTATATTATAAATGATGATTTAGTGAACGCAATCGGCGAAATCTTGGACCGGAAGGCGTCTGTGGCTGCCATGATGTCCAAGACCATTGAGGTAGCAAACAATTTTATTCTTATTTTAATTCCCTTTTTTCAAATGTAATTTATTGATTGACCCTTTTTGGAGAATAGCATATAAAAGTATCAAAGTACTTGCGAATAAGTTCACAGTTAAAATGTATTTCTTCTCTCATGCAATCGTTCCCTTTTGTCAATTAAGCACTCTGACATTTGTGGCATTCATTTTGTCGTTCGTTCTTGCCATCAGCCTTTGTCTTCCTTCTCTGAAAAGCTAGTTTGTTTTCACCCGTCCAAGTTGCAAGATATTTGGTGCTTTTTACCAGTGTCTTCGATGTTTCCCTGTTGTAGACTTTATTTCTACTCTCACTCTTCTTCAATCTTCATTTCCTGAACATAACTCTCTCTCTCTCTCTCTCTCTCTCTCTCTCTCTCTCTCCCTCTCTCCCATGTCAGCTCTCTCCGTCTTTCCTCTGCTTTTCCCTCTCTGTCTCTCTCTCACTCTCTCCCTCTCTTTCTCTCTCTCTCTCTCTCTCTCTCTCTCTCTCTCTCTCTCTCTCTCTCTCTCCTCCTTAATGAAGTAGTCCCTCCTTGTCTGCCTAACGGCTCTTTCTTTGTAGGGCCTTAACGGCTCGTTGCAGGGCTTGAACCACGCGTTTGAGCTGCGCGACTCGAACCCAGAAGAGCACATCTTCCATCTCTTCCAAGTCGGAGAGGACGAGGCGAACATCAGCAAGCTGCTCAAGGTGAGGGAAGGAGAGAGTGAGAGAGAGAGACAGAGAGAGAGAGAGAGGATGACAGAAAGAGAAAGGAGAGAGAACGAGAAAGAGAAGAGTAGGGAGGGAGAGAGAAAGAGGGACAGGGAGCTGAGAGAGTGAAACAGAGGGAGAGAGAGAGGAAGAGAGACATGAGAAAGAGAAAGAAGCAGACGTGAGAGCTGGGTTTTATATAGTTAGTAGTCAAATTTTAACAAAAAATTTTGAAAGTGCAGTTGTTTGTTTTTTTATTCATGCATATATTTATACTCAGAAACGGGAAACGCGGAAAAATCCCGGATGAAATTCTTGGCGAATTCTTATGAAGACCATTGCCATGAGAACCACCAGGGACCTTTTTCATGCACTTGTTATAGGCATGCCATGTTTTGATTAGTTTAAAGCGGTAAAATAGTTTAGCTTATAGAAAAAAGTCTTCATTAAAATCGTTAGAAAATTAATGCATAAAAAAGCAAAAAGCAAAAAAATTATCAAGTGAATATAAATAAAACTAATTAGATAATAATTGCTTGAGGTGCTGAAATCGTTCGGACTTCGCGAGTCGGATCCACGCTTCTTGGCAATGATCGAGAAGATGCACCAGTACGAGGAGGAGGACGACGACGCCAGGAATCTCGTGCTCACCAAGCAGCAGTTCATGAAGTTAGCGAGAGAGAGAGAGAGAGAGAGAGAGAGAGAGAGAGAGAGAGAGGAGACGGTGATGAGAGGGAGAGAGAGGAAGAGAGAGAGAGATAGAGAGAGAGAGTAGAGAGAGAGAGAAAGAGAGAGAGGAGAGACGGTGATGAGAGAGAGAGCAGCAGCTCATGAAGTTAGTGAGAGAGAGAGAGAGAAAGAGAAGAGAGACGGTGATGAGAGAGAGAGTAAGCAGCAGTTCATGAAGTTATTGAGAGAGAGAGAGAGAGAGAGAGAGAGAGAAAGCAGCAGTTCATGAAGTTATTGAGAGAGAGAGAGAGAGAGAGAGAGAGAGAGAGGAGACGGTGATGAGAGGGAGAGAGAGGAAGAGAGAGACAGAGAGAGGAGAGACGGTGATGAGAGAGAGAGCAGCAGCTCATGAAGTTAGTGAGAGAGAGAGAGATAGAGAGAGAGAGAGAAAGAGAGAGAGAGAGAGAGCGGCAGTTCATGAAGTTATTGAGAGAGAGAGAGATAGAGAGAGAGAGAGAGAGAGAGAGAGAGAGAGAGGAAGAGAGAGTGAGTGAGTGAGTGAGTGAGTGAGTGAAAGAGTGAGAAGACTACTGAAAACATGAAGAAAATGTGAGGTATAGTTGGAGAAGTATAAATGACAATTAGCAGAGGAAAATAAAGATTTTTTTCTTTCATATATTTTTACCATACTAAAATTTTAAGAGAAAAAAACAGATTCAACATATTATGATTTAAAAAGTTTATTCTTTTCAAACAATAAACATGTCATGATATTACTTCCGCTTTCTCAGCTGCGTCCATCCTGCAGTTGAGCTCATCTCGCAAGCACTCCGCAACCAGCTCATCATTCCGAGTTGGGGCGAGTTCACCGCGAAGATTAAGAACATCTTTGATGAGGTACATCGTAAGAGTTTTCTCGTAATGTTTAGTTAGCTGTAATTCTTTGTTAGATACAGTTCTCTGAATGATTAATTAATCAATTAAGCACACTTTACAATGCCTCCTTAAGAACGTATTTGGTGAGTTGTATGCGGAGATTCTTTGTAATGATTTCTTGGGCACAGCTCTATGATTAATTAATTAATTAATTGTAAGCACATTTTACAATGCCATACTGTTAGAGGAGGCATACTGTAGGATTTGTATAATGTTTTAATTGATACAGCTCTATAATTAATTTAATAATTAATTAATTAATTAACTAAAAGCACACTTTACAATGATCTCGACAGATCCATGAGACGGTAACGGAAGGCAAGGTCGCCAGTTACATTCCGCAACTCGCGCGTGCGAATCCGCATCTCTGGGGTACGGTAACTCAAATTAGTAAATCAATATTTACGCTATTATTATTTTCCGTTTCTGTCATATGCAAGTAATATTTTAAAAAAAAATCTATTAGCTCAAAAAAGGAGTGATTAAACAGTTTAGAATTATACCACTCTAAGATTGCGGAAAACGGTTTTTGATTAATCTTTTGCAATTTTTTTTTCTGTTGCTATAAAGCACTTCGGATTTTTTGGCACCGATGATGCGAATTCGAGCCGAGTTATTATCAAGACCATTCGCATTTAAACCACCTGGGACCTTTTTTGCTTTTTTTTTCCTGCAAAATGCCAACTAATTTAATTTGAAAGAATTTTATTGCTTTCATGGAAGAAACTAAAATATGTGAATAATTGCAGGGATGTCAATCTGCACGATTGACGGACAACGCTTCTCTCTCGGCGACTGCCGCGCGCCCTTCTGTGTCCAGTCCGTCTCAAAGGTACTTTTTAAAAACGTTGATAGATCATAGTTCATAGATCACAGATCAGTTTACATGGTTTTTTATTTATTTATTTCTTTTAAATAAAAATGTTCTAGCAGAAAAAAAAAGAGAAAAGAAAAGGAAGTTCCCCACAGGCCTTCAACTACGCCATCGTCGCGTCGGATCTCGGCTCAGAAGCTGTGCACAAGTTTGTGGGGCACGAGCCGAGCGGTCGACTCTTCAACGAGATCTGCCTCGACTCGAGTAGTAAGTTGTTTTTTTTATTTTGTTATTTTTTTAAAATTTAATTCTAATGATTTTAACGAATATAAAATAAAATTAAGTCCACACCTTATGAAGTTAATTAGCATCATGTATCTAATTGTAAGATGTGGTGCTATTGAAATAAATTATTGTTTAGTCGTCATTATTTATTATTAAATAAATGGAATATGCTCTCGATTAAATAAATCTTGAAAAAAAGATATGTTCCCTTCCGTCCTCATAAATCGATTCCCTCCCCCAGACATGCCTCACAATCCACTGATCAACGCGGGTGCCATCATCGTGACGTCACTCATCAAGAATCATCTCACCATGGCAGATCGATTCGACTTTGTACTCAACGAGTACAAGAGACTGGCAGGAGGAGAGCCGGTCGGATTCAACAATGCGACGTTGATTATCTCTCTCTCTTTCTCTCTCTCTCTCTCTCTCTCTCTCTCTCTCTCTTTCTCTCTCTCTTCCTTTGTTTCGCTCTCTCTCTCTCTCTCTTTGTTTCGCTCTCTCACTTTATCTATTTCTTTCGTTCACTGCTGCTTCTCTCTCTTATTTTCTCTCTCTCTCTCTCTTTCACTCTCCCTCGATCTCTCTCTCTCTCTCTCCTCTCTCTTTCTCTTATTTTCTTTCTCATGCTCTCTTTCTCTTTCTCTCTCTTTCTCTCTCTCTCTCTCTCTCTCTCTCTCTCTCTCCACCTCTTTCCAGTTTCCTCTCGGAGCGCGACACGGCCGATCGTAACTACGCGCTCTCGTACTACATGAAGGAGAACAAGTGCTTCCCGCCCGGGATGCAGGCACGACATCTTTCGGTTTTTGAAACATTTTCATATCAGAGCATTGTTGCATGCATCAATCAATTTGATTATTATTCAATTTAACTTCTTACTAAATTGTAGTAGTTAACGCCGAAAGATTTCGACTAACAAAGACTATTATTACTTCTGTATTTCTTCCGTTTCCTTAGTGTGGTGCTTAACATTCTTTTTTTATGCATAATAATTGAGATAGATGAAATGTTTCTACGTTTACATGTATATTCTTTATATGTATATGCTATAAAAAACTAATATTAAGGGAGATAATAAAACTTTTTTGCACAACATTAATTCAATATTAAAATGTAGTTATATTACTATTAATTTTATTTTTCACTGTTAATTAATTAATTCTACTGAATTAATGTTATTAAAGTAATTCCATTGAATAATTTCAGGGCCTCCGCGAAGAGCTCGACCTCTACTTCCAACTCTGCTCCCTCGAGACGAACTGCGAGACGGCCGCTGTCATGGCGGCGACCCTCGCCAACGGAGGCGGGAAATTTGAATTTGTTATTTTTTATATTATTTATCTATTTTTAATGTTATTTATCTAAATCCTGTTGAAGAGTGTA
>CALZFC010000005.1:11275000-11475000 GCA_945643635.1 Allodiplogaster sudhausi
ATGTCTTTGTTCATGAGGTTGTTTCGTGCATTTTCAGGCGGAACCGTAATGTGCATTTTTCTTTTCTCGGGACGATTTTGTTTTTTTTCTGGTAACCTGAAATAATAATACTTGTGACAATTTCGTCTATTTACGACGGCTACATAAATCCAAATCGTAAGAGGTCGATGTTAGGGTTTCTTTAGCGTTTTCTTCGTGTGCGGGTTCATAAGTAGAACATGTAATGTAAAAATTGGCTAGGGTTTAGACGAAGGCAGCAGATCACTTTCTCTGTTTTATTCTTATTATTATTTCTATGATGCATTTATATGCAATGTCGGTTTGAGTTTTTCTTTTAACAATTTTAAATAAGGCAATAATGCGATATAAGGTATCGTATTTCTGTGTACTTCGATCATGTCTCCTTCTATCACTGTAGCATTATCTATTTTATCAGTGAATTCCATTTTCTGAATACGATTTACCTGCTTTCTAGCTTCTTTTTATAACGATTATCGATTCCGCTGTTTCTCTCGTTCTCTGCTCCGTATGCATTATCTATCCCCTGTGCCACGTCTGCTCTCTCCTTCACTTTCCTCTCTCCTCTTTCAAACTCATGTTGCAAGCCATGAATCTGTGTTCGATGCTGACAATGAGATAGGCTAGTTTTATTCGCGAAGTAAAGAAGGAAAACTGCAATGCACAATACCTAGTTGTGATTTGAACACAAAGCAGTTCAAGAATACTGAACATGAAGACGAGAGAACACAACATGATATTGTCTATAACTTACTTCTATATTCTCTCTCTTTATCTCTCGCTCACTCTCGCTCTCTTTCACTCTTTGATCCTGTCTCATTCATCTCTCTCTATCTCTCTCTCGCTCTCTCTCTCTCTCGCTCTCTCTCTCTCTCTCTCTCTCGCTCTCTCTCTAAATCCACTCTTACCCACTTTTATTGTTAATCCCCTTTTGTCAGATCCGTTGACTTCCTCGCCAATTCGCAAGAGGTCGAAATCATTGCATGAAATTGCCAAAACATCCAGCTTAACATGGCCGTAAAGGGACGGATACAGTCACTGATCTTTGGTGATCACAGAGAAGTCTATTCGAGCACATCGAGGTATCTCTCGCCCTCTATCTCTCTCCGCACTCTTTCTCTGTTCCTCTCGCTCTTCTCTCTCTTCCTCTCGTTCTCTCTCTCTCTCTCTCTCTTCATGCCTCTCTCTCCCTCTCGCTTGCTCTATCTCCCTGTCTCTCTCTCCCTCTGCCTCGCTCTTTCTCTTTCGCTTTCTCCCCTACTCTCTTTTGCCCTCTTTCTCTTCCTCTATGTCTCTCTCTCTCTCTCTCTCTCTTCCCCCTCTCTCTTCCCCTCTCTCTCTCTTTCTCTCTTTCTCTCTCTCTCTCTCTCTCTTCCCCTCTCTCCCTCTCTCTCTCTCTTCCTCTCCTCTCTCCCTCGCACTCTCTCTCTCTCTCGTCCTCCCCAATGAAGTAGTCCCTCATTCAACTGGCTGCTCTGTCTAACGGCTGTTTCTTTGTAGGACCTTAACGGCTCATTGCAAGGCTTGAACCACGCGTCTGAGCTGCACGACTTGAATCCGGAGGAGCACATCTTCCATCTCTTCCAAGTCGGAGAGGACGAGGCGAAAATTAGCAAGTTGCTAAAGGCGAGCTGAGAGCGAGAGAGAGAGAGAGAGAGAGAGAGAGAGAGAGAGAGAGAGAGAGAGAGAGTGAGAGGATAAGGCAGAGGAAGATGCAGACATGTGAGCTAGCTTATCATATAGTTAGCGGAAGCAGTTGATTTTGAAGATAAAGTTTCAGAAGTGACTATTTCTTTCTTATGAATTTGTTTATTTATTCTATGACCTTACGAAAGCGCCTATCAGGCTTACAGGCGTATTCATGTAAAAAAGATTCGTATTAAAACCACCTGGGAACTAATTCATTTAATTGCAATGGTCTAGGAAATAGTATTTTTAAAGTCTTAATTAAAAATCACATGAAATTAATGTAATACGCCAAAATTAATTCAATGAGTGAATATAAACAGAGCGAATTAGATAATAATTCCATGAGGTGCAGAGATGGTTCGGGCTTAGCGAGGCGGATCTACATACGCTTGAAAGAAAAGTGTAGGGTTTAGATAAAGGCAGCAAAAAAATATTCTTTATTTTATTTTATTTTATTTTGTTTTCAATTATTCCTTTATGTGTAAAGACGATCGGAAGATTTTTTTTATATAAGGCAATAATGAGATATTTACTGAGTTCTTCGATCATTTTCTCCTTGTGTCACTGTAGCATTTTCTGATTTATCAGTGAATTACATTTCCTGAATACTAGTTTCGTACATAGGCTTCTATTAGGTTAGCTGTTTCTAAATTTTTTTTAAATGAATATCGATTCGGCTGTTTCTCTCATTCTCTCCTCCGTATCCATTATCTCTCCCCTGTGTCATGCCTGCTATCTCCTCTTCACTTCCCTGTCTCCTCATTCAAAATGATGTTACAAGCCATGAAAGATGTGTTAGATGATTCATGAAATTGAAGAGTTTTATTCACGAAGTAAAGAAGAAAAACCGCAATGCACAATACCTAGTTGTGATTTGAACACAAACACACAAAACGGAATGTTCGCCTCAGCCGAGCATTCAAGCGGAGCATTAATTCTCGATTTCGGCTCCGGAGCAAAAATGCTCTGATTGGGAGAACATTCTGATGCTCTGCTCAGCGGAGCACCAATGCTCGTCTGCAATGTTCTGCCCAGAAGAACATTCGCCGCTCGCTTTTCGCCACGGCAACCGCTCCTCGTTTTCACCCTCCCTCCCCCCAAATGAGCTCTCTCTCACTCTCATCTCGTTCTCTCTCTCTCTCTCTCTCTCTCTTTCATAGCTGCCCACCATCCTCCGGATCAGGTTAGCTAAGTATCTAACTTTTGCGAACAGCAGATTTCACTGTTTTCGGCCCTTCTGTGAACAAAATGGCAGTGAAATAGAATAAAATGTCAATAAAGTTCGCAAAAGTCGATAATTTAGCTAACCTGTGATCCTGTGTGATGTTGGGAGTCGTCGTCGCTGGTTGAACCTGGAGGTAGACGGAGAGAGAGAGAGAGAAAGACATTTTGCTCCTGACCGGACCCGAACCACCACCCCCCGCGCGCAAATTTCCCACGTTAACCACCAGGCCACCAACCCCCCAGCACATTTTGACATTGGATAACCTAGTGATAGGGGGGGGGGGGTGAATGTCACTTTTGCGCAGCAATTTGCTTCATTCATCTTTCTCATCTCTCTCATCTCTCTAGTTTTGTTTTTTGTTTAAGTTGTTTGTCTGTACATACATTGCGAGTATGCATGCACCCCCCTTGTCTTGCTCGCTGCGGATAGAGAGAGAGAGAGCGAGAGAGAGAGAGAGACAGACACAGACAGAGAGACAGACAGAAAGACAGACATACAAAGAAAGAGAGAGAGAGAGAGAGAGAGAGAGAGAGAGAGAGAACTCTACGAACTCGGTCTCTCCAGCTGTGCCAATTTCGCTAAGAGCCAAAAGGTTTTTTCGCGAGTTTTACTGCTCAACGTGTCTTATGTTGCGTCTCTCTCTATCTTACATTGTTCTACAGAAAAAGGCGGTTCTTCTGAGCTATTTAATGTTGTGTAAAAGTAGTTCTGGACCTCATCCGACGTCTGAGAACAAATATGCGAACACTGTTCATGATGTCAGGAGTTGGCCGTATGCCTCGCTCTGTGCGTATACTTGTAAGTGTAATCAAAACACTCAACGTTACTTATCCGCATCTCTCTGTACTTATCCGCATATCGGCATGCATTGCGAGAGAGAGAGAGAGAGAGAGAGAGAGAGAGAGACGGACACAGACAGACAGACAGAAAGGAGACAGACAGAGAAAGAGAGAGAGAGAGAGAGAGAGAGAGAGAGAGAGAGAGAGGGAATGAGAGAGATACGGGGAGAAAGGCAGTGAGAGAGAAAGAAAGAGAGAGATAGAGAGAGAGAGAGAAAGTGAGAGAGAGTAGACCGAGAGAGGGATAAAAACACAGAAAAAGAGATAGTGAGAGAGGGAGAGAGAGACAGCAAAAGAGAGTGAGAGAGACAACAAAAAAGAGAGAGTGGGGGGAGACGACAAGGATAGAGAGAGAGGGGGACAGCAAAAGAGAGAGAGAGAGAGAGGAGAGAAAGTGAGGTCGGGAAGATACAAATAGTAGAGAGATTCAAGGAGGAGAGGCAGACAATGAATGCGTGTGGGGGCGGAATGTTACGAACATTGGCCTCGAGGGCGGAATGTTCAGCTGACCCGAGCATTGCGTCGACGACCGCGCAATGTTCGTAACATTCCGCCCGAGGGGAGCGTAACATTCGGCGCCAGATGCCCTGCGGGGGGGAATGTTCGGGTTGGGTCGCTTGGAATGTTCTGCTCAGACGAACATCCAAAAAAACATTCAAGCCGAGAAGTGAATGTTACGAACATTCCGTTTTGTGTGAAGCAGTTCAAGAATACTGAACATGAAGGCGGGAGAACACAACATGATATTGACTATAACTTACTTCCATATTCTCTGCCTCTCTCTCTCTCTCTCTCTCTCTCTCTCTCTTTCACTGCTTCTCTCTTTCACCTTTTGATCCTGTCTCATTCATCTCTCTCTATCTCTCTCTCGCGCTCTCTCTCTCTCTCGCTCTCTCTCTAAATCCACTCTGACCCACTTTTATTGTTAATCCCCTTTTGTCAGATCCGTTGACTTCCTCGAACATCCAACTTAACATGTCCATAAAGGGTAGGATACAGTCACAGCTCTCAGGTGATCACAGAGAAGTCTATTCGAGCTTATCGACACTCTTCAAGTAAGTCTTATGTTTCTCTCGTTCGGTTTCTCTCTCTCTCACTCTTTCTCCCACTCCCCATCTCCCTTTATCTCTCTCTCTCTCTCTCTCTCTCTCTCTCTCTTTATCTCTCTCTGTCTACCTCTCTCTCTCCCGCTATAATGCAGATCTCATTTCTATGTTGCTCACCAATTGTCAGATACATGGGATAAACAGAATTTTGTCCGACCAGATTAGATGCTAAAAATATTTTTATATCTGCGTGTCGTCTCTATTTCTCTCTCCCCTCTCTCTCTCTCTCTCTCTCTCTCTCTTTCAATCTCTTTCTCTCTTTCAATTTCTCCATTTCTCCCATTTCAGTGCTCATTCTCTTCCCCCCCCCCACGCACTTTATAGACGAATTGCTTTGTCCCTGTAAATCATTCCCTCAATTGGCTGACAACCTTCTCTTTTCTTCATTGATTCAAGTCGGAGTGCTCAATTCTATTGAATGAAAATTTTAAGATGAAAGCCGTCTCTCTCTCTCTCTTTTACTCTCTCTGTCTCTCGCGCTCTCTCTCTCTCTCTTTCTCTCTTTCTGTCTCTTCTGTCGTCAAACGACGTGAAATATTTAGATCATTATAGTCTCTTTTTCTTCTCTCTCACTCATAAATGTTTTAATCAACATGCTTCCCTTCCATTCTCTCATTCTTTCTCTCTCTCCATCTCTCTCTCATTCTCTCTCTCTCATTCTCTCTCTCTCATTCTCTGTTTTCTCTCTCTCCTTCCTCTCTCTCACTTACCATCTGAGTATTTAATCAGTTGAATTTTTACTCTTCTTACGACTGTATTCATAAGCTTATCGCTTCATTGCTGATAATCTTATTGAAACAAGTTCGTTGGTATTCGATGATCAGATCAGCCAGCGAATTGTTGTGAAAAGGCGATTATCGGACAATCAGAAAAAAAAATCTGCCGCACGATTAATCTCCCTCGAGGACATGGACAAGCGTCTCTGATATGTCCAGGACATTTTAAAAAGAGGCGAAACAAACACGCCAATTGTCATTTCTTGTCTCCGAGACAAAAGTTATGACTTCGTCTTTTTGAACGCGCAATCGTACTGTTTATACGTACGGTAGCTGCTACTTTTGGCAGGAGAAGCAGTTTTCAAAAAGCGTTTTTTTAAGCAAGGAAATGTTTGTTAAATCGTCATTTCCATAATTGTTGCTCTTTCAGGTTCTTTTTGTCATAATTCGCTTATTAATTTTTCTCCCTTTATTTATCTAATTGCTCCCTCTTCAACAATATCTCAATATGTTATGGTTGCTTATAGTAATCAGCTTGTTGTGATTGCAGCAGGGTGGTGACTCGTTTGACGGGAAAGTCGCTGCCCGAACTGATTGCCGGGGGCTCGAAGTTAGGCGGAGCCGCGGCTGCTTGCTGCTGCCGCCGTCGCGCCAGCCACCGCACCCGAATAGGAGAAGACGGTGAAGAAGGACGAGAAGGAGGAGTAAGATGACGACATGAGATTCGGCCTCTCGACTAAGTCTCTCACTGTCGGCCTCTTGTTTTGATTGATAAACTTGTTATTCATTGTATCCCCACCTTCGGCTCTTCTGTACTTAACCACCGAATATGAGTATTCTAGACTTCTTCCCGGAGTACGCAAGAAGGGACGCGTATTTACTCTCTTCTGTTTTGTCATAATGAACTAATGGAAGGAGATATCTTTGGGAGTTTGCTTTTATCGGCGATATGTTGCTGGAATAGAATTCGAAATATCTGCAAGCATGTTTTCTAATGCTGGTTAAGTATTGAAAATTCTAAAGTTTAAAGTATTGCCAAGATATCCGATGCTGTTTTGTGCACTGTTCTGTGCTCTCCATTGTCAAAACATGCAACGTGAGCATGTGATATAAAGAAAATAAAGGACAAATATATAAAACCATACATTTGGCCGCCTCCATTCGGTGTTCACTTGGAAAAAATTTAAAAATTTGTCCCTGACATGTCTCCCAGATGTCTCTGAAATGTCCTGGACTATAAAATGTCCTGGACATATCAGAGACGCTTGTCCATGTCCTCGAGGGGTATTAATCGTGCGGCTGTTATTTTTAAGACTCATAACAGATTCTCGAGAGATTTCTCGTGCTTCCATTCTCACTTTTCCACCCTCAGCATGACCAACACTGGACCACGGCCAGGATCGCCAGGCGAGTTTTTTTTAATTTCATTTTTGAGGAAATAAATTCTTTGGAAGAAACAGATGGTTTTGACGCTCAATGCTCACCTCTGTAAAGAAAGCAGCTGATAAGGCATTCAAAGGAAAAAAATGTTAAGCCGCATTGAAGTTGCGAAAAAAACGCACTATAAAAACAAGCCATAAAAAGATGTCTGTAACCATTAAGTTTATCACCGTTTCGGCTCGCAACTCATGTGACTTGACTGAGGAACAGCACAAGTGATAAAACTAGAGAAATACTGTGTATTAGATAGAGATAAGGATATAGAGAGAAATACATACGGAAATAGGATCTGATTGAAGAGAGACAGAGACAGAGAGAGAGAGAGAGAGAGAAAGAGAGAGAGAGAAGGCAGAGAGAGAGAAAGAGAGAGAGAGAAGGCAGAGAGAGAGAGAGAGAGAGAGAGAGAAAGGAAGGGAATGTCAAGAAAGAGTGAAAGAAAGAGAGAGAGATCTTTGCTTCGACGATTTTTGTGTTTTCCATGCTCATGGTCAGCGAGCGCATTCTTGGACTTCCTTCACCTGGTTGACCAAAATGGATCTGCTTACGAGGTTCATCGAAACGACCAATGAGAACTCTTTCGTTGTTATCTCTCCCTCTCTTTCCGTCATGCTCTCTCTCTGTCTCTCAACTCTCTCTCTCTCTCCCTCTCTCTCTCTCTCTCTCTCTATCTCTCTCTCTCTCTCTCTCTTTCGGATTCTCTCAATGCTTACCTTTCGCCTTGTTTCTATTGCTCTCTCTCTCTCTGCCATTTTCATTTTTTTAAATGAACTATCCTCTTCTCATCTCTCTCATCTCTCGACAAAGCTAAACAAGTTTAGCGCGTCAAATCGACTTCATCGATACACACCCATCACACTCTGTGATTTTGCTAACAAACAACAACTCCCAACTCGAGCACAACCCATTACTTGTGTAGAGATTTCGCGAATATTGTCCGGGGAAGGCTGGAGCCGTGACGGTGACAGATCTCGTATGATAAAGAAAGCACAGAGATCACGAGAGGAGAGAAATGGGGCTGCGCTCTGTCTGATAGCACAACTTGGAGTTGTCCTGGGCGTGTGCGTTCCCAGAGAATTCTGCTGCTCACAATCAAATTCGTGTATTATCGCCAAACACGCTCATTGTCGGGTGCTACTATTCTACTATTCCTCTAACCACTAAAGGGAATGTTCGGCAAGTTCTCCCTCTCTTACGACGGTTCGCTTTTCTTAATCCTGTACTGATAGAGATCGAACAGTCTCATTGTCAGATTAAAGAAAAAGACGACCAACGAAGTATTGAGTTTTGGTCGTTTTGAAGAAAGAGATATTGATTAGTTTTGGTCGTTATGAAGAAAAAGAAATTAAACGAGAGACGCGAAAGTGTGCGTAAGAAGAATGAAGCCCCTTGGTTTAATTCGGCGGAGAATGCTAAATAAGATTAGCGGACGCACTCAATATGATTCATCGAACAAGAATTCTTTTCCATTTCCGAATAAAAATTTATCTCTTTGACTGAATTTTTCTGCGTTGTTGGTACTTTAATTTATTTTTATTTAAACAAATAATTTCCGCCCTCTCACAATCAGTTCCGCCGAGCCCGGGCGCTTCATCCCTGACGCGCATCTCCTCGACGGCGCGCTTCATAACGCAGACGGCGCAAGCGTTGCAGTCGGGCGAGATGCGAGCGAGTGGTACGTGGCGGGAAATTTAAATTATTTTTTTAAATTGTTTCACTTTCCCGCCAAAAAAAATGAAAATTAATCAGGAAAAACGCCCGCTGACCTCATCTTTGACCTCGTGCGGCTGCCCGACACGGATGAGGCGTCCGTGACGAAACTGATCAAGGTGAGAGAAAAATGGCGGGAAATTAAAGAAAAGATTTTAATTCTCCAACATTAATATTTTATTCATTTTAACCGATTTTTTAGTTCTAAAAACTTTTTTTAGAAGAAACCATTGTTCTTTTTGTTATTTTCTTTTTGCCTCGCAGGTCCTCCGCTCCTTTGGCATTCTCGAGTCGGATCCACGTCTAAAGCAGGTCTTCGAGCGAGTCCGACAATTCGAGCTGGAGGTGGGCATCAGGGCTGCATTATTGAGAGAGAGAGAGAGAGAGAGAGAGAGTGAGAGAGAGAGAGTGAGAGAGAGGGAGAGAGAGAGATGGAGAGGAGAGAGAGAGAAGAGAGAGAAAGAAAAGAGAGAGAGAAAAGAGAGAGAGAGCGAGAGAGAGTGAGAGAGAGATAGAGTGAGAGAGAGAGTGTGTGTGTGAGAGAGAGAGAGAGGGAGAGAGAGAGTGAGGGAGAGAGGGAGAGAGAGATAGAGAGAGAGTGAGAGAGGGAGAGAGATAGAGAGAGTGAGAGAGAGAGAAGAGAGAGAGAGAAAGAGAGAGAGAGAGAGAGTGAGAGATATGGAGTGGGTAGGGAAGTGGGAGTCGGATCGACGCACAAAGCCGGGGTTGCCTGTGCCCTCGGACGTCGTCTTTGGCAGAGACGGTACAAGCTGAAGGGGGTTTGACTCGCGATAGTCGATGAGTGCTGAGAGTTCTTATCAAATGTGAACTGGTCCACTATCAAAAAACCACATGTTAATTATTTAATGAACGGCTCCTTTAAAATTAGCGAGAAATCGTTTCAGATGGACGAGCGAGATTACGAAACTTCATCGATACCAAAGGAGGGCATCTACATGGATCGGAAGAAGTTCAAGGAGTCAGTTCTTTTTCTCTATTTCTCTCTTTCTCTTTCTTCATCTCTTTATTTCATTACTATCACTATTGCATTCATTATCTACTCTCTCTCACTCTCTTTCTCTAACTCTCTTTTCTTTCTTACTCTCTCTCTCTAACTCTCCTTCTCTCTCTCCGTCTCCAAGATGCATCCGTCCTGCTGTCGACCTCATCACCCAAGCTCTCCGCTCTCATCTCGTCATTCCGAACTGGCCCGAATTTGCCACAAAAATCGAGCGAATCTTTCTAGAGGCGAGTAAATTTATTGTCAATTTTCATTTCATATTGAAATCGAGAATGAATATTCATTAACTAGCTCAAGTAAAATCAATTCCACATTCAATGATAAAATGTATAAGATAACGTTAAAGAATAAGATAAACCATCTTCGCTTTCAGTGTCGCTCCATCAAGGACGGCGAAGTCGCTTCATACATTCCGCAGCTAAAGCGACAAGACCCGAATTTGTGGGGTGAGATATTTTATGCAGAATTGTACGAGCAATTGTAGGACATTTGCGAAAAAGTAATTGTATATTCAAAAACAAAATTCCTAATTACAATTCGTGAGAGAAGAAAAGGAATTGTATTTTTGTTCTTGTAATAATCGATTATTTTTTGAAAATGTTTTTTTTTCTTTTATCAGTATAGATATGTATTAATTATGCATGTAGGCATGTCAATCTGCACGATCAACGGGCAGCGCCTGTCGCTCGGCGACAGCAACGTCAACTTTTGCATACAAAGCGTCTCGAAGGTGGGGCTTTATTTTTTTTCTTCTTTTAATTGACGTTTTTTTTATTTGACGCTTTTCTTCTTCTCTCTACCGATGCAATCTATCTTGTATTGCATCGCCGATTTTTTACAAGATAAAAATAATAAGTCGACAAATTTGTTGAATTTACAAAGGAATAAAAAAAATTAAATTTGAATTCCCGCCACTTTCTAGGCGTTCACCTACGCAATCGTTGCGTCCGACCTCGGCGCCGATCGCATTCACAACTACGTCGGGCAAGAGCCGAGTGGCCGCTCCTTCAACGACATTTGTCTCGACGCGCAAGGTACTGTAGAGGAAATTAATATTTGAATTTCGCGCGCTTTTTTAAAATCTGAAATACCCTTTAAATTATAATAGCTATTTTACAAAAAAAAAATTCCAAGGCAAGCCTCACAATCCAATGATCAACGCCGGCGCGATCATCACAACATCATTGATCAAGAATGGCATGACGCTTGCGGACCGGTTGGCGGGAAATTTGAATTTAAACATTTAATTAATTAAACTTAAATGTTAAATATCTTCAGCTATGACTTTGTGCTGAACGAGTATCGCAAGCTGGCCGCTGGCGAGCACATCGGCTTCAACAACGGGACGTACGTGACTTTTTCCATATTTTTTTAAGACTTTAATTCCTATACTTATTGTATGACAATAATATATACATAATATTATTTTATGTTTTGAAATCAATTATTTAGTTTCTTCTTCGTTATTAATCTTCCGCTCTGCCTCATTATATTCACACATCAACGTGTCCGTATTTGGCGCTCTTTCAAAGGTCCCCCAAAAATAATTTGAAATTATTTTTATAATTACAATAATAATAATAATAATACAAAGATTTTTGGCTTTCTCTCGGAGCGCGACACGGCCGACCGCAACTACGCGCTCTCCTACTACATGAAGGTTGCCAAAATCAATATCTTTCATTCTCCTTTTCAATTTCGTGATTCTCTGACTTTTTGTGGGAACATGTGGCTTGCTTGATACCGGTTCCAACCCATTTCGAAGGAACGAGTGTATTTCATACTTTTTCGGCACTAGACAATTAAATGCATGCCACTTTACCCCCTTTCTTCAGGAGTACAACTGTTTCCCGCCGGGAATCGCGACGCTGCGCGAGGAGCTCGACCTCTACTTCCAGCTCTGCTCACTGGAGACGACGTGCGACACGCTCGCCGTCATGGCTGCGACTCTCGCGAACGGAGGCATGCGGGAAATAAAAAAAAACATTAATAATTTCAAAATAATTAGCAAAAAAGTTTTTTGCATTCAAAAATCAATTGAAGGCGGTTAAATTTCATGTATGTAAGCTATCATATTCTATTCTTTCTTGTAATAACGTTTCTTGTTATTCAAAACGCAGCTTTACCCTTTCTCTCACTCCCTTCTCAGGAGTCTGCCCGCTGACGGGCGAGCGTTGCGTGGCGGCTCAGCCTTGCCGAGACGTCCTCTCGCTCATGTACTCATGCGGCATGTACGACTTGTCGGGAAAGTTCGCTTTCCAGGTCGATATTTCTTACTCTCTCTCTATAGCTTTCTCTCTCTCTCTCTCTCTCTCTCGCTCTGACTTCTCACTCTGCCTCTATCGCTCTCTCTCTCTCACGCTTCTCGATCTCTCACGCTATCTCTATCGCTCTCTCGCTTTCTAACTCTCCATCTCTAGCTCTTTATTTTTCTACCTCTCCCTCTCTCTTTCTCGCTGTCTCTCTCTCTCTCTCTCTCGCACTCTCCAGGTCGGCCTGCCCGCCAAGTCTGGCGTCTCGGGTGCGATGATCGTTGTTGTGCCCAACGTCATGGGCATCTGCCTCTTCTCGCCGCCCCTCGACAAGACGGGCAACTCCACACGAGGCGTCACCTTTTGCCGAGTCAGGATCAAAATATTTGAATTGAAATTCGCGCGTTTTTTTCAATATAATTATGTCTTTAGTGGTTAACTATTATAGCCGCAGATGATTTATATATTAAATGATTTGCAGAAGCTGATCGACACGTTCAAGTTCCACAACTACGACAGTTTGCTGAACGGGGACAGCAAGAAGAGCGACCCGAGAAGGAAGCTCGGCGACCGCGACACCGAAGCTGTCGTCGGGCTCCTCTTCGCAGCCAAGCACGGCGATCTCGATGTCATCAAGAGGTTATTATTGTTCATGTTTTTTTTTAAAAATATTTTTGTTTATGTTGTTTAATTTTTTTATTCCCTTAAAAATTTCAGCTCCTATTAAAAAAAATTTAAATGTAAAAAATAAATTTGATTAAAGTGCTATAGAAAAGTGACTCAAATATCTTTTACAGCATCTTTGTGCTAACGTTATACGAAAGATTCCTTTGCATAGAATGTACCTCGAAGGCGCGAATCTCGAGGCAAGCGACTACGACGGACGAGCGGCGCTTCAGGCACTATTTCTTGCTTTACCTTTTTCCTCTTTACTTCTTTCTCTCCTACGTCAAAATAAAAAATGAAAAAGACATATTGCTGACAATGAGGTCGTTTTGTGTATGTCATAGATGTGGTAGAGATGTGGCGTTGTTCGATGATATACATATTTATACATTCAATATGCATAGTGCACGAAACTCGGAAACTCAACCGTATTTTTTTTCAAGTCTCTCCAAATCACACGTTCCCTCGCCCTCGTGTCACGCTACATGGCGCGAATTTAAATCGAATTTTTGGCTCCTCTAATTACAGGTCGCTGCCGCCGAGGGGAACTCGCGCTGCGTGCGCTTTCTTCTGCGGACGGCCAAAGTGGACGCGTCGCGGAAGGATAGGCAAGTTCATACAACACCACACATCACTCTTTTTTGTTTTAAAAATCTTTTTTTTTTAAATAATTTTTTTATAAAATTAAAACTGTGAATGTTGAAAATAAATGAAAGAATAGTTTGTAACTAAACAAAAAAAAGAAAATAACAAAAATAAATAAATAAATAAATAAATCTGCCATGCCAGGTGGGGCCACACGGCACTCGAGGAAGCTGTAATGTTCAAGCATTCGCGCTGCGTGCGGCTGCTGAGGAAGCACGCGGAAGTCGGCTTCGACGATCACATCGGATACGAAGAGGAGGACATGTTAGAGAGAGAGGAAGAATGAGAGAGAGAAAGTGAGCGAGCGAGAGAGAAACATTGGGAAGGAGAAAGAGAAGGGGAGAAATAGCGATAGAGATGGAGAGAAAGATGAAACAGTTGAGAGAGAAGATAAATTAAGAGTGGGGGAGGAGAGTGGGAATGATAAAGAAAAAAACGAAGAAATAGAAGGTGAGAAAAAGAGGCAAATGATAAAAGCTGAGGGCATGAAAAGGCACCGAAAATAGATGATGCCCTCTTGATCTCGTTTTGAGTTCGTCCGAAGACTCTGAAGAAGAGGGCTACTTGCGGAGGACGCGTAGTCTGCGAAGCGGCAGCTGTGCAACGTCTACGCAACTACGCGGAGAGGACGAGCCAGACGACGCTGAAGCAGAAGCCGACCGTATTATAGATGATCTGATCGATCGATCGCGCGACCTCGCGCGGACACATCAGCCACAGCAACAAGAAGGCGCTGCTGATGAAGAACGCACGTCGACCGACCACGTGCGGACACCAACATGTAATAGCGTCAACTTCATGCTCGGCTATGCCGACAGCGGCTATACGTCGTAAACTTGTCAACATTCATTATTTCCGCTCGATGTACAGTTTTCTGAAGTGCACTTGCCTCAAGACTTTTTTAAATACTAATATGTCTCGACGTGTTTCGTGCAAATACTTATTCTAAATGTGTTCCAAAAAATTTTTTATTGTCAGTGAAATTTGCCTTAGTAACAACCGTTCCATTATGAATAAACTATCCGTTCAGAATTGTTCTGTTTGCAAAATCATAAACAGTTAAGACGACAATATAAGAGGAAAAGAAAGAGAGAGGGAAAGAGAGGGAGAGAGAGAAAGAGAGAAAGGGGAGAGAGAGAGAGAAAGAGATACAGATGCAAACCTCACACTGTCATATCTTTGTGCGGAACATTCAGTCGGTATCACGCGGAACATTATCGGGATTCGTCCGATACTGTGCTTTGAATCTTCTTCTTGATAGATGAATTTAATGACCGCGATTTGGCCACTGCGGCAATCTAGTACATTTTCGATGCGAAAAGTCCAACTGGGTGAGACCGAGTTCAATCGGTGAATTCATTGCAATCTCACATGTAAAACCATCGCTTTCGCCAAACTGACAAGGAATGACAGATTTTGTGTTTGCTGTTTCCCATTAGTATTTTGCAGCGTAAAAAGGAGACAGCAAGAAGAAAGAAATAAAATAATGTTATTTTTGTTAATTTTCTCATTCTTATCTCAATTTAGTCATTCAGCTTACAGTAAGCAATTTTTGAATAAACTTTCAAAATAAGTTTCTGTGACGGAAAACATTTCTAAAATGAAGGAAATCGTTCCCTTCTGATGTTGAAAAACTCAAATTGAAGCACAAACACTTTGAATTCTTGTCTTTGCTCTCTATTCGAATTTTTTCTCCTTCGTGGATACCAAGCAATTCGTCAAATCACTGCTGCGCTTGCGGTCAGTGTGGCCGATAAGGGCGGAAATGGAAAATATAAGAAAGAACAAAAGAGGAATTTCTGATTCGGAAATACAAACGAGAAAGATAGAGCGAGTGAGAGGTAAGACGCCAAAGAAAGAGAGCGAAAGAGAAACTATAGTGGTGTCAAAACCTACAAAGAAGCATACAAAGTCATCGAATGTGCAAAAGTAGGGCGTAAGAGTAAGCGAGTTACTTTTCTACGATCACTTCTCTCTCTCTCCTCCTCTCTCTCTCTCGAACTCTCTCTCTCTCTCTCTCTCTCTCTCTTCCTCATTCTCTGTCTCTCAGTATCTCTCTCACACTTACACACACATGCAATAGTATGTATGTAGTTTTTCACACCTTCAAATCACGAGAGATGAACATTTCCTCATTTGGTGAAATTCTCTATGCTCGCTAAAGACGCTTTGGTTTTAGTTTTCCTCACTGTCATATAAAATATTGTTCAGTTTATTCTGTTCAACACACTTCACTGTCCCACGTTCTAATGCGTGTTACATGAAGCCTTGCGTAATAATTAATAAAGATTATTTGAACAACAACTTAAATCTATTAATTGGATACATACAGTGTCAGATTTTCAGTTTTACAGGACGAATGAATCGCCCATTTCCCGCGGTCATCTTTCTTCTGCTGCTTCCTGTCGTAAATGCCGCTCTTGGTGAGTGTCTTGAGGAGTCTAATCAAAAAAAGTGGTAGAAGTGTTTCCCGGTGTTTAAAGTGAAAAAAACCGTTTGTCCAGAAATATGGGATTTGATAAAGGAATAGTAAAATGGGTAAGCAATACCATTTAATGAAGCTGTTGGTCATTCGCCAATTTCACCTACAATTGGACCCAAAGGGCCTACGGGCCGGGCAGAGTCGCCGCAGGCCCGAAATTTTGGGCCCACGGGCCCATATGGTCGGGCCGGCCCGGGCCGCAGATTATGACAGCTTCATGTATACAGGATGCCCGGTACCTGCGAACACTGCGTGCGACATGCAGAAAGATCTGTGCTCTTCCGACATCCCGACTCCTTTCGACGAATCTACAGGCAGAATCGGCTGCCCTTCCACATCTTCGCTCTACATCGCTCGAATGGTCTCCTTTTCCTATTATAAAACAAGGTCATTATGTCAATATGGACAATGATTTTGTCTAAGTTTCACTTCATCGATCGATATAACCCTACTATTTTTGTCTGAAATATCTACTATATCAGTCATACCGCTTTCAAAAACTACATGAGGGAAAATGAAGAAGTGATCTGCATGTTCTATATCCGCACAATCTGCATGACTATCACAACTTTGACATCGTTCGCAATAATATACGTTCACATTCATCTTTCCAGGATACTATTGGAAACTCAGCCCTGTACAGCTGGGCCGGAGCCATAAAGTGCATGGACAATGGCCTCTGGCGTACGACTGACGATCCGACTCCGCGCGAGTACAGACACGACACCTTCAAAATTCTCTGCGCCAAGACTGCGGCAAAACGTGCGTAGAGCAGTGGATAAGTACACATTAAAGACGCTCATTGCTCGGGTTGGCAGATATCCGAGACATTACCTACTTAGTAGTCTTGTTCGATTCAGCTGCTCTTTGGCCTGGCTGCGACGCTCCTCAGTCTCCTCCTCTTCTCTCCACTTGCCCTGGCACCTCCTGTTCCTCCATCGTCAATTCCACCTTCATGACTTGGGCCGGCTGCAAGGGTCTCGAGTGCCCGAATGGCGATCAGCGAATTGCAGTCGAAGGCGTTCGAATCTTTCACATGTTCTTAAAAAATATCATATGCCATATTTATGCGCCTCTCACCTCAGAATGGCCATTCAGGCGAAGGGAACCGGCACGCACATTGGAATCGAAACTCCGAACACCTTTATACTCTACAATGGAAACAAGGAGAAGCTCGGCTCCTTTCCCTGGAAGACTCCAGTCGCTTGCGTCAAAATTCGTTAGTCTCCACAACATTTCCTGCTACTTATAAGCACTGACATTTAATTCAATATTCTTTGGAGTCAGAAGTCAGAGTCAAAGGCAATATTGTTTAACAGTTTATTCGCTTATCGTGCCAAAGCGCTAGGTGTAATGCGCGGAGATCTATCGCATAGCATTGTTATTAATTATAATGATAATTATTGATTGTATTGATAACTATCGGATATTGTCCAGCCACTGCCGTCGGGTGCCCGGTTCCATCGGAAGTCACTGAACAACTTCCGACACATTACAAACTCAAATCAAGCGTCATGCGATACAATGCAACTCATGCTTGGTGCTCGACGGACGAGCCATTTATCATTGTCAGTTTCAACTTTCATAGCTGCCTAAGAACCTTCGGCAGCGTTTTGTTTTGTAAAACTAAGCGCCATTTGTGGGGGGACACATCAATGAAGGCCCCAGCTTCGTTTTATCAACTTCGTCATATAAATAGTGTCGAAGTTGCCGAACTTCAAAGCTTGGAATGCATTACGACTAAGTAACGCCGCTTGCGCCACATCGCATACTTTGTCGAATACTAACAGAGGCGCATCTATTAGAGAAATTGATGCTATCAGGACCCGTACTTCCATTAGGGGAAGTATACGGTATGTTCCGTAGGGATATCCGAACGGCGCCGCGAGTGTGATGACCGACTGGCTCGTTGGCACGACATTGAATTGTGACGCGGCAACGAAACAGTGGAAGGATTCGCGAGGAGCCTGGTCAACGGCGACCGAGGCACGCCTCATGTGTGGCAAATGGCGTCAGTTCAAAATTTCGAAATTCCCGTTAACAAAGAACTCAAACAAATTATGTTGTCTCAAACCTATAGGATGCCCAATGCCTGCGAACTCTCCGTGCGACATGCCAGCAGATCTCTGCTCCTCCGACATTCCGACTCCTTTCGACGAATCCATCGGCAGAATCGGTTGCCCTTCGACGTCTTCACTCTACATTGCTCGAAAGGTTTCCTAACGCTATGACGTCAATGTCGTAACCATCTGTACACCTATCTGTACATCTATCTGTACATCTACATTTGACATGTTTCCAGGATACGATCGGAAACTCTGCCCTCTACGGCTGGGCCGGAGCAATAAAGTGCATGGACAATGGCCTCTGGCGCACGACGGACGATCCAACTCCGCGAGAATACAGACACGACACCTTCAAGATGCTCTGCGCCAAGACGGCAGCTAAACGTGAGTTGAGCAGTGGATAAGTACAAGTTAAGAGAGCCTCTCTGTAAGGATCAAGCAACCCTCCATGGGGGCCTGTAAAAATTTTTGATTTGGCTATCCAAAATTTAATCAGGGGTACCTATGCCCACTATGAAGAAAATTTGAAGGTCAATTTTGTTATAAAATTTTTTTCCTTGCCTGGGCATGCAAAAGTAAGGGAAAAGTTTAAGTGCACATAACTTTCTTTAACATCAATATCTTTCAATTTTCTTTTTTTTATTAGCATCGCCGCTCGATTCTAAACAAAACTGTCCAGATGTGTTTCAGTCAACAATTTCTTTTCACATCGAAAAATTGTTTGAAATATTTTATTTTGACGGTTAAATACCTTATACTCATTTGTATTCTGGTTTTATATCTCAAAATGTAGAGCATTAAAAACTGTATAACATATATTCTTTTCGTTTCATGTGTCCTTCCCTAGGTGGGTTAAAAATAGGCTCAAATAGGAGCACCTCGGACACGTCGGATTCAAGGAATGCGTGAAAAAGAAGTTAAATTCTTGTTGTAACATAAAATGACTCATTTCATTCGATTCAGCTTCTTCCTTTTCATAAAATCTCCCTACAAAAATTTCATAAAAATATCAATTTCCATGAAAATAACGCATTTTTCGATTTTTCTGCAATTGTCAGAAAATGACCTAAAACTATTCAAAGCGCTGTATTTTCAATGTTTTCAGCGAGAACAGTATGCGGATAATACTGTTCAGTACGCGACAAAATTCTCTACAACATACATCCATTACATATGGATAGGGCGTCCCTACCAATGACAGTATCGATTTTCCTATGGCGGTCGAGTCTAAACTGACAGATCCGCATTTTCCAACTTTTCGTGCAATCATAATGTTTCTTACTAATCCAATACATCATTCTGCTCCACGAAGCACACTAAGGTTAGAATAGATGTTTGTTTTGCAGATTTCCCGTGGCCTTTTCTTTTCAATTAACTTTTCAATGGACTTCATGGCACTTTTTCAAGACTCATATTAATAGAGAGGACATAATTTATCAGTCACTATTTGCTGTTCGGCTGGAGTACCGAAACAGTGCCCTGAAGTCCATTGAAAAGTCAATATTTTGGGGGACATTTTCGCGGCTGTTATTGCCCGGGGATTGAACTTATCGCTACCCTTTACATGCCATTCGATAGTTTTTGCCAAGACGAGCAACTATCCCATACATCACGTTATGATGTACAGATCGTTTGATCTACTTTGTATGTTCGAATATTTGTTCCACTTATTTGGCCTTGCTGCCAATTTACACTTTTTGACGGATATATTTATTTCGATAGAGCGCAAAAATAGCTATCGGATGATAGGTCAACCATTAAGATTGGTTTTGGCATTTTCCAGAAATGAATTTTTAAATGTCATTTTGGCCTATTGGTGCATGTCGAACGTCATGGGTCGCAGGTTCAAATCCGCGCGCGTGCAAACCCTTTTGCGGGTTTTTACCACGGGAAATCTGCAAAAATAACATCGATTCTGACCTTAGTGTGCTTCGTGGAGCAGAATGATGTATTGGATTAGTAAGAAACATTATGATTGCACGAAAAGTTGGAAAATGCGGATCTGTCAGTTTAGACTCGACCGCCATAGGAAAATCGATACTGTCATTGGTAGGGACGCCCTATCCATATGTAATGGATGTATGTTGTAGAGAATTTTGTCGCGTACTGAACAGTATTATCCGCATACTGTTCTCGCTGAAAACATTGAAAATACAGCGCTTTGAATAGTTTTAGGTCATTTTCTGACAATTGCAGAAAAATCGAAAAATGCGTTATTTTCATGGAAATTGATATTTTTATGAAATTTTTGTAGGGAGATTTTATGAAAAGGAACAAGCTGAATCGAATGAAATGATTCATTTTATGTTACAACAAGAATTTAACTTCTTTTTCACGCATTCCTTGAATCCGACGTGTCCGAAGTGCTCCTATTTGCGCCTATTTTTAACCCACCTAGGGAAGGGCACATGAAACGAAAAGAATATATGTTATACAGTTTTTAATGCTCTACATTTTGAGATATAAAACCCAAATACAAATGAGTATAAGGTGTTTAACCGTCAAAATAAAATATTTCAAACAATTTTTCGATGTGAAAAGAAATAGTTAACTGAAACACATCTGGACAGTTTTGTTTGGAATCGAGCGGCGATGCTAATAAAAAAACGAAAATTGAAAAATATTGAGTTTGAAGCGAGATACGCCTATTCATAAAATATACATACTTTCAACTGTTCACACAAAAAAATTTTTTTGAAAAAAAATATTAACCAATTAATCTTGCTACTGGGGCCCTGTGCCAAGCCTGACTATGTTTTCATACTCGAAATCCAACATCTGGATCTGGGGCAGGCCCTACTGGAGGCGTACAGAGAGGCTCTCTTAAAGACGCTCATTGCTCGGGGTGGCAATATCCGAACCGTTACCTGCTTACCATTAGTCTTGTTCGATTCAGCTGCTCTTTGGCCTGGCTGCGATGCTCCTCAGTCTCCGCCTCTACTCTCCACTTGCCCTGGCAACTCCTGTACCTCCATCATCAATTCCACCTTCATGACTTGGGCCGGCTGCAAGGGTCTCGAGTGCCCGAATGGCGACCAGCGAATTGCAGTCCAGGGAGTGCGAATCTTTCAGATGTTCTAAAAAAAAATGTCTTGAGTTGTTTCGCAATATTATAATATGTACTGATATTTTGCTGCAAAAGAATGCGAAACATCGTCGACGTTTAGGCTTAAATTGGGAAAAGGATATATGTGCATACATATACATACTACATACTTGCACAAACATTTCGAATGTCCGTTCAGGCGAAAGGAACAGGAACGCACATTGGAATCGAATCTCTAAGCTCCTTCATACTCTACAATGGAAACACAGGGAATCTCGGCTCGTTTCCCTGGAAGACCCCAGTCGCCTGCGTCAATACTCGTCAGTTTCAGCGGGCTTTTTCCGCTCCTTTTAACCCCAAAACAATATGAATAAAATATGGAATAGAGCGAGTCAATGCTAAGATGCTGATGAAAGTTTCGATCCGGTTTTCCACCTCATTGATTATGTGTAAGAGGCAATTGTGCGGCGCGAGCACATGCCTACCGTGCTGTAGGGAATTTGCTCACAGCGCTCTCTACCAGCTCAGGGTTGCTTCAAGCCTTCCTCACCGTTCCTCCCCCCCTCTTTCTCTAATCTGTGCAGTATGACGGTATTGCTTTCATTTGAATACGTTGTCACATCACTTGACAATGTGTGAATTAGCAAGAAAAAAAAATTCAGCTACACCAAATTGATGCCGTTAATTCCAAAGATAGTTTAGACTACGATAAATGTATTTGTAGCGTCGACAACAACAACTGCGACTGCTCCATCGCCGACGACCACCACGACAGGTATGCCATACTGAATCATAATAAGAACGCAGTAATAGCAGCAAAAACTTGCAGCTTTTGTACCTTTTAACTAATAACATTGTGTAAATGTCGGATCCATCCAACAGGTATGACGATGCAGCAAAAAAAACTAATTTTCCGATTACTGGATAACTCGCTAATATGTATGTAAGTAAGCACAAAATAAAACAGCAATTTAAATGAAAAAATAAAGCTGATCAATTGTACCCTAGCGCGTACAACAACGCGAGTTCCTGAGAAACCCACAACAACGACACCGTCGATATCTACTAAGAACTCACGTAAGTGCCAGGACTGAAGGATGCAAATTTTGCGAACAAAGGATCTTCTTATAAAATTATTTATGACATTTTAAAAGTTGTTGGTTCTCTCTAAATCTTGCGCTTGTGTTAGGGAAAAGGGCGCCAATTCAAATGCGAGTTTTTAGCTCCGTTAATTACTTCTTTTGGCTAGGATGCGGCGCGTCGTGCTTCGGCTATGCAGTCAAGGACTGTCGTCTGTATCCGTGTGGCGTCCCGATCGAAGAAAAGACGGCGAACGGTTGCAGGAAGTTTTCGTGTCCTGCGGGTTTCTTTGGAGAGGTGCTTGATATTCATATACATATATATGTAGTACGTACATATGTAAGTCTTTGAAAATGGTAAGCTAGCGCAAAAAAGAACCTAATTTTCGATACTTATGCAAAAAAGAACCTAATTTTCGATACATTGAAATATGCACGTTCAATTCTATGTTAGTATATAGGACGCTATTTACGTGCTTTTAAAATAATACTTTCAGAGAAATAATAATGTTCTGCTCACAATCAGAACTACTATCTGAGGACTGCAACGGAAAAAGTATACGAGGCGATCGCGTTTCCCGCCACTTGCACAAATGACGGATTCACGTGGACGGCAGCGGATGGCAAGGAGCACGAGCTGTCTTATTTTACGTGCAGCACTCCTGGCGGTTAGTTGGGGGAGTTGGAGGGAATTTAAGCATTTTCTCTAAATTTTAAGTGTAGTGAAAACTTGATCAATTTCAAAATAAATAAATAAGATTATAAAAAAACAGGACAACAACAGAAATAGTACACACAAACACACCGAGTAAACAGCAAGTAAAAAGTTTAAATGAGAAGTTCTTTCCAGGATCGAAGACGCCGCCGCCACCGCCGCCGCCGAGTTAGAATTTTTTTCTATCTGACATAAGTCTTTTTTCTTAGAATTAGCAGTGATTATAAGTATTTTATTGTTTTCTTCTTTTCACCCATGATCTGCCCTCTTTAATCTACTATCCTTGATCTGCGCTGTTTGATCTACCATCCTTGATCTGCCTCCTTTGATCTACCATCCTTGATCTGCCCTCTCTGATCTACCATCCTTGATCTGCCCTCTTTGATCTACTATTCTTGATCTGCCCTCTTTGATCTACCATCCTTGATCTGCCCTCTTTGATCTACTATTCTTGATCTGCCCTCTTTGATCTACCATCCTTGATCTGCCCTCTTTGATCTACTATTATTGATCTGCATTCCTTGATCTACCATCCTTGATCTGCCCTCTTTGATCTACCATCCTTGATCTTCCCTCTTTGATCTATCATCCTTGATCTGCCCTCTTTGATCTACCATCCTTGATCTACCTCCCAGCATGCTCCAAGTGCACGTTCACGCAACCGAGTGCTTGCCGGCGTCCACCATGTGGCACCTTAAGTATGAAGACGGACGCCAAGGGCTGCAGCACACTTGTCTGCCCGGCCGGATATGTGTTAGAGGTTCGCGAAGAGAAATAAGAAATACAAAAAAATTCTTTTGTACATACTAATAGGTTCACCTCATCGTCAGTAAATTTTGGATTGCCAAGTCAGAAATCTTTACTTTCAGAGTGGCTCTCGTATATCGTTCGAAACCGTGCCGAAATATAAGACCGTCCCGCTTCCGCTGACTTGCTACAGGGATGGACAAGTGTGGGCAGACGCCTCGGGCTCCGGCTACTACAAGGGAACCACTCTCTCGTGCAGCAAACGTTAGCAATTTTTTTCTTCTTTAAAAAAATCTTATCCTCGATCAGGCTCTTCAAGGAAGATACCTATTAAGCACTCTTTAGTTGACTTGATTCATTTGATAGTCTTCATGTATGTATGTATGTATATGTATACATTAATAATTTAGATTTCGTTTCAGCATAGCGAAGACATCCTTGAGGACCCACCACATTACGCCTCTAAGCTCACTCTTGTCACATCAAGAATAACATGATCCGAAAGCTTTTTCGATAATCCAACCATTTTCTTAATATCCTACATTATCATAGCTTTTTTTCATTCTTCAAGAATCTTTTAAATTCTTCTGCCACAGCTTATGTAAATTCAATGGTGGCGTATTACTCAATTCTCATTGTTCTTTAATTTTAATGTATTCATCAATTACTACATGAACATTAAATATCATTGATGTTGATGACTCGGAAAGAAGCAGCCTAAATGTTATAAATATGTATGTATGTTTAAATACATAATATAGAAGCTACTGAGGTTGACGAAATTCTACGATTTGGATATTTACGCTTGGCTGGCAGTTTTCGCCTTTCTTGATGCAGGATATTACTACTTTCAGATGCGTGCACAACGGTATTCAGGTCTCATTCTCAATTAACTTCGTGCTTCTCGAATAAAGTGAAAAACTTTTTTTTTTTTAGCTCTCTCCAATTCGATCTCCGGCACTGTTACTTTTCTACCGAAGAAGTTCATCTTCCACACTCTGGCCCTCCTCTGATGCAGAAACTATCAGCGGCTAACGAATTGTGTCGGAGTCTCGCGACCCTTCAGCGAACAACTCCTGAACGAAGGGCCAACACTACTACCACGTAAGAAATTGTAAATTCAACCCGAATTGATCTAAACTCGGGGAATCCAAATATTCGAACAATCTCTCCAAATTTGGAAACGTTTCGTAGATAAGGGAACTCTTTCATTTCGGATGATGAGAAACTCAATATGAAGCACAATCAAGTTAAAGGAAGTATCCGATTAATTAAAAAAAAACTAACATAAGCTTCAAATGGTGCAAAACTTCCAACTGGAAAAAACAGTATTTGGTGCTCTTCGGAGACTCCAAGCGTGAATAGCAGGAAATAATTAGGGAATAATCCTAATCGTGAACTTTCTTAATGCTAAAGTACTTTTAATATATCCATTTTGCACTACATAACATAGTGCTTTACATAGCAAAAGAAAACGTGTGTATGCTACAACATGTATAAAAAATTTGTTGTTGTTCCCGAATCTTCCTAGAATTGTCGATAAGTTCACGAAAAAGCGGTAACTTTTCATCACTTCACCACATCGCAATGCCGAAGAGCAGTCGGCTCGAGCCTTCTCTCCCTCCGCCTCTTCCGTCTTCGTCTTTCAAGGGCTCGCTTCTCGGTTAGTAAGTAATATTTCAAACCATTAATTTCTAATAAAGGGCTGACTAAATGAAAAACCTCCTTTTACCTTTCAAATTGAATACATATTTCTGAATATAAAAAAATTATTTAAATTTTTTTTTTAGAAATATTCCACCTTCCAGGTTTAAAGGAGCACGCCCGCTTCACGGATGCCGCAACTCTTCTCTGGCTGAGCGTCGCTGCCTACATTTCCATTGCCACGTTCGAGAATGCGGAGGTACCGAAGTGATCTCATTAAAGCCCAAAATTCCATCGTGATAACTACATTGATTTTAATATTTTAAAAAAAATCAAAAAATCAAAGCGATTTAGAAAAAAAAATTAACAAAAAATATATCTAATACAATATATCTAGATAAAAAGTGACAGTTCAACTGCGACTGCAGGCCGTCTTCCTCCTCGTCTCTTCGCTCCCTCCGGCCATCGTCTCGATGCTCGCAGTGACGGACGACACGGCAGACATCGACTGCTTCGTCAGAGTTTTCCCTGACTACCAACAACTGAATCCCCCCTAAAGGGCATTTTATAGCGTACCACAAGTTATGCTCCGATTATTGCAAACAACCACTCGTGACCGGAATGAATCGGCAAAATGACCATTAAAGAAGGGCGATCACCGAAAAACTGCAATTGTATGTTCAAACGTGCAAAGGTTTCAAACGGAAGTCCATTTAATTACTCAATATATTACGGTAGACAACGAGGCTAAAGTAGCGCTGGATTCGAAAAATCCGTTTCTTTTATGTTATTATATGTTATTAGCGATATGTTATTGCTCGTTTACTAATTTGATACTGTTTTGCCTAAAATTCTTTAGTTTACTCAAGAAAATTCACATCAGAAAGGTGGTAAAGCATAAACCAAAAACATTCTTGAAATATTTGTAAATTTAGTCTTCCCGGGATGGGTACGTGGCCGTTAATCTACCATCGAGTGCCATTTTTGCTCTGACACCAATCACAAATTCATTCAAAATTTGTACTTTCAAGTATCTTATACTTGAATATGGAACCTTTTTTGTGCTTTTTCATTTGCTTTTTCTTTTTACTCATGCCCGAGACTATTCGAAAATAGCTAAGATGTTTCATAAATCGGCAATGACTTTTCGGTGATCGCCCTGCTTTAACATATTTTCATTAAAATCATCTTCAGGTCAGAGGAAGTACAAAAGTTTTTCCAATCAAGTGCATAAAGGCAAATTTGAAGCAACTAGCTCAAATTGTTTAAAATGTACAGTATTATTTTTTTTTTAGAATTAATCAATTACTTCCTCATTTCCAGCGCAATCTCCTGTCATTCTGGGCGTGGAACGGACTGCTGTTCTTGGTGGACGCCCTCTTCCCGTCCTGCTCTTCCCTTCTCCTTGCCAAGTTCATCGCCGTCTCCGCGCTCTTTTGGCACTTTGCCAACAAAGCGCATAGGTTAGAGTATCGCTGACTTTTCTGTTTGAGTCTCCACTTCCGTCCTCTAACTCTCTCAATCTCTCTCTCCTTCTCTCTCTCCTGTTATCTCTCTTCTTCTACACTCTTTTGTTCTCACTCACTCTCTCCTCTCCTCTCTCCTCTCGCTATCTCTCTCACACACTCTCTCTTCCTTCCCCATCGCTCAACTATTTCAGTGCTCGCAAAGCTTCTCCACCTCTTAGTTGCGCTCTTTTCAACACTTCCGAAGGCGACTTTTCTATGGCGGAAACGCAGTACTATCCGGTATTGAAGAATGCGCTAGTGTAGAAAAAAAATTGATCTAAACACATATACATATGTTAAGACATTATACCTATGAATACTAACTAATAATTAAATATGCTTACACAAATAAAATAAGTACATTTCTAATTCTACAGTATCCTTTCTCTTCAGGCGAACGGGATTTCTCTCTCGGACACGAGCACCTTCGTCCTCTGTGGCGCGTGCGCTTACGCCAGTAATCGAAGCGTCGACAGCGTGTCCACCTGCCCCGAGGTTTGTGGCCGGCTGCCGGGAGTATTGAATGGGACGGAGTACTGTAAGTGGACGGAGTACTGTGGATAGATGTAATACTGTAGCTCTATCGAATATTCTATGCTTGAGGGGCCTATAGGTCAATGGACTACTGTAGGTGGGCGGAATAATGTTCACCTGAGGATGACCATCCGTGATCTTTTCTTACTCAGCCGAACACGCCTGACTGCGCTCTCTTCGCGTGCCAAAGTTCTCCTCGCAGTTCGACTTATCGCACCGCGGTCAGAAAGTTTAAAAATGAAAAAAAAATTATCCATTAAAGAGCAAAAGCATGGCAAAGCAAAGTAATCTGCTAATTAATTAGTAATTAAAAAATTGCAGATTGACCCGTGGCCATACATGGCTGAATTGGGAATGGAAGTGAAGAAGTCGGAGGAGGAGGAGGAGCAAGAAAAGTACGAGCGAGGAGACAAAATGACGTCAATCAGCCGACACAGTGTTCAGATTAGGTGGCGTAATTTTGACGTAATTTTTATTTCCTACCTCTCTCCATGTCACTCGTTATGTCTCTGTCTTCTCTCCACTATCTATCTATCTCTCTCTCTCTCTCTTTCTCTCCAGGACAGGCAATCTCAAGGTGTCGCCTGCGTACGAGCTGCAGCTGCCCCTCTCTGGCTCCGCCCGCCCTCTCCTTGAGAATGTCTCTGCCCGCCCTCTTCTCTTTGGCCTCAAGACCAACGCCCTCGACTGCATCCGCGCCTTTCCCATGAATGGATTCCCCGCCGCGGGGCAGAGCTGCGAGGTTTCAACAAAAAAAAGATTCCCACCATTTTTCTTTAAATTTATGTTTATAATCATTTTGTTCCCATTTAAACTTTCATACCATTAAAATAATCATCAAAAAAATAATACATTTTACTCTCGCTTTAGATCACAGTGGCCGTCGTGGAGGAGGAACAGCGCCCTGTGATGCCTTGGAGCGGAGACAAGGCGAGTTCTTGGGGACAATTCACAGTGTCATCAAAATCAGGACTCTTTAAACGAGCCAAAAACTCGCATTTGAATTCGCGCCTTTTTGATTGACGCGCAAGTGTTTGAGGGCACGTGTGAAGCAAATAGTGATATTCACCCATTCACCCATTCACCCCGCATTCACCCAGGATTCACCCAGCATTCACCCACATTCACCCAAGTAGTAAAATACATAGCGTGGGTGAATGTGGGTGAGTGCTGAATGGGTGAATATTGCTATTTGCCCACGTGTGATTTAAAGTGACGGCAGATTTAATTGGTAATTTTATGAATTTCATAAAAGCTTTTTCCTGTTACAGCTGGCCATTGACTGCACTCTCGTGCCTGAGGGGCTCGTCTCCGCATTCTCTCGCGATCTTTTCTCCTCCGTCTCCCTCGACAAGTTCCGCCATCTCGTGCGCCTTGCCTACGTCGACGAGTAGGGCTTAAGGCCTAGGGTCCTTAGGCTTATGGTCTTAAGGCTTAGAGTTATGTTCGCCAAGTAGCCCATGACCTTAGGCGGCCCGTTAGCCCTTTCCCGCATTCCCTTCCGCCCCGTATCCCGCTTGTCCCCTTTATATAAAGCTTATTTATTAATTCTTTCTTCTCTGCACACTCGCAGCGATTTGACGTTCTGCTTCCAATACATAAGGAGGAATTATTCTATTAAGATGGGATCTTACATTCGTTTTAAAATAACTACAAAAACTGAATATACGAGCAAGAGCACGAATTTGATTTTTAAAAAATGGGATGAAGAAAGGAGGAAGAAAGGCGTTAGATAAAAGGTAGGGGACAGCCAAGAAAGAGAGAGAGAAAGAGAACGAGAGAGTACGAGGGACACCATTACGAGAGAAGCGCTGTCGGGTCTTGGTGAAAAGCGCTGGTTTTGGGTAGCGGTGTACCTCCACTCCCAGAAGAGCATACATGCCCTAGCTTTTTTTTTAATTTCACAATTCCATGCGCCCCAACATATTCTCCTGCTCTTCACCAGTGTTTTTCGATATTTGCAGTAGCACTGATTGTCCGGCGGACTTCAAGTATCATCTCACCACTGACAAGAAAAGCAACTTTCAGAGTAAACAGAGTAAAGCCCAAAAGCACAGGTCCAGGCGCTGACACGAATAAGGACCTTTAGCAAAGTTGTAGTGATCTCTTATGCGGGAAGCAATATGAACTGGGTGAGCGAGAGCGTGGCATATCGCGAGAGAGAGAGAGAGTGAGAGAGAGAGAGAGAGATAAGCGATCTCTTTCTCTAGCTGTCTATCAATTCGTCAAATCACTTCTGCAGTGTGACCAAGAGGGGCGATAATGGAAAATAGGTAAGAGAAAGGATAAATGAGGAAAGAAATATAAAGGAAAGAGAGAGCGAGTGAGATTAGAAGATAGATAGGCAGAGAGTGGGAGAGAAACTAAAGAAGTGTCAAAACTTACCAAGAAGCCATCGAATGTGCCAAAGTAAGAAGTGAGTTAGTTTTCTATCTTCTTCGTCACACACAAACACCCACATTAAAAGTGTTTGCACTCCTTCGAACCACGAGAGCTGAACATTTCGTCATTTGGCGAAGATCGCCATTCTCACTATAGACTCTATGGGTTTCGCTTGCCTTAGATTGGATAGTTTTCAGTTTGTTCCTTTCGATATATGTACACTGCTTAACTGTGTGTTTTACAAAAAGATCTGCATAGTATTGGATTAATCGTCGCGCTGTAATTTTGTGATACAGTTATATCTATACTTTAACACAGTTTCAAGTTCTATTTTACAGAACTAAATGTCTCGCCCATTGTCGGCGGTCATCTTTCTGCTGCTTCTGCCAGTCGTAAATGCCTTCTTTGGTGAGTGTCTTGAGAAATTAAAAGATAGAAATGTTTGCGGCATGTTCTCCTTGAAAAAAGTGTTTTCGTGCTTTTAGTCCCAAATGTGACGATCGCTAATATAGTAACAATTAACCAAAGTTCCTCGATAACTGTCTGAAATAGTAGTACCTTTCATGGTTATTTAGTAGCTTTCAACCAAACTTGCTCGACATACTATGTCTGAAATGGGTATTTTTCAGAATGGTAACATTTAATAACTGTTAACCAAAGTTCCTTGACCACTGCCTGAAATGGTATCTTTCAGAGTGGTAATTTAGGTATTCTCAACCAGAGTTCCTCGACATCTGAAATGGTATATTTGAGAATCACCTTCCTGCGACTGCGCACCTGTGCCAGCAGCCGCAGGCACGACGGGCAGCGCGAACTGCCAAACGGGCAAGACGTGCGATCCGAGCAAGCTTCGCGAGGCGGGTGTCATAAAGAGCGGTATCTGTGTTGTCACCTGCAAGCAGCCGTACGCGCAAGTTGTTGTCAGTGGAATGCTTTACGGGAAAGGAAAATGGCTCTCGCTTTAGCCACTCGGGCCGTGTTTTCGCGTTCAAATAGGTAATGCGATTGAATGTGTAACATTGAGAGAGAGAAGTGACAACAAAATTAAGGAAAAAAAAATTAAACGAACAGCTCCTTTAAGGAAGATCCTATATCTCTGAAGTATGCCAGGTGTATTACATTACGAGGGATTTAATGCAAACATCTTTCTTCTCTTATCTCAAATCAAAACCATAATATTTATTCCCTAATACAATGCGAAGATGTGTCTAGTTGGTAAGCCAAAGCTTCATTCTTTAGTACAAGACCGGCCTCTCATGGCTCACCGCCGACAAGGTGACTTGCTCCTCTTCCGGCGTCTACACTGCAAATAACAAAACCATCACGCCGAAAGCCTTGAACTGCATGATTCAGCCTCGTCAGTTATCGGTTGCGATCATTTATTAATTATGAACAAACCGTTGCTTCTGACAATTAGTTGGCCTACTCTTCAAGAATAAAAAGGAGCAATTTTACCGTAATAGCGTTTCTTTTTCTTTCTTTTGCCATCGACCTGAAAACTAAGCCGTATTTTCAAAACAGCGTTAAATGAAGCAATGTGTGGTCACATCTTTATTGATGTATGTAGATAAATTAATTAATTAACAAATCAATTATTTAATATGTCATTATTGCCCATGCTTCGAGGCTGCGACGGTTGCACCTACGAGGATGCGCCGAACATTATGTGCGTCCCGGGAGCAAAGTGTATGGCTGCGGTCACGACGACATCTCTTGACAAGTGCACGATTCTCAGCTGCCCCGATGGATACAGCACATCAGTTTGCTACATTTGGGCCTTTTTTTCTAACTGTCGCTCTGCTGCAGCAGGAATATTTTCGTGTGAATACAAAGCAATTACTACCTTCATATAACAATTGTAATAATATTGCTTCCACCGTGTCACATATGTGCTAGGTCTGAAATTACAGAGAAACGTCAATAATGTAGCAAATGGCATAAACGCAATGACCAGTGAGAGCAGGACAAATGTATAGGAACAAACCCTGTTCGGGTTTCGATGCGAAGAGGCAGGAAAAGAAGGCATTGCTTGTCTCGAAAAAGTTTCTAAAACCTCATCACTCTGCTTGCCAGGTAATCAACAAGGACACGAGCTACGGCTCGGTCTCCTCGTCCTTGAAGTGCACCACCGTCAACAATCAGTGGAAGGACTCGATGGACAACTGGTACACGAATCCGTCACTCGTCTGCTACTCACGCAGTACGGTGGAAAAAAGATAATTAATTAATTAAAATACTAATTGGCCAGATCCACCAACAACTACGACTGCCAAGCCGACGACTACGACTACGACACGTAAACATTCATTTAATTGAATTTCTTTATCGCTCGAAAGAACATGCACACATAGTATGTAGCGATCAACTGAAATGAATTCAAAACGAGACATCTATAGAGTAGTACCTCAGCTAGAGCAGTTTCCACATTTCTAAATTTTTCTAGAATCGACAACTTCGACGACCGTCCCATCTAACCATAAAGGTTTCAATCTGGAATGACCTTTTGCCTATGTATTTATCTGGCTTGCCTTGTAATAATATACGCATAAGGCGTGAGAAAAGATAGGCTATCATACAACGAGAGCGACTCTCAATTTGGGGAACTAGGAAGTAAAAGTAATATTCTATTGAAGTTCCTCTTTGCCCGGTTACATCGGAGGTCGAAGAGGAGCTCGCGACAACAACAACGCAGTACAAACTCAAGACATACGCCATGCCATACAACGCAACGCATGCCTTTTGCTCGCCGGACGACCAATTTATCATTGTCCGTTTCGTCATGCTAACTTATAATTATCATTGCCTGCCCAAGAACATTCAGCACTACTTAGTGAAGCGACTGAACTTTTATTGAAATTTAAAAGATTTGAGAAACAGCATTTTGTCCACTAACGTCACGCAAATTGTGCTGAAGTGTATGCGCTTCATACTCACCGAAGAGATTGATAATTTAGGCTATAAAATGTGGAATGGATTACGACAAGCAACCACCATCATGTTATACCGAACAAAATCGTAGTCGCTTCTATTAGTAGAGCTGCTTCTATAAGAACGGGAGTTTCAACTACGGGAAGTAAAGTATCTTCTGTAGGGATATCTGAACTTATCCCCGACTGTGATGGCCGACTGGATGATTGGTACGGCGTTGACTTGCGACGCGGCAACGAAGCAGTGGAAGGACTCGCGAGGTTCCTGGTCGACGGCGACCGAGGCACGTCTCATGTGCGGCCAGTGGCGTCAGTTCAAATTCGAAATTCCCGTCAGCACCAAAAACACAATCTATAAGAGAGAGGCTGATCCCTCCTCTCTCTTCTCTCTCTTCTCTCTCTCTCTCTCTGAAGTCCTTCCCCTACTTCCCTGACCCTTCCCTTATTCCCCCCCCCCCATTTTAGACTGTTATAGTTTGTGTTGCTTTGTATATTTCTGCTAGACACCGTTGTTAATAGTGTTGTCGCATTGATCTGTTGCATAAGTTTCTTACAGGATGCCCAATGCCTGCGAACCACTCTCCGTGTGACTTGCCGGCAGAACAATGCTCTTCCGACATTCCGACCCCTTTCGACGAATCCACCGGCAGAATCGGTTGCCCTTCGACATCTTCGCTCTACATTGCTCGAATAGTTATCCTTTTCATATACGAATAAAGCAAGGAGGTCAAGATCGTAGTGATCAACATACTTTTGTTCATTATGTTTTCGCAATCTGCAAGACAACCGCAAGTTCGATATCTCATCAGGACACGATCGGAAACTCTGCCCTCTACAGCTGGGCCGGAGCCATAAAGTGCATGGACAAAGGCCTTTGGCGCACGACTGACGATCCGACTCCGCGCGAGTACAGACACGACACCTTCAAGATATTCTGTGCCAAACCGGCGGCTAAACGTGAGTAGAGCAGTCGAAAATTAGTACCATTTTTAATAAATAATAATTAAAAATCATACACATGCCCAGTACTCAAAGTTCTATGTGGACATACGATATACTATTTTAATACTGTCGAATTAGCTGCACGTTGGCCTGGCTGCGACGCTCCTCAGTCTCCGCCTCTTCTCTCCACTTGCCCTGGCACCTCCTGTTCTTCCATCGTCAATTCCACCTTCGTGACTTGGGCCGGCTGCAAGGGTCTCGAGTGCCCGAATGGCGATCAGCGAATTGCAGTCGAAGGAGTTCGAATCTTTTGTTTCTCATTAAATTATAATTGTCTGTTTTCAATTTTTACTCGTCACGTCCAGATATTCCAGGACCAATTATTTTAGAATAAATCGGAAAAAAACTGACGTACGCAAATGCGTTTGAACGCCTAAAGAAAGCCCGTTCAGGCAAATGGAACGGGCACGCACATTGGAATCCAATCTTCGAGCACGTTCATACTCTACAATGGAAGCGGGCAGAATTTCGGCTCCTTTCCTTGGAAGACTCCAGCCGCTTGCGTCAAAATGCGTAAGTTTTATGGCGGTATGCAAAATTTCCATTCCACTTATAAACCATGATGTAGGCTGCGTCTGATTTCATACTCTTTGGAATCAAAAAGTCAGATTTCAAAACAATACACATGCTAAACCTTTTAACTGCTTATTCGCTTATCGGACCAATGTGCTGACGGAATGCGCGGGGATCTTTCACAGATGAGTGGTTGTAATTATGAAGCGAAATTATTGATTTGTATTGACTATGGAGATAATGTTCAGCAGTCTCTTTCGCATGCCCGAATCCATCGGAAGTCACCGAACAACTGCCGACACATTACAAACTCAAGTCAAGCATCATGCGATACAATGCAACTCATGCCTGGTGCTCGCCGGACGAGCCATTTATCATTGTCAGTTTCGATGCACTCACAGTCTGCCATGAACTTTCCGGGACCAGGCTTTGCGGACTGAACTCAATAGCATTTATCGTTAGGGCATAAAGAAGATTGGTTAAGATACAAGTTCATTTGTCCAGTAACGTTGGTTACGTAGAATGTGCTGAAGTTACCAAAGAGATCTCAGTTGTGCAAAGTGGAATACATAACGACTAAGCAGCAGCAAACGTTTGTACCACTTTGTTAGCATATTTTATGGAACAGAAATTAGAAGAGTTACTTCTCTTGGATGGGTGCTTCGATTAGGTGGAGTTGCTTAGGATAATAAGGTTATGGTACGTGAAGTGTACGGTATGTTCCGCAGGGCTATCCGAACGGAGCAGCGAGTGTGATGACCGATTGGTTGGTTGGCACGGCGTTGACTTGCGACAAATCAAGGAACCAGTGGAAGGACTCGCGAGGCTACTGGTCGACTTCGGTGGAGGCACGCCTCATGTGCGGCAAATGGCGTCAGTTCAAATTCGAAAATTCCCTCCAAAATCATCAAATGAACGCTCCCTTCAAACCTACAGGATGCCCAATGCCTGCGAACCAATCTCCGTGTGACTTGCCGACAGATCAATGCTCTTCCGACATCCCGACTCCTTTCGACGAATCCTCCGGCAGAATCGGCTGCCCTTCGACCTCTTCGCTCTACATCGCTCGAATGGTTTCCTTTTTGCTCGAATGGTTTCCTTTTTGCTCGAATGGTTTCCTTGTTGTCATATAAGGAGGTCATTCAATATCCAAATGATCTACATAGTTTTATGTTCTCGCAATCTTCATGGCGACCATGACTTTGACATCTTTCCAGGATACTATCGGAAACGCTGCCCTCTACGGCTGGGCCGGAGCTGTAAAGTGCATGGACAATGGCCTTTGGCGCACGACTGACGATCCGACTCCGCGAGAATACAGACACGACAGCTTCAAAATGCTATGCGCCAAGACTGCGGCTAAACGTGCGTAGAGCAGTCGATATGTAGAAATCTACCAAAGACTGTATGATAAGGGACTAAATTTGAAGTACTCCATGAACACAAAATTTCTCAAATTTCAACGATAATCAAGATTTTTTTAACGGAATTGGTGACGAAAATTTTCGGGAAATCACATTGATAAGTGATTGATACCTGAAAACTTTTCTACAGCGAGCTCTTTCGTTTGGACCATTTGGTCGTGGCCGCTAATGGTAAGCCGTCATAGCGTTGACCCTCGGCGCTGAGCGCAACTGTATTTAGTCATTGTCGCTTCAGCTGCTCTTTGGCCTGGCTGCGACGCTCCTCAGTCTCCGCCTCTTCTCTCCACTTGCCCTGGCTCCTCCTGTTCTTCCATCGTCAATTCCACCTTCGTGACTTGGGCCGGCTGCAAGGGTCTCGAGTGCCCGAATGGCGACCAGCGAATTGCAGTCGAAGGAGTTCGACTCTTTTGTTTCTCATTAAATTATAATTGTTTTTTTCTTCTATTTTTACTCGTCACAAGTCCAAATGTTTGAGTACAAATTGGGAAACGGACACATACAAATGCGTTTGAACAGCTATAGAATGCCCGTTCAGGCAAAGGGAACGGGCACGCACATTGGAATCCAATCTTCGAGCACTTTTATACTCTACAATGGAAACACGGAAAACTTCGGAACGTTTCCTTGGAAGACCCCAGTCGCGTGCGTCAACATTCGTCAGTTACTGCATGAATCTCACAGCCTTTCGTGCTCTTTTCCATCTATGAAATATCAATAAAATACGGGCCAGAGCAAGTCAGTGATGAAATTGATGTCTTTACGTAAACATCACATTACTAAATGAATGCAATTAATTAGAGCTGTAAAAATGTATTGCAGCTCCGACAACTGAAACTACGACTGCTGCAACACCGACGACGACAACGGCAGGTATGCCGTATTAACAAATAATATTAATACTGTAGTAATTTTATTGAGATGAAAAGACTGTTTACAAAAGAAGAAAAACACGATCATATCCTTTAACATCTTATGTTTTATTCGAGATATTGTTGTGAAATTTTTTTTTCTAATCTCCTCTATTTACCGATCCTAACACACCCACAACAACTACACCGTCGACGTCTACGGAGAAGCCGCGTAAGGGAAGAAAGAATTTGCTGGCATAACAATTCTTGTTTACCGTTTAGTTTGCCATGCCAAACTGTCCATCTTGTCCAGAATGCACGTCGTGCAGCGGCTCTATTGCAAGCAAGTCGTGCCGTCTATATCCGTGTGGAGTGGCGATCGAAGAAAAGACCGCTGACGGTTGCAGGAAGTTTTCGTGCCCTGAGGGCTTCCTTGCAGAGGTGCCTGGCATTCATTTACAGACATACATATGTATATCGCGGAAAAATGATAAAATAGCAACAAATTAATAAGAAGCACATTTTTTCTATACTTATGCGTCGATACATAGTATCAATTTTTGTTGCAGGTATATATATATATATTATTTTTAAATTTTATTACTTATTGAAATGAAGATATTACATGCATTCATATGCAGGTATGCAAGATATAATAATGCTCTTCTGCTCAGCGCTACTATCTGACGACGCCAACGGACAGGACGTACGAGGCAATCGCTCTTCCCGCCACTTGCGAAGCTGACGGCAGCACTTGGACGGCAGCAGATGGCAAGACATTAAAGCAGCAACCATTGTATCTCACGTGCAGCACTCCTGGCGGTTCGTTGAATTGTATCTCAAACTTTTGATTAATTAATTACAAAGACATACTGACAGAAAGAGGACACACCATCACAAACAAACAGTAAGAGAGAAATTAAAATGAGAAAAGAAGAACTTATTCCTTCCAGGATCAAACACACCTGTTACGACGCCTGCGCCCCCGCCGAGTTAGCAGCCTCTCTAGAATTTTGATCTACTATTTGACAAGAATAATCAGTGATTAGCAGCCTTTCAGTGTCTTCTTTTTGTCACTTTGATCATCCTTTATGATCTTCCCTCTTTGATCTACCTTGCAGCATGCTCCAAGTGCACATTCACGCAACCAAGAACTTGCCGTCGTGCTCCGTGTGGCGACTTGAGTACGAAGAAGGACTCCAACGGCTGCCTCACACTTGTATGCCCTACCGGATTCGTCTTAGAGGTGCACGATAAGAAAAAGAAGTAAAATCAATAAGCAAGAAATAACTATTGTTTCCCTCTATTTCGTCTATCTTACACTAGTTCATCTCATAGCATGTGTTTCACAATTAACAGACAGTTAGCTCGCTTGTCGCGTCAATGTGCTTAAAGGAGGTATCCGGGGAATAATTAACCTATGTTTTGTTCTTTGTGTTTATGTTCATCTTGGTGTAAAATATGTATCCGGAAAATTTGAGCGATTTTCTTCCATTACATACAATAGTAACGTGAAAAATGGCGGGTAGAGAATTAGCTACGGTAGGTCAGAGCCGCCCTCCTATTTCACATGCTCTCTCGACCGAGCGACAAGCAACTTTATGAGCGCGCACATTCAAACTGGTTCTCTAGCGCTACTGTATAATTATTCGCCGGATACTTCCTTTAAAGAGAGACAACCATTAATTTGTACTATCTGCAGTCGATCCCCTACAGCGGTACGACATATAAGGAAGTCCCGCTTCCGCTGACTTGCTATCGCGATGGCAAAGTGTGGGCGGATGCCTCTGGCTCCGCCTACTACACGGGCAACGTACTCTCCTGCAGCACTCGTAAGTATTTTTTTTAAATCTTGTGCTCTCTTTTTTGTTGATTTGAGTAATTTAGTAGTCATCAACTATGTACATATGCACATACATATGTAGTATATATGTATGTAATAAGTAGATGACTAATCCTGATTCCGTTTCAGCTTAGCGAATCAGCAAGCATCCTTCAGAATTCCGACCGGACTCATTGCAACGCCTCTCGACTATCTCTTGTTACAAGAAGAATAGCATTGATATTATACGAATGCTGCTCAATAATCCGGCCATTGCCTTATTTCGCGTGTACTTACGGCGATCATGGCTCTATCCTATGGAGCATGCCCTTTTTCACAGTATGATACATACATACATAAGTATGTATGTGCCTATTCGCCTTTAAATATTTAGTGATCCAACTTTAGGAAAATCTTTTTTTGCAATAAATATTACCCTCTAATTCCAGAATCTACAGGTTACGATTTTCTGGTTCAATAATTCAGGAAAACAAACGAATACTGAGTCGTCATTCATCTATAACTGAATTTGACGGATAATATGCTATTTAACAAATATGAGACGACTAATACTATTTTCATACTTTCCTGGAACTCTATCTGACGGCTTTTATTCCCTAGGAATTCTGTCATTCTTCATCCAATGTAAAGCCGTAATTTGCATTATAAAAAAATGAACAAAGCGACAACAGAACTTGTGAGCATTACAAGCACAAATGAATGCGTAACTATTGTTTTTGCCTTACCGCTAACGTTTGTATGATAATCGTAAGGTTGACGAGCGAGAGGTGTTTAATCACTTGTTATAACTTGTAAGTGAATCATTTTGTATTCCATTTAGCATTAGTCGCAGACTGCCCTCATCTGACAACGTGGAAGTAGCTTTCGATGGCTAGGTTCAAAAGTGCATTCGATACGCATAAAACCACCTGTTTAGGATTGGATTTCCATGCCATATTAGAGCAGCGGAGTTCATTTCAGGCAGCAACTTTTTTTAAAGCTACTAAGCCAGAAAAGACAACAAAACGTTTTTTTTTATTACTTGAATTCATCGAGTTCACTGGGGCAACAGCTGCCTCATGTAATCTTATCGAAAATGAACGAACGTTAAGAGAGCCTGTCTGAGAGACTCGACCATCACGGGACAGGGAACAAAAGTACCCTTTAATTTCCTTAATACAGCGTGTGTAGGACCTAAATGGCTTCCCAAAAACGTTTTCAGAAAAAAATTTTTCTGAAGTATGTCTACAGTATGCCCTGATAGACCAAAAATATTCAAATGAGCGTAACTCCGTTGAACAGCGACCAAACTCAATTTTGAAACAGTTGTTCGATTCCTTGTCTAATAGCGCACAAAACAGCCATAGAAACATTTTTCTGAAATCTTCATTATAAGGGTCATTTTGGCAAAAATGTGTTTTGAGGGGTCCATTTCGGGCATCGGGACCCCCCATGTTAAAAAACGGAGTACACCACGAGCGCATTCATCGATCCATAACTGCGCTCAATGTTAATATTACAAACTCGTTAGCATATCATCTAAGAGCTCTCGCGGAGATCTTCAAATCTTACATACATAGTTTTATTTAAAAGTTTCGATTTATTTGGGAAATTACGTTCTGTATAATTAGAAGGCTTAAAAAACTACTTCAAAAACATTTCCGCATGTCCAAACATACATCATAAGAAAGAGGATGAAATTTGGTATAAGATGAACCCCTTTCAATGAATTTCCAATTATAAGATGTTTTATTATAAATCATAAAATGAGGGCCAGTTGAGTCACTGTCATTCCGCCCAAGAATTCACAGTTTAGGTTATTCGAATTTGAATATTCCAATCCTCTTTTTTACACCTTTTCCATGAGGCGTTTTTATTCTAATCTTATGGCTTATAACAAAAGATCATATACATGGAATTTCAAGGGGTTCATTTGGTACCAAATTTCATCCTCTTTCTTATGATGTATGTTTGGACATGCGGAAATGTTTCTGAAGTAGTTTTTTAAGCCTTCTAATTATACAGAACGTAATTTCCCATATAAATCGAAACTTATAAATAAAACTATGTATGTAAGATTTGAAGATCTCCGCGAGAGCTCTTAGATGATATGCTAACGAGTTTGTAATATTAACATTGACAAAGTTGAAGGATACCTGGGAGCTCATCGAAGGCTGCGTACGTGAGAACCCTTGTTTGGAGTGCGACCAAATCGATCGTCTTCAACAGCTGGAACTGCAGCCGACGTAGGTTTTAGCGATGCGCGAGGCGAAGCTGTTCAAATAGAATCAAGATATGTATAAGACAAGTTTTTCATGGTTTACGAGAACATTTTATGCAAAGCATATGAATTATTTTTAAAAAAAAGCAAGTGACAATCGAACCAAAAATCTGAATGTTTTTTTGCATGAACCGTATTTCAAGAAAAATGCATGATTATTTTCATACTGTCATCAAGATATATAAGAATATATCTTGATGACAAAGCTTGCCTTATCGACGAGCGACAACTCATTTGTGGCCGTGAGAAAGCGATCGCATTCCGTGAGCACCAAATCAATGCCCAAGTAATCGGCGAGATGAACGATTACTTCAACAATCTGGAACAAGCGGAGCTAATGGCAAGGAACTAAAAGTTTTTTGCAAAAGTCTTATAATATATCTAAAATGAAAAAAATCTTAGGTTAGGAAAATACTTATTTTTAACTTTCTGTAAGTACATACATCTTATCTAGGAAAAAAGTAGTAAACTGAAATCCGTTGTCTGCTTACCTTGTGATCGAAAATCTGTAACGAGGCACATTATAAATGTTATACACACACTAAGTAATCACACAAGTTTGACAACTAATTCGTTATGCACTGCGTAAATATAGTGTATTTGCGACACCCATTACTTGAAAATAATTGCCGATTGGATTATAAATAATAAATGCATTACCTTGAGACGCTCAGGGTAGATCATGCGAAGGATGTACTCGAAAGTTTGGTCATCAATTTCTGGAAGGTCAAGCTCCTGTTCGTCTGCCTCTTTGAAGTTGCCGTTGAACATTCCCTAGATAAATCTCTAACAATGTCTTTCTTTTTTCGTTCCAAGATTATGGTCACTATTTGACAAATAATCAAAAATTTTGTGTATAACCTGAAAAAATGCGGAGTGAAGCATCAGGAGCGCGCGGCTGACGTTGAAGAGCCGGCCGCCGACTCGGAGACGGACGCTCTGACCGCCGCTCGCTTCTGGCGCTTCTTGCGAAAAGTCAGCAAGTGCGCCCTCGCGAACAAAGCGAAAGATGCAAACATTAAACTGGAAAAAGTCACGACTTTTCAATAACTGGCTATTATTAATTTTTAATTAATAAATAAAAGTTTAAGATATTTGTGTTCATCATTTTTAAGTTATTAAATATTTATTCTTATGTAAGCAACAAAGATAATTGATAATTCAAATTTTATGATTTGCTCTATGCGGTGAGCGAAGGACGAGAAAATCATCTTTGATTGAAAAGGCGAAATTGGCGTAACTCTGACAATGAGCGCAGCGAGCAACTGACGCTATTTTGGTAAAGGCATGCGCACTTTCTCCTGATTTCGAGTTTACTGGCCTTTCAATATATGTGCATAGTCTTCCTCCGCCGAATATTTTTGCTCCTAACCAGAGCCGGTAAATGGCCCAAAGGCCTGTCGGGCCCAAGGTCTGGGCCGGACGATTTCCGGGGGAGCTCGTTCGACCGCTTCTTAATCAGCGACGCCAGTCTCTCCGCGTTCACGGGTTTCGGCCCGTGTTCTCGAATCTCCTCGGTAAGCTCTCGATCGAGTCCGTTGAGGATCTCATTATTGCACTTCTGCATTGCAAGGAGCTTGTCTGTCGGCTGGCTCGATGTACAAGTAGTTGAAGCCCTCCTCTGGCCGTGACGAGTCCTTGAACTTGACGCGGAAGACCTTGGAGACGTCCTCGGCGAGCCTCACGTTGTGCAGGCTGGAGGCAGGCATGTCCTCATTCTCCTTCGTGAAGGTGACAAAGACGGCATTCTTTATCTCGCTCGTCTTGCTGCTCATTGTGACATTGATAGCCCCGCATGCCCGATCCATCTGCTTCAGAAATGATTGGAAAATCTAGTCCTCGCAGTCTTCGTGTCTCGAGTCGGAATCTCGAGAATCTCGCGGACGAAGATGCGCGAGAAGCGTCGCTCAGTGGTGATGCAGATGAACTTGACGATCCTGTCGTTGTTGAAGATGTGCTGCAGCAGCCGCCGGATCGACAGAATGCAACGCACGGCTGCGATGCCTTTCGTCGCCACGAGTACCCGTCTGATTGGCCGTCTCTTGTCCAGCTGATCGATAAAGCGTCCGACGAATTCGTCGACTGTCTTGAAGACGATGTCGCCTTGGTCGACGCAGTTCTTGAGAAGGGAGTGTGACAGAAGGGAAGATTGGCAGACGAGGAGAGTGACAACTACAGCGTTGAAAGAGAAGTAAAAAGGGTCAACTGTATAACTTACTTCATTTTATCTCTCTTTTCGGAATTAACTTTATCGCCACTCACTTCCATTTTTTAAATATCGGGCCCAGACGGGCTCACGTGCCCGCCCAACTTTTTTGGGCCCGGCCCGGTCCGGGGCCCTGGGAAATTGGGCCGGCCCGGCCCGGGACAATGAATAAATTGAAATGGGACTAACAACATCTTACCGTGCACACGAGAATGCCATAATTGCGATTGACCGGGAATCGTATCGTCAATGCGTTGTCGTCTGCGGTGAAGACCTTGGTATCGTCATATATTGGTGCATTTCCATTCATGTAATTCCCCGAGCACGTGAAGGCCAACTCCGCGAGCCAAGTGCGATTATCACAGATAGCAACCTATGTACATACAGTACCGTCCAACATTGTTGGGTCCGAAATTAATCCGATTAATTAAATTAATTTAAATAATTCAAATTGGAATTGCGACGTGATTAGGACATGCCGTGCTATTTCCTCGGAGGGTTTTATGTCTTTTTTCATTGCGCGTCACCCTAGAAAAACCGCTTTCCAAAATATGCCGAAATGACAAAGATCTGACAATTTTTCAACGCTACGCTGTTTAGCGGAACTTTTTACGTGGTGTTCGGCTGAGAAACGAGCTGGCTGAATCCAGCAGCCAAACTACAAACAACAAATTAGAGTGAAATTTTCTGAGTGCTTCTGATTTTATTTAAGTTTCTTCCTTTGTTTTGCTTGAGTTTCTTATCATTTTGGGTATAAATGATAAGAAAAATGATAAATAAGATTTTCTGTAGCGAGCAAAAGATATGCTCCCTCAGAGAATCGAACTCCGCACTTTGAGATTCTCAGACAAACGCTGTCGCAATACACCACACGCATCTTGAGAAGCGAAGAATGTACCTTTTCAATCCGGACCCGACCAAAAATCAAGATACAAGATCTCTTAGAAAAAGTGCAGACTCACTCCTTTCCGTTGTTCTTGACTAGTCCTGAAATATTGATTTCCCACGTCGTTGTCAACTGCTCCAGAGATTGAAATGGCGTAGGTCCGAGTGATTGTGGCAACTAGAAAAGAATGTGGAAGAAAAAAGGAAACTATTATTACCCTTGTTTCAAGAGTAATAATAGTTAATGTTGCCTTTCATTATGATACTTGGCTCGAAAATTCTATTCCCTATAGTTTTCTCAGTTATTCTTCTTTCGTGTGGTAAAAACCGAATTTCTGCCTGTGTCGCAGACGTAGAAGCGCCTTTAATTGCACATAGACATCAGAACTACGCCACAATTTCTACTTCATTTGAAAGGGCAGTGTGTTTTCACGTCGGATAAAATACTCATTGTTTGTACTTTCTTTCCCAAGAGCTCTGGGTGTTTAGTTGACTCCACGGAGCTAAGTGCAGCTAGTTCAAAAAATCCCATTTAACCTCGCTAACATGCGTCAATCTGAATATTACGCAAAATAATTGTCATATTCGTGTTCGTGCTATTAATAAACCCCCCTGGAGTCAATTTGGAGTAAAAAAAATTTTCCAAAAAATTTCGAATATTTTCGGACAAATTTCGTAAAAAAAAAAGTCGAAATTTTTTTGGAAAATTTTTTTTTTCTAAAAAAAATGACTCCAGGGGGGTTTATTAATACCACGAACACGAATATGACAATTATTTTGCATAATATTCAGATTGACGCATGTTAGCGAGGTTAAATGGGATTTTTTGAACTAGCTGCACTTAGCTCCGTGGAGTCAACTAAACACCCAGAGCTCTCCGGAAAGAAAGTACAAACAATGAGTATTTTATCCGACGTGAAAAACACTGCCCTTTCAAATGAAGTAGAAATTGTGGCGTAGTTCTCATGTCTATGTGCAATTAAAGGCGCTTCTACGTCTGCGACACAGGCAGAAATTCGGTTTTTGCCGAAAAATGATTGAGAATGTAATCGTATGTACAAATTATGTATGACATTTTTATGCATTTCTAAATTATAAACACAATGGTATCTTTGGTTTCTGAAAAGAGCAAGAAAAACGCATTTTATAGCCATTTTTTGTTCTGCGGGTTATTACTCTACGCGGTGTTCACCCCCGTACATTGTAAAGTTCCCGTAGGAGGATCCACATGAGAGGCAGTTTTCTAGGGGTAGCAAATGACGCTCTATCAAATGGATATGGTCTTATCGCGCAGTTTCTACGGCTTGGCACTCTAATGGCGCATTCCCATAATATAAGTGCTCATTTCGACCCTATAATGAAACTTTTATGAAATCCTTTCTATGGCTTTTTTCTGCACCTTTAGATAACGAATAAAACGATACTTTCAAAATTTAGTTTCGTTAAGTTTTACTAACTCTATGGTCAATCGAATATTTTCGATAAATCGAGGCATACTGTAGTTATACCTTCAAAATATTTTTTTTGAAAAAAGTTTTTTTGGAAGCTCTCATGATGCTACATAAGCCCTGCAAAGGAAATTAAAATCAAAATATATTTTTGTTCCCATCCACCCTCTGCACTGGCCGTGGTCGAATATCTCAGACAGGCTCTCTGAACATGCATATTACCTCAACCTTTTCTGCAGACGTGGTCACAATGCCGGCATTTTTGAGCAGCGCACGCTCAACCGCTTCCAGCCCTCTCCGCAGAAATTGAACACAAGTAAGCAACACGTTCATTTTGCTATAATGTTTTCTTATTAATTTATACTTTCTTGCAATTTTTAAAAGATAAAAATTTTTCGTTATAAAAAATGAAATAAAGGATCTGAAAGAGTGATATTTTTTGCTCACCATATATACCGGTACCTGATGAATGATCGTGTGAATGACGAATGATGCCCCGTTCAGTTTAGACGGTCCAGAAACTGCAATAAGGCTCATGTATGCGAGTGGCTCGATTATGCCAAAGGTGAATTTTTTCCAGGAACACGTCGATAAAAAGACAATTTTCAGCCTGTGTTTAATTTTTCATTATTGAAAAAAGATAAGCATAAATAACCTGCTCGAAAACGGGGTCCGAGTCGCGTTGTATCGGCCCTTCTAATAGTTGCTTAATAATATAATGATATTATAAAATAATATATGTTTGTTGAATAACCGATTCTTAAAATAAGGGCTGTACAAGGTGCGGTGAACGCCTGTAATGGATTTTTCGACAGAAACGAGAACAGACCACGAGTGAGATAGGAACAAAAGATAAGAAGTGTTGAATCACGCTCAAACGAGGTTTGAACGCCCAGCGTCCCTCTCATTTCTTTATCGTCTGATTTCCCTCTCCACTATCTCTCCCGCTGTCTCTCTATCTTCCGCTTTGTCTAGACACACCTGAACAATTATAAACTGAATTATTATAAGCGACAAAAAGGGCAGCAAAAGAAAATTATTGCTGGGGAACTCTGTATTCGACATCTCACCTTTCTATTGGAAATCGTCATTCCACAAAGGATATCTCAAAATTAAGGCTGTATTTTTTAGCATGAATATTTCATTTCAAGTATAAAACGTACTTCACTACAAAACTATTGAAGAAATCGGTTTGTTTTGAGCAATGATGACTGGAGCGTGATATTCCTTCACGTTTTCTTCCATCTTAATCACTCACCTTTCTCGTCATATCGCCGCTTACTTTGGTTAGCTCCTTTGTGTATAAGAGAACCTCTCAGTAAAGATGAAGCAGCCCTCCATGGGGGCCTGCCTCGGGGTAAAATTTTTTGATTAGGTTATCCAAAATTTTACTAGGGGTACCCATGCGCCCTATTAATAAAATTATAAGGTCAATTTTGTTATAAATTGTTTTCCTTGTATGCAAAAGTAAGGTAAAAGTTGTAGTCTTTCTTTAACATCAATATTTTTGATTTTCTTTTTCTTTGACATCACCGTTGGATTCTAATCAAAAAATTCCCAGATGTCCATTTCATTTTCACATCGAAAAATTATTTTTAACATTTGAATTCAACTGTTAATTATCTTACAGTCATTTGTGTGCGGCCACCTTTAAATATAGAAAACATAGAGTACCACCCATGAGCCTGTGATAAAGATCGAACGGCTACGAGTGGCGCGTGCCAACATTAATATTTAAAAAAAAAACCTATCCCCTAGCTTGTGGGCGCCAGCACACCCCTTCTTACTTTCCAGCAGCTTCCTGAAATGCTTCCATCCATTTGTCCGCGCAGCGCCCGAGGCTGTTTTCCTTGACGTTCGCCGAGATGGCGTTTCCTTCGCCATGATCACGCTTTACTATATCGGAGAAGTTCGACCTTTTTTTGCAATATTTCTAAGCGAATTAACGATTAATTAATTCATTGATTTTAGTTAAAAAAAAAAAACCAATCCTTATTTCGACTTATTTTTGTCTCATTTCCAGTTGACCCTTTCATCGTCCGTCTATTTGATCGTAGTTCCTGGGCATATTCTCTACACGCTTCGTCTCCCGACGACAAGAATGAGCGAGCGAACCAGTTTTTTGCATGGCCACATCACGATCTCCATCTTATTTCAGGTGGCCCCTCGATTATGAAGAATTGATGCTAATTAAACAAGTGCTATCCACCCCCCTAACTAAACAATTTCTCCTTTTCTTAAAATGATAGGCTCGTTGTCATCACTGGTCGTGGTCCTCTTCTGCTCCCTCTTCCTCTCCGACGTATGAAATAGTATTTGATCAAAATCTTGTAATGAGCATCTAGATAAATTTTCTTCTTCAGAATTATGGTGCATTTTGGAACAATATAACTGGAATTACCGTTTATTCGCATTGCGCAACGTGTTGTATTATATTTGCTTGTAGTGCACTAAACACCAACAGGAAGTGAACAGCAGGAGAGGAAGAAGTTATTCGAAAGAATTTCGAACGCCCAAGCGATGTTACTTTAATTTAACCTACTAAATTTTCCATGGAACAATCGGAATCGATATTCTCGCTTTAATCTCATGATGTTTGCCGTGTGATATGAGAATGATCAGAGAGCGAGAGTTCTTCTCTTCCCCATGTTGCTTATTCTGTTGCCAATGGCGGAAGCAGAGCGAAACAATGAAACAGATGAGAAGAATGTAGAGCCAGGAGTTGAGGAACGACGAATCGATGTTGCCTTAATGAAAGATCTTTTTGAATCGAGACGATTACCAGTAATCGAGCCCGAAGCTATATTATGTACTGTTTTTATTAAATGTAACAAAACGTCTAATCTAATTGTAAACCTGGCGAGGGGGGTGCGGTCGTAGGAGCTGTGGTCGTTGTGGTGGGCGGGGGCAGACGCATGCAGCAGGCAGCATCTCTGTCGGTCGCCGTATAAGCCGTGAGCCTTCCCTGGTGGAACCAGACATTGTAAGCCAGCTGACGGACTTTTGTCTTGTCGCTCACTCCGTCCAGACTCACGCCAGACAAGTAGAAACGCTTTCCATTCATGATCCTTAAAAGAGCCAAAGCTGTGCAGCGTGAATCCACCGAAAAGTTCCAGTGATTTTTTTCTTGCCATAACAAGGGACACCAGTGGCAGTGAATTGCTGGAGACAACGAATTTATAATGTCGTTATTCACGCTGGTTTCAACCACTGTGAATGTTCTGTATTTCTTAGCTTAATCTGCCGGTGAATTACCAGTAATGGCTCTAAAAACTACTTACATATATTCGCTGTCGGCAAGTTTTCTTCATTATTGGCTGTTCAATCATTGTTCTGTGTTTACATGGATAAAGATGAAACTGCAACCAAGTTTGGCAAAAATTCGCAAAACATCAAATATACCAAAAAATATTTTTGTTTTTAGACCACGGCGTAGTATATATAGTAAACTTACAATTAGAGTTCACTCTTACTAAACCGTCCAAATGTCCTCGGTTACGTACCAATGAAATTCAAGTTTCTTGATCTCCTCCTTGACGAAGTCATCGTCCGTCGCTTGACCTGCGGTCAACGGCATCGCATACGGAGTCGCTTGGTGTCTCGTTCCGACGTAGCAATTATCTACAAAGAAACTGAAGGGCTTAAGAGTACTTGAATTTTCCTGACTATTGTATGCAATTTTTGAGATCCATCGCTCATCAGGACATGTTCGGGAATTCACAATTGTGCTCAACAACTTCAGATTTCACACTCATAAAAGATTTTAAATCACAAGAAAGAAAGAACCACGAGCCACAGAGTGTATTCAAAATAGAATTACCAAAAGGGATGGGCAACACTGCACACAGAGAAGAAAGTCTTGTGGGACAAGACATTCAGGCTAGACATTATGTCCGCGATTGCCTCTGAGACATGAATGTCCAGTCCCAGTAGACAGCAAATGTCTAGCCGCGTATGTCCAAACGTACGAGACATGGCCGACTAGACTGAATGTCTTGTCCGATTGGACAGAATGTCTAGCCAATCGATATCGCGCTGCGCGCGCCCCCTCCCGTTCTTGTTTCTTCTTGCTGTGCTTTGCTTCATCATTTCAGATCTATCCAATGCATTATATGTAGTACAAGAAATAGTTTTTAATCAACCACATATTCAACAGACATCGAGAAACAAAACAAGCGAGCAAGTGAAGGGAAATGGCAGAAGTCTGAGGGAGAAGGGGGAAAGGAAGGCGGCATGAAGAGAGAGTCGGTGGCTACTTGGCAGCGTTGACGATGAGCGGCAGGACCATGAGCTCCGGCGCCGCGGCACGCGCAGCCACGGCGCGCGCGTCCGTGTCCTCCTTCGTGGCCTGCAATTGGTATTCAGATAGCATGAAGAGCATGGCTTTGCTCACGTCCGCGGCGAGAACGACGATCTTGTCGGTCTTGGCGGCGCCGTACTGGTGGAGAACGTCGATGCGGAGAGTGTCGCAGGGCTCGACGAAGGCGTGCACCCGATTCACGCGGTACAGCTGGTTGTCCGAGCCCTTCACCTGCAAACAAATCACTGTTTTACAATTAATATTTGCTCTGATGATTACAAATGAAGACCTTGATGGCGCGGCGCTTGTCGGTGGTGTTGAGGACGAAACCTGCGAGAGTCCGCCGGCGGCCTTGAAGCGAAGGTCGGAGGGCGCGAGCTGGAGCTGCATGGGGACGGCGGCAGTCGGAACGAGGAGAGGCTGGGTGGCGGGTTGAGAAGGTGCTGCACCATCAGCAGATGGTGCTTTTTAAGCTCTGCTTGGAGCCAGCGCGCCAAGCGCAGCTTAAAAAGCAAACTTAACCTGTTTATTCACCGCGATACGGCCGTGAGAATCGGGCGCCGCGTATATCAGACGGCACCCGCAACTCGCGAAGCAGTCTACCTGCAACAGTTAAGCTCCAAACCTTGCTTGCAGCGAAGTTCACGGAAGTTCTCGCTTAAGGCAGCCGTCAACAGACGCGTTGGCGACCGCGCGCCGACCTGGGAAGGAAAAAACAAACATAATAACAGCAAAAGTAATATGGAAAACAACATTATAATCGTGCCTATTTTTCAGCTTTTTTCTGAATTTTATAGTCCGTGCGTAGCTATACGCTTTCGAATATTTCTGTAACGACCAAAAAAATCCTAGACATTCACGTTCCGCGAAATTTCTAGACATTGAAGTCTTGTGGGATTAGACTTTACTGAGCTAGACATGCGATGTCTTAGACATATCTCTGGACATTCCGGGCTAGACATTTGATGTCTAAGACATTCTTTTCTGTGTGTGCAAGAACAAATCCGTGCTGGCAGCCTTCGCTCGGATCTCCCTTCGTTGCGTTGTGGGCGTATTCCACTTTCTAGAGAAAATATGCTTTGCATTCTTTTTACGAGTTCTTTTGGACCGTTTGCATGAACATCAGATTGTAATTCATTACTACGATCGATTCTTAAAGGAGCAAGAAAGTCTACGGTTATCTATTTGAATTTTCCTGCCTTTTGCAGTCGCAGATTTCTGAATGATAAAAAAAGGTTTCGGCTCCTTTAATTAAATTTTATAAAAAATCATTAGTCCTCAATTCTCTCATTCTTCACATGTGTACATACCTCATAGAATGTGTTGTCGATCGTCAGATTAGACAGGGTATAGTAACCGAGGGGCGTCGCCAAATTCTGTCCAGCTGAGAGTAGGCACATTTTTTTGATTTGATTTTTTCTATAAGAGCAAATATTTTTGCTTAAATATAACTGCAGGTTATTCGTTTCAATTACAAGGAAGTAATTTTTCTAAACAAACCCATGAAAGCCACGATGAAAGTCAAGAGGGCCACAATGTCCGCTTTCCCGTTCATGTTACTAAAAGAAAACAGAAGGTCAACTTTTATTTCAATGTATATCAGAGCTATATTAGAAACAATTTGCTGTAACAATAAGAGAGTAGCTCTTCTGTCTCTCTCGCCTAACTGCATCAGCACTCTCTCACTGGAACAGAGGGATCGACGACCAAAGGATGGAGATCCGTGAAGCATTAGTGACAAGTTGTTCATATTATTTAACAGATATAGGCGAAAAAAGATGGAAGAAATTTATTGCAGATGAGTAGAACCGTTACTCACTTTTGTGCCTTTTGAAAAAGGAAAGAGAGAGAAGCGAAGAGCTCGTACAGTGGCACAAATAGGAGAAGTGAGCTATCCAACACGTGTAAAAGAAACAAAGTGATTCTTTCTCTGCTCGATCTGCTTCTCTAACGCAACACTTGTGTTTCTCATTTCCTTTCTCACTCTTTACCCTCTCGTTATCCCTATCCTCTTTCGCCACCATTGTGTCCGCTTTTAAGCGTCCCGTTCTTGTCTCTATTCACACTGCCATCCTCTCTCTCTCTCTCTCCCTCTCCATCTGCTACAGTCTCTCTCTCCATTTGTTGTCATCCACTCTTCCCGTTTATCTTTGTCTTCTCTGAGATTCAAAAAAACTTTTCTGCCATCAGATGAGACTTTTCTGCCATCAGACAGCACGCGAGGGAGTGGAGAGCGTATAGAAATTGCTGGGTGCTGCAGACATGGTTAAGAGTTCAGATTCAGATTCTTTTGAATTGAAAGAGAAGGGTGATGAATTAGTGGTAAATAGCATGGGATCAGAAGAGGGAACAGAAGATCGAGCGGAGGATGGATTAATGGAACTTTCCTCTATTATTTTTCGAGCTGGCCAAGCCCGAGATAAGACGGCCCATTTCACCGCAATTAATTAACTGACAGCTCATTGGCAGAGATAAATCTAGTTGCACTCAATCTATGAAGACATCCAGAGACAGCAACTCCTTAGCCAAAGAGCACTAGTAACACCTCAAGTGAAATCCAAGAGCTGATGATTGAATTGGAGAGGCACTCTGAGTCATTCCCACTGTAGTTTTACACCTAATTGTAAGCCGAACAAGGAATTACTATTGTTGTTGTTTTTTTTAATAATCAGGGAATGCTACCATGTCGTGGTTTCTGTCTAGTAACGTGAGATGATGGACATTTGTGCTTATTGTTAGCCGGGTGGCAAGTACCGTTTCTTCTATGAGTCGCGTTAACTGTGTCAGATCACTCCTTGATTTTGGAATGATTCTGTCCTATTAACTCTGCGTTGTTTTCTTACTCGCCCTCACGTGTCGGCGAATTGTTGCCTTCCAGTTGTTTGAATAGCCCTCGTTAATAAAGAAAACACCTTTTGTTTTTTTCCTCAATCGAGCACCAATTATTAGACAGAAGACTCCTTTTCCAGAGCGCAGCAAGCTCGAAGCCTTCAACGGAGACTCGTACACTTGTGAGCATGTGAAGAGAAGGTGGCTTCAAGATAGACGAAGTCAAAGGGAGGTGAGAATGAAGAGAAGGGAGGATCAGCGGAGAGTCGACCACTGCTCTTCTTCATATCAGGGAGGTGAGAATGAAGAGAAGGGAGGATCAGCGGAGAGTCGACCACTGCTCTTCTTCATATCAGGGAAGTGAGAATGAAGAGAAGGGAGGATCAGCGGAGAGTCGACCACTGCTCTTCTTCATATCAGGGAAGTGAGAATGAAGAGAAGGGAGGATCAGCGGAGAGTCGACCACTGCTCTTCTTCATATCAGGGAAGTGAGAATGAAGAGAAGGGAGGATCAGCGGAGAGTCGACCACTGCTCTTCTTCATATCAGGGAAGTGAGAATGAAGAGAAGGGAGGATCAGCGGAGAGTCGACCACTGCTCTTCTTCATATCAGGGAAGTGAGAATGAAGAGAAGGGAGGATCAGCGGAGAGTCGACCACTGCTCTTCTTCATATCAGGGAAGTGAGAATGAAGAGAAGGGAGGATCAGCGGAGAGTCGACCACTGCTCTTCTTCATATCAGGGAAGTGAGAATGAAGAGAAGGGAGGATCAGCGGAGAGTCGACCACTGCTCTTCTTCATATCACTCTTCCCACTCAATGTCACCTCATTCCTCTATTTTTTGTTTAACAATCATGCGAGTAAATAGAGACATGAGGTTTTTTTTGCTGTAGAATCGCTGGAGAAATTTGATTGAAATATAGCGATCTATAAAAAAGAACTCTTGTCACGTTAGGAATGTTAGTTTAGCGTTGGAGTACATTCGCATTAAGTATTAAGAAAGAACGTGGAACACCCATGCGAACACCTATGTACATACGTGCATAGTTTATCGATTTAAATTATTAATCGATTGTTAACAAATTCTCTTTTATTTTGAGGGACATTTTTGCTACCGACTGAGGTCATGAGAGAAATGCATCTCTGCAGGGTCGTCAGCTCTTCTTTCATCCTTCTCTACACTTTCAGCCCGTAAGCAAAGGGTTCTGCTGGACTAGAAAGACTGCACCTGGAGAAGTAGAATAAGAACCATTCAACCGCCTAGTGAATGGACTTGAGTTTTTGAATGAATGTAGAACACCTTAGGTTTGCCTACTACTTCCTCCTTCTCTTCGTCTTCCGCCCTTATCGACGGGCATTCTGGCTGAGTCCATTCTGCTCTCTTATCAGTACATTCCGATCAGCCAAAAGTCGTCGTGTGGACACTACCAAACATGTCGAATGACCCGTGAGAGAAGTACATTAATAAATAATTATCGAATGTCATCAGACTCAATATTGCATTAACTACGTAGTGTTCGTAGTCATGACTATCTGCCCAAATGCATTGCACTGGTTGGCATTGTGAAATGGCTATCGAACTTACAACCATCACCAGTGTCCTCGTAATCATGCGGTTTCTTGTACTAGCATGCGGTACGCACAGATCCAATCAGGCGCATTAATTATTTGTACATATGATCGGGAAATTGTATGGCCAGCGACTAATATGCGTTAAAATTTAAAGAGAGAATTATATATTCCTATATGTGTAGCCTGACTCTAAACAGACTTCTCAACTGTCTAACTTGTTTCTTTTCGAAAGTCGTAAGGTGCAAGTTGTATTTTCTCCAATCTCATTCAGTCGATTGCTTACTGCCGATTTCAAGAAAAATGGTTGCATCATTTCAGTCTAAACTCCAATGGTGACAATTTCCGATGAGGAGGCGCTGAAGCTAACCATTACATTGTTTATACCCTTCATACAAGCTAATTTTTAAGTCCAAGTGGCCATTGCCATTATATCCATCTGTACTGCAGTTCTACTTATGGTCGTCGTTCACAAGTGTGTGTATATGCCTCTATATCTAACATCATTGGCTCATGATGTGGATGATTAAGATGCGCCCCCGACAATCCACGGGATGAAGCGTCTGCGATGGCTGTTGCCAAAATACTTTTATTTGGATGCATCTTGCATTCTTTTCTCTGGGGAAGCGTACAGCCAGTTATTTTGTGCAGTAATCAGGTAGGATGAATCACTCTGTGAGATCATGTGAAACACACCAGCGAATTCCGGCTGTTCAAGGGAATTTTGTTCAAGGGATTCTTCAACAAACTTACACCATGGATAAACTATATATTGTTTATTATCTTCGGATGCAACCTTAGCTTTATCGCCAAAACTGCACTATTAGGTGAAAATATGTTGATTCTCTAATTTCAATTCACTTATGTAAGAGCATCCGTATTACCATTCTGGTTTTAATTTTGCGTTAATTTAAGGTGCATTTTCTAATTACATCTCAATTGTGAGCGGCCTTGGAACCAACAGCCCAATTATTCGCTGGTTTCAACGTCAATCGGTTTTCAGGTCCTATGCAAGCATCAGGAGATTATTACAATGAAAAAATAATAAAACTATAGGCGAATGACAATCTGTGCTGTGTCACAGCTAATTTTGATGTGCTTTACGACAGCTATGATGGCTAACTTCACTGGTTTACTGTCTGGTGATTGGCAGGTTAGTTTCATGAATATTGAGGGTGTTGTGTTCTGGAGGCGCATAGTAGTACATACATATGTGTTAATTATGAAATAGCTTTCTGCTACTTTAGCCTGAATATCCTGAAGGCTCGCCTGAACGCTTCATGCAAACGCGCTACTCGATGCTGATAATGAAGCGGCAGTCGACCATTGTGAACATTCTCTTCCCAGGCTATGGTTCATTTGAGTTCATCAGGAAAGGTTGATCATACAAAATATGTGAAAGGTTTCCTCGTCGCGAGCTATTTCACGGGAGCAGGCTATTTGATTGTCGTGTCCGATCGCCATGCCAGCCAGGTTTAATCACTATTTCATGTTTCTTGAAAAGTAAGCCGCAAGCCAATTATAGCTAAGAAGTTCGCTTTCTTCCAAGACATACGACGCTCTCGTCAGCACCAATAGACTTCTCTTCGATTTCACTGTCATTGCTCCCATCTTTGTCTTCTCGCCTACAATTATTTTCTTCGTCGGTTAGTTGAGGACATTGGCTTACTGTAGGTACAAGGCATATGAGAAGCTTTGTAATATTTCATTTTTATTTGCTATGCATTATGTCACAATTAACTTATGCTTTTCAGCCACTTTTATACTGCCTCCGTCTCTGACTAGACATTCTCCATGGATGGTACTTCTTACCCACACGCCTTGGGTGCTTTATTCGTTGACACCATAAGTAACAATCATAAATATCATAGACAGAGCTAGACGATTCCTTCAGGTTCGCATACTACTTCCTCTTTTTGTACTCCTTCCGTCCGTATCGTCGAGGAATGGTGGATCTTCTCTCCTGGCCGTGTCGCAAGGTAGCGAGGGCAGCTAAGGGATTCCGTATTCGCCGAACCATTATATATGTGTTTATCTGGCTTGCATTGCATTGAAAAGGATAGAGTGAAACAAGCATAAAACGAGAGAAAATAGACACAATCAGACAATAAGAGGCTAGCAACGTGGCTGCCAATTTGTGGGGGGGGGGGCGATCGATGGAGTATAGATCTGAGGGCAAAATTCTTATATATTTGCTAAGAAGTTCTTAATGAGATTGCGGGCCATCGGAAGTGATAATTCAAAAATGCAATCGGGCAAGGTGTTCCATAAGTTAACGATCCTATTTGCAAAAAAAGTTCATAAAAATTGTGGAACGGAATCTATGCTTTTTTAAGTTTGTGACGATGGCCTCTAGAGATTCGGGATGACATAAGGAACATATCAGATGGGGCTACACAATAGGTACCTCTAAAGATCTTAATGGCAGTCATGAGATCATTAATCGTTCTTCGGGTGGAGAGACACTCTAAGCCAAGGTATTCTAAACGACCAGAATAGGGTGCAGTAAAGTTACATCGTTTAAATATAAGCCTAGTAAAACGGCGCTGAACATTCTCAATTTGCTTGATTAAGCTAGTCTGCTGGGGGGACCAGACTTCCATACAGAATTCGAGCAAAGGTCTAACATATATAGTAAAGAGCCTTGAAAGAAAATGAACATTACGAGACCTAAAATTGCGCAATATATGAAAACACGTGTTATTTGCCCTTTTAGTTATAGAAGCGATATGCATTTGGAAAGATAAATCGTTACTAATTATTATACCAAGGTCACGATATGAGGAGGTGATTGGAATGGGGAGGGATTGGAGAGTGGAATGGAAAGGGGGGGAGAGGGGAGATGGCCATGAACAGGGTCTTCTTGAGATTGATGCGGAGGCCCCATCTTGCAGACCACTCAGCCACACAGTGCAGGGATCGTTGAAGGAGCGCGGTGTCTGCAACAGTATACATTTTAGCATCATCAGCGTAAAGAGTGCAATATGAGCCAATGGGTAGGCAATCCGGAAGCTCGTTGATATACAGAAGAAACATAAGGGGACCACACACACTCCCCTGAGGGACTCCAGAAGATACCGCATATTCAGAGGAGAAATGGCTGTCAATACAGACGCGCTGGGATCTACCGGTAAGGAAGGAGGAGAGCCAACATAAGAGAGACCCACCAATACCATAACCTGCTAACTTATCAACTAGAAGATGAAGAGGAATGCTGTTATGAGCTTTCGAGTAGTCAATATAAACAGAGGAAACATAAGAAGCCGCATCAATAGAAGAGTGCCAGGAGGCAAGCGAAGAGAGAAGGGCAGAGCCACAAGACATTTTTCTACGAAAACCGTGCTGGAAGGGAGAGAGAAGTTTGTGCCGGTCAAGGAAGTCGAAAAGTTGCTTGCAAAGAATACGTTCAAATGTCTTAGAAATACCAGATGTAAGAGAAATCGGCCGATAATTAGTGGGGTCGCTGGCATCACCCTGTCTCTTGTAGGTGGGCTTTACAAATGCTGTTTTCCAGAGAGCTGGACAAACACCATGAAGGAGAAAGCCATTAAAGAGAATAGCGAGTGGGACAGATATGGCAGTTGAAACTCCTTTAAGGAAGGCATAGGGCACATTATCAGGAGTAGATGAGTTACGGGAAGGAAGTGAACGTAGCTGGTTGCAGATAGAGCATGGATTGAAGTCAATGAAATCAATTCTATGAATTGTTCGAGGCGGAAATTGGGTAGTAGCAGCAGAAGGAGGGTTGTTCGCATAAGTCGCTTGGAATATTTTAGCAAAACAAGACGCTTTCTCTACATTGTCAACGAGATGACGACCCGATGCAGTGTCTTTAATGGCACCGATAGATGGCCGCCCTTTAAGCTTCTGATTAACAAAGTTGAAGAAGACGCGCGCAGAGCGAGAGGAAGAGGCCTTTGCCTCTTGAGAGCGCTGATTGTTTCGCAGGGTGCGGCGAAGCTTAGAAGAGCAACGAAGATAGGGGAGTAGACCATGAGATGAGCCATTTCTATAATAACTCCGGCACTTATCAAATAATCGAATAACGCGAGGGGGGTAGCGGATATTTTTGGGGCGGACAGTTCGAAGAGGGACTGTGGCACGAATGACCTCATGAATAATGGCAAGAAATTTCTCATAAAGAAGATCGGGATCAATAGAACCATCAAAGACATACATCCAGTTGTAAGAAGAGATGATAACAGAAGCAAGTTCAAAATCAGCCTTTCGATAAATTAGGGATAGTTACGGTTGGGAATTTGAGGGAAGGGAATGAAATAGTGAAATGCAACAAAGAGTGGTCAAAGGAGGGTAGAGGAGGCAGGACCTCACATGTATCAACTATGTTGAGATCATTGGTAAGAACAAGATCCAGGGTATGATTCAAGCGAGTGGAAGACGTTACTAGTTGATGAAGGTTTGTGGACATACAGAAACCTAAAAGTTGAGCGGAGTGATGGCTGGCAGGGAGAGGAGCAGAAAGATTAGAGGCGCACCAGTCGATTTCCGGGCAATTAAAATCTCCAGTAAGTATAAAGTTGTCTGCGCAGTTAGCAAAAAGAGTGGCAATATGCTCAAGACAAGAGGCAAACGACTCGTTGGAGCAGGACGGACTGCGATATACTGACACAATGGTAACGGTTTTTGTGGCTGGATAACAAGCAGAAACGCGTACTGCTAGAAGTTGGCAGTAAGGGGAAAAAGAGTGGGCTGAGAGGACAAGAGAAGGGAGGAGAGAGGCGACCAAAATTGCTACACCACCACCAGGAGCAGGGGAGAGACGGTCACAGCGAAATACTTGATAGCGGCCATTAAAGGAAAGTGAAGAGTCCCGTAAGCGATCCGGAGAAGCCCATGTTTCGGAGATCGCAAGAATATCAGGAGAGTGAGAAGAAAGGAGAAAGTCTAATATGTCCAGCTTTGAGACAACGGATCGGAAATTAACATGGTATCAGACAATTTTTCCTTTAATTGGGGATGCTTGACATGGAGACGGTTTTTTGCACGGATCAGGAGAGGCAAACGGGGAGGGATGATTTGCACTAAAGCACTCTGAACTATCCCTGAATCGAGCATCCTAGCCAGAGGAGGAAGGAGAAGCGGTAAAGGGGGCGGGGGGAAACTGAGATTGGTTGTCGTTGGGGCGAGGCGGTGTGCTCTTGTTGTCGACTCGCTTGCTGTCGGTCTCTCCCTCGCCATCAGTGGGCATGACCTCCTCGTCCTCGGTGACGCTAGCGAGAGCGCGCTTCGGAGGTCGGCGGGTGGGGCGGACAGCGATCTGCCTCAGGGCAGACATGAGCGCGCGGCGAGGAAGCTGCACAGTCCTCTTGCCATGCGCAGTTGGTGTGGGAGGAGGAACACGGATGGGAGGAGAGGAAGGAGCGACTGGCACACTTTCTGTAGACGGGCGGCGGCGGTTGCTATTATGGAATGTTCTGGAAGCAAGAGGATTAGGACGAGAGAGACCGCTGCCACCGGCAGCGGTATTTTGAGAGGAGGAAGCAATGAGGGAGGCGGAGATAGAGGAAGAAGACGAGGCATTTTTAGACTGATTAAGCCTAGAGCGCTCAGTGAGTGGCCGCGGGTTGCGCAGCTCGACTACACATTCATCACGCACCACAAACCTGAGCATTCCGGCCTCGGAGTTGCGACGACCGGCCTCCTTCCTTGCCGCCGTTTCTTGCGCCAGCTGCAGAGGCGTCAGATCACGGCGGAAGTAGGCGTGGGGGAAGGCGGCCACGTCTTCATGCTTCTTCTGGCGAGCGAGAGAGAGGAAACTCTCCCGCAGTTCATTGGAGGGGAACTGGATCTTGATGATTCGGGGAGCAATCTTACCATGTCGGTGGGTACTGACATTTCCGGAGGAGAGGGAAGAGATGAGAGAAGCATTATTAGAACGGTTAATGATCTCAGAAATGATGCGGAAGTCATTATTGTTTGTTGCCTCATCCCCATCGAGCTCAGGGAGACCTTTCAGAACGGCTCTCCTGCTCTTTCCCTCATGTAGGTCACGCTCAGAGTACACGACATTGGCAACAGCACTTGCTACCGATGCGTACGTGCGAGATGCGACATGAGGAGAGGAGGAGGGGTCATCCCCGGCACTGGTAGGGTGAGACAGAGATGCAGAGCACAGCTGAGAGACGCACGTGACAAGTTTCTCAATTGATTCGGTCAAGGAAGCAGAGGACTGAGTATGCGCATCGATCAGTGTCTGGACAGAAGACAAAACGGCCTGGTTGGAAGCTTTCAACTCGTCAGCCAGAGCCGAGAAGGCATGAAGAAACTCCTGAGTCATTTCTTGCAACTGAGGTCAATGAGAGCAACTGTCCTTAGGCTCTTCCGCCTTTATCTTCTGAGGGATTCACACTCAGTTATTATTTCTCCTTAAAATTAGGCTTTCCGCCTTTATCTTCTGAGGGATTCACACTCAGTTATTATTTCTCCTTAAAATTAGGCTTTCCGCCTTTATCTTCTGAGGAATTCACACTCAGTTAATAGGTCTCCTTAGGTCCTTCCATCGTTATTTACTGAGGAATTCACACTCAGTTATTCTGGGGGCAACTTCCCTGAGAGCAAAAGCTCTCTCAGATGGTAACGGAGGCCTCAGGAACCAAATTCAGTAGGTGTCATGGCACACAAGCATATGATAGTGGCAATTAGAAAAAGCAAACAAAAATATACACACACGAAAGGTGAGAACTTAGAGAGCAGAGGAGCGACCAACCTCTCCTCAAGAGAGCAGAGCGCGTGTATGAGAGAGCAGAGCGCGTGTATGAATATTGAACCATTCTCCCTTCAGCTTCATCAATAGAACTTCCCAAAGCAAACAAGCAATCCTCTCTATAGATTTGCTGAAGAAATTCCCTTTACGGTTTAATTTGACATTCTTATTCAGGCAAACATGTATATACTATGTTTTTGTATTGTGCATTTTTTGTTGGTTAAAATATTCTTAGGGTAATGTTGTATTTGCAAATTCTATGTGCATATGTATATATGTATATGTATATGTATGTTCATACATATGCATCTACATACATACATACATATGTATATCATGCATATCATACCAAAGCTCAGAAAGAGCTAAACAGTATCTTTAGTCGAGCGACATGAAGCTGATACTTTCACGAATGTAAAGGTACAACCTAATTTTCTTCTGCGTACTTAGAAATCACATTATGAAGCGCGAATTATGTTCAGTAATTGTGCGAAGGCCGAAGTCATTTCACTCCTGTGTTAGTCACATGCAATGGTGCCACTGCTCAAAAAATTGCATATCGATGTACATACATATGTATATGTAAGACGTATTGAAACAAGAAGCCGTTGTTGCTAGCTACTGCCTCCAGCAAATGGCAACGGTCGATGAAAAAGCGCTGCAGCAGTCGATGGCGTCCTTCCAGTCTCTTGTGGATGCGAATCTCTTCGTCCAAGTGCCCATTTCCGTGGCATCCTTGTCCATTGCTCTTCTCCTTATCTACAAAAGTATGTAAAAGTCGGTATCATTAGTGAATTACGCCTTTTTTTCTTAGATGAACTCCGGACAGCCCGAAAGACGAAGCCACGGCTGGAGTTCCAGCCATTACTCTCTTGATTGGATGCATCATTCACTCCATTCTATGGGTCGTCATGCAACCAATCATTTTGTGCAGCAATCAGGTAGAATAATTTGGCCCGAGAAAAAATGTAAAGCTGTCTTTCAGGCTCTCGTGTTCACGGGCGCCTTCAAAAACGCATCGCCCTCTCTAAACTGTAGCATATTTCTCGCATTCGTATGCAACATTACCTTTGTCTCTGGAGCGGCATTCATTGGTAAGAAGATTTTTATATTTCAACGTTAACAACTGTTTAGCCATCAAACAATTATTTTTAAGGCGCCCTTTCAAATTACATCTCGATAACAGGCGGGCTTGGCACTGGCAGTCGATTTATTTGTTGGTTTCAGAGGCAATCTGCCATGAGGTATCAAGGGAATGTTGAAGGAACATATGTAGATTGATTTTGCTTGCCTAAAGAAAAGTCACAGTATGAAGTTTTTCTTTTGTTTTCGCATTCCCATTCTTCTTGCGATATTCTCAATATTTCTTAAGCTCAATGAGATAATTCAACTTTGATCGCAATCGTTAACGAAAATGAAGGAACTGCGAAGTCTCACAATCAGATTTTAGGCGAATGGCATTTTTTCATTTGCCACAGCTATTTCGGATAGTGATTACATTTGTAACATTTGCGAACTTCACTGGATTATACTCAAGGGGGTGGCAGGTAGCATTCTTGTTATTTTTGTTGCTTTGTACTTTTCATATTTTTGAAATTACGAAACTAATTATATTAATGGCGAATAAAATCCCTTTAAAAATTCCATATAGCAGTTATTGAGACAGAACGGCTAAGAAATTTCTTGGTGATAAAATTGGACCTGATTCAGTTGCGCTAATCCAGTATTAACTAAGCGTGACATCTCTATAAATTTTTGTTACAGCGGACGAGGTATGTTGACGGTTCTCTGGTCCACCTCCTCCAAACGAAGTACTCGATGCTGATAGTTGAACTGGAATCACATCTAATGACTGTTCTAATTCCTGCCTATGGTTTCTTTTTACAAGGAGCAAGAAATTGATTCGTGATGTGCACAAATTCTTATGTAGGATTTCTTGTTGGAAGCTATTTTGCATTCGCCGGCTATTTTCTTGTCATTACCAATCGCAACGCTCAACGGGTAACATCAGTTCAAGACTTTTTGAGTTTTATTACATGAACCGAATATTATTTTTCAATCTATGAAAATAAATATACATTAAGTTACCTTATTTTAGCTACGGAGTGCTCTTTCCGCAAAGACTTATGAAGCCTTCATTAATACAAATCGGCTTCTCTTCGATCTCACAATGATTGCTCCCATTTTTCTTTTCTTGGCGACAGTAATATTCACCTTTGGTTAGTACTTGACATGCCATATTTGTATGTATGTATGTACATGAATATGTGCTGAAAAATGTGTCACTTTCTCAGGTTCATTTGTTCTGCCGCCTTCTTTGACCAATCAGACCCCATTGCTGCAGCTGACGATGTACACGCCATGGATGCTCTATTCGCTTGCTCCGTTCGTTACCTAATTAATACTTTCATTATAGGCAATTAAGAAGATGTCGGATGGGGGCAGGAACGATTTTTTAAGCGAATGCGGAGCCTAAGAGTTGCACCGAAGAAGTAGATCGATAAAAGCGTAGTGATAAAGCAGATGTTTGCAGTTTCGCGTACTACTTCCTGTTCCTGTACTCCTTCCGTCCCTATCGACGAGTGGTCGCCGACATTCTCTTCTGGCCGTACCACAAAGTGGTGCAGGCCTTCCGGTCGGTCTTCTACCGTCGCAGGGTATTGCCCTCAAATATAACGCCACCCAAGTGATCCCAACACACTGCTGGGCAATCTACAAGTCTAGCACTTTCTTTACTTCATCTGATTTCTCCAGCGTCACCGAATTGACTAGAACGATCATTCAATATTATATCAAGGTCCAGACCAGAAAACAAAGCCAAGTCGGATGTTCAATTATACTCTCGGATATGTCTGAGACGATGTGAAATCATTCTGTTACCAGTGTCATAATTCAAGAGGTTCAAGAGAAGAGTGTGTAATTATACAAATAGTATTCTTGCATAACATAACTATTGAATTGACTTGATTGCTACGAGTGCCCTTCTCCTTTGGCCCTGCCCTTTACAATTAGTCTCTATGGTTTTGCAATTAAATACTATTCAACAAACACGCAAGACGTCCAAAATCGAAGAGTTCACATCTCTCGGTCGTTTCCTATTTGCAACGACTATTTTGTAAGAAGTTTTATACTGTTCTATAGTAATTCAGTTCCAATTAAAATATTGATGATTATTAAAGTCGATTGCAGATTCACAGAAATAAGCTTAATCGTGGTATTGTATCCTGTGTAAGGTGTTTTATTGTCTGTTTCACTTTGTTGTGAGCAAGTACATAGTATCTATAGGTAACAGAATAAGTAAAGATAGATGGTTTCTTTAATTCGTTGCTAGTCTGGAAGGCGAATAAAAGAATTTTTATTAATAAAACTAACCATATTATTCCACTAAATTTTTCTGCCTGAATTGTTGGAGACTCTGTGGATTAGTAAACATTTGACTGATTGTGCGTTAAGTGATTTGTGCTTCTTTGTGAGTCAGGCAAGTCAACATCTCTTTAACTGACTTATACTACGCGGAGTGCGAGGACATTCACTACAGGGCCTGTTACCAAAGTCACTCCAAGCTTCCCGCTCATATATGCAGAAACGTTTCAATCATTCCTTCTGACAGTGTTCTCCAAGGCAAATTTGCATAGTTTAATTTTTTCTAGCTACTTCGTGTTCTTTCATTGTTATGCACGGTATGTACAGTCCCGCTCAACATTGTTGGGTCCGGTATTAATAGTATTAATATAAATAATACAAACTGGAATAGCGCGCTGAATACGCATTTTCGTGCAATTTCGCGCAGGAGTTTACCTATTTCGACCATGGAGATTACGACTGTGAAGACCGTTTTAAAAAATATGCTGAAATGGCTGAGATCTCATAATATTGCATTTAATTTGGCCACGTTTGGGTTCCAAACGGGCTGGCTTCAACTCCTGTACTACAAAGTGCAAAATAACGTGAAATTTTCAGAGCACTTCTTACCTTTTTTGAGTTTCTTGTTTTATTTCGTTTGAGTTTCTCATTTTGTTTATATATAAAATAGGAAAAAAAAAAATTTCGTGCTTGCAAAAATCTGTTCTCAAAAGGATATCGAACCGAGACCTCGAGATTGCCGTCAAAGACTTACCAATACTCTACAGACGGTACAAACAGGTCTGATGATACTTTTCTTTGGACAGCGTCGATTGCTCACAAAGGAAATGTCGATTCTGAACACTCTCTGTTTCCTACTTTAGTGGGAAACAGAGAGAGAGAGAGAGAGAGAGAGAGAGAGATGCGAAAGAAGGTGCAGCGTCGACTACATCTACTCTGCGTCACCGTTTCAAGGCTGAAGCTACGGTATGTCGTTAGACCAACGATTTTTTTCTCATTCTTTCTCGTTCTCTCACATTCCCTCCATCTCTCTCTCTCTCTCTGTCTCCCACTAAAGTAGGAAACAGAGAGTGTTCAGAATCGACATTTCCTTTGTGAGCAATCGACGCTGTCCAAAGAAAGGTATCATCGGATCTGTTTGTAACGTCTGTAGAGTGTTGGTAAGTCTTTGACGGGCAATCTTGAGGTCTCGGTTCGATACCCTTTTGAGTACACTTTTTGCAAGCACGAAAATTTTTTTGCTTTTTTTTTTCGTCGTTTATACATAAACAAAATGAGAAACTCAAACGAAATAAAACAAGAAACTCAAAAAAGGAAAGAAGTGCTCTGAAAATTTCACGTTATTTTGCACTTTGTAGTCCAAGAGTTGAAGCCAGCCACCGGGCAGTGGGAGGTCGTTCCAACCCCCTCCCCTCCCGTCCCCCAAATAGTCCGAATGTCTCCATGAGGGTCATTAGACAATGATCCAGATAAGATATCCTGAGGACTCGTTTGCTCATTTCTGGCAAACTAGATACTCCATGCTTCCACTGCACCAAGAATCTGAGATTGCGAAAGTTATTTTTCCGGCATTCGGTTAGCCAGCATTTAAAGTAATAAATATGTTTAAAAGAAATTGTTTTATGTACTAACAGGTGTTTTTGTCGGAAGCTATTTTGCAGCCGCCGGGTATTTGTTTACAGTCTCTGATCGTAACACTCGCCAAGTAAGCCTCTTCACAAGTACTTTCCTTTTTACAAGATCATCGTTGCCCACAACTTGCGAGATTCTGAGATTAATATACATGCATATCTCTTTTTAGTTGCGGAACTCTCTTCAAGCACAGACTTATGAAGCTCTTCTCAATACTAATCGACTTCTCTACGTTCTCACATTGATTGCACCGATTTTTCTCTTCGCGCCATCATTAGTATTTCTGTTGGGTTAGTAAAGTGGTGGTTTTTTTTGCTTTTCAGCATCCTAATAACGGTGATTCACTCTCAATAAATATGTAGATACTCACTCCTATAAGTTCCGCAAGAAGTTTTGCACTGCCGGCTCCCTTGGCGAGTCAATGGATGAAGTTTCTCACGTACACGCCTTGGGTTCTTTATTCGCTAACACCGCACGTGCAATTGTAGAGACATTGTAAACATTTTAAATTGTCAAATATTTTGAGTCCTATATGTAACGCATTTAATAGTTTCGCGTACTACTTCCTAATTCTCTTTGCCTTCCGTCCCTACCGTCGCGCGGTGGCGGCCGTTCTCTGCTGGCCCTGCCATCGATTCTTCTACGCCTCTGCCAGAGTCCGCATGACTGCGACTTCTAAATCATTGATTAACGAGACATCACACCAACCTTCGGAGAAGCGTGGCTGATACACTTGCCTGCCTGAATAATCGACGGTAAATTTCATTATGTAATATATACCAGTGAATTTACACATGCATACAATATATTCATTCACTTGCCCATATAATATTTTCAACCTACACGAATTGTAGGATTAGTACAAATTTATCTAAATGTCCCATGCATGCGTCATTATCATGTATACTTAATCAATGAATTGAGTGGTTATTGCACAAATTATGCTCCGAGATACTTCATGCGTACTGATCCATTTTGGCGAAACATCACGGGATAAAAAAACAAATTTTTGATATGTACAGTCACGAGGACCGCATGTTCAATACATTCTCGTGCTCGAAGTCAGTGCAAGAGATTAGATTAAGTCGCGCAGGGTATGGCATGCATGACACGGTTTCTCTAAGCTCCAGCAATTTGCCTCGTCTACTAGCTGCCATGGGAGCCGTTGATGTTACCTTATTACAAGATTTCTATTCGTTGTAATCCAGCTGTCATTACCCTTTTTACGAGTAATGTCGAAGTTTGTATTCTCTACAGTATGACGATTCCGGTTGAAGAAGAATAGCTGCAGCGGACAATTTCTTTGCTCAACTATATATTGGAGGCTAGCTTCGTCGAAGCCATTATTTCCACTGTATCCATTCTATTAGCTAAGCTACTTATCTACAGCATTCTGAAGTAACCCGATTGAAATATGTTTTTTCTCGTTTGAAATTAAATGTTCTAGATTATCTGAATAATATTAACAGAACCTTTTATGATTGAGGTGTGCCCCAAAGAATCCAAAGGACGAGGCCTCCGCTGGAGTCCCAACCATAATTCTCTTGCTCGGATGCATAGTGCATTCCCTTATCTGGGGAAGTGCGCAACCAGTAATCTAATCTTATGCAGTAGCCAGGTTCGTAGAAATGCTTTGCTCTATGACCTTTATTGTGATTTAAAAAAAAAAGAAATTTATAGTATAAAAAAAATCTAGATCCTTTTATTCACTGGCTTCTTCAATAACATCTCGCCCATTATGAACTACGTATTATTAACAATATTCATATGTAACATTGGCATCATCGCAGGAACAGCAATTATAGGTGAGAAAGATCTATGTTTAAAACAACTACATAAAAAATTAGCCTGCTATAAACGAGTTGGAATACAAGATATATCTTTAAGGAGCATTTTCGAATTACATCTCCATAACGGGGAGTCTGGGAGGGGGAAGCGGCCTCGTTTGCTGGTTTCAAGCACAATCAGTAATGAGGTCGCATGTGGAATACAGGGCAAAGGGAAATAAACGATTATTTGTAGGCGAATGACGTTTACACTTTACACGGGATATTAAGCATAATTATTTCGGCTGCAGCAGTTGCCCACTTCACTGGTCTGTTCGTAGGAAACTGGCAGGTTGCAATATTTAAAAGATTTTATCGTTTTTATCGTTAAAATTGTAACTTTCTGTTGATTCAGAAAAGATATCCTGAGGACTCGCCATCTTATATCTGGAAATTGCGTTATTCGATGCTGGAAATGGAACGAGGCGCAGGGATTACTAAAGTCATTCTACCAGCATCCGGTTAGACATGGTTTAGCAATGAGAAACAAAACTCCAAAATATATTGATAGGGTTATTTGTCGGATGTAATTTTGTGGTCGCCGGCTATTTGATTTTTGTCTCTAAACGCAACCTCCGACAAGTAAGCTGATTCATAATTAGATAACAAGGATGTGCATCATCCTTGCTGTTAGCTGATGAATTTTTGAAATAATCTCTTTTTTTCTAGCTTCGTAACTCTCTTTCTGCAATGACGTACGAAGCTCTTCTCAGTTCAAATCGACTTCTATTCGACCTCACACTAATTGCTCCAATATTCCTCTTCACACCAACATTAATGTTCATATTCAGTTAGCAAAAGATACTCGATGTGTGTAGTATTCTGATGCCAACTTCCCCAGGCACCTTTGTTCTGCCGTCTTCCTTGACGAGATAATGGATGGAATTCCTCACTTACACGCCATGTGCTCTCTTTTCGTTGACGCCGTACGAACCGCATTAGAGTTGCATTGTTACCACATAGCATATCGTGTCTTTCGATATATCGAATTATCTAATGGTCGAGATTCGCGATAAAAGGAGGGATTTTTAGACAGAGTAGATGAATCTGCAGATTCGCGTACTACTTCCTAATTCTCTACGCCTTCCGTCCCTATCGTCGAGCAGCAGTTGACATTCTCTTCCGTCCCGTCCGCGGTCTGGCTATCCGCAGCTCCCTAATCGTCCACTTTTCTCATTTATTTTCTTGTTAGTATATAAATGTACGTATGTATATGAAAACGGGTTATTCTCCGAAATACGTGCGAAAATATTCATTTCTGAACCAAGTAAGTAATGAAGTAATGCCATCTCGATTCAAACAAGGCATTCAAGCGAACTCTTGGATGGACCTCTGCTTTTATTTCTCTGTGCACTTCAATTCAAGAAGCAGGCTTCGATGTTCTTTATTTTTTATACACCAATTTGATTATTATGTGATTAAAGTGTATGCAATTAGTAGTGTGACTTTGCTGAGAGAAGAAGTCGTTGAATACTTGAAGTGGCACATGACCATCATGCCATGGATTGTGCTGGTCACAAGTCGTAAAAATACACGTGCATATGATGACTATTTACTCCGCTTATGATTTCTGACTCCGGCAAGATTTGCAGTAATTGGATTTCTTTTGTGAGCTGAGCGTTTCCGTTATCATTCGAAGTCAAGATAACCAAATTGATGCTTTCATCAATCACATGGCTGTCTGCCTACGCTTCTTCATTAGTCCTTTTATGTAAATGGTGTTAGGCGACGTAATGTCGCGAAGGCACAGTCAACTCCAGACGGCAACGACTATAGGACATTCCAGTACTTTTGAAAACACAACAGCCCTGGTTTGTCCACTTCAGCCTTTTATTATAAATGTTTCTTGTCTCATTTTACGTTTTTTTTTATCTTTTCCGCTGTCTTACAGTTTCGACATTCAAAAGAAATGATATTTCAGGCTTTATGGATTCTCAAAATGAAGAAGAAATTCTGACGCTACGCTTTTCCTCGGCGAAACCCTTCATAGACGCCAATTTCCCTGTTCAAATTACAATTTCCATTGTATCTGTATCAACAGCCATTCTGTTAATCTACATCGTTCAAAAGTTCGCAAGTTTGTGCCTTCAGAGATTTAGCTTACATTGAGTTAGCATACTTGAGATGGGCTCCTGAGAATCCGCAGGATGAGGCCTCTGCTGGAGTTCCATCCGTTTCCCTCTTGTTTGGTTGCATCTTGCATTCCTTCCTCGTGGGAAGCACCCAGCCTTTTCTTCTTTGCAGCAGCCAGGTTGAAAGCTATTTTAAGGAGATCTTATCAATATCCTTTAAAAATATGCATTTTTAAAGAGGATTTTGTTCACTGGCTTCTTCAGTTCGCTTTCTCCAACAGTAAACCACGTGCTGTTCATTGTCTTCGCGTGCAACACAACATTTGTCTCTGGAACAGCATTGATTGGTGAAAAAATAATAATATTTCATGCCCGACCCAATTTGTTAATGTTTGCTATAGGCTCCTTTTCAAAATACATCTCCATTTCTGCCGGCCTGGGCACAAGCACTCGACTTTTTCGCTGGTTTCACGCGCAAACAGTCATCAGGTTCTGAACACGTTGGAGTTATGCTAACGAAAAGACAGTGAGATACATATGTAGTATATCGTTATGCTTTGTGCCCAGACGCGTTTCAATGTTCGCCCTGACACAACTGTTAATGACGTCAATAACCTTGGCCGTTGTGATCAGCTTCACAGATATATTCTCCGGGCAGGTTTGTCCACAATTCACGAACATTTAAGACGGTGATTGCCGATTACGTCGATATGCCTTCAAGCCAATGGCTTGACTTTGCTTTAGATTGAATATCCCGAGGATTCGATCGCTAATTTCCTGCAAGCGCGTTACTCGATGATTGAACTGCACCGTCGCCCGCAAATAGTGAATTTTATCTTCCCTGCATACGGTTGGATCTGACTTCAAAGATCTGAAACTATCCGGAATGAGAAATTATTTTAAGGATGCGGGAAAAAAAATGAAAAGAGTCTATACATCAGTTGAGATGGATTGCGTTTAGTTGCGCAGCTCTCTGTCGTCAAAGACTTACGAAGCTCTTATGAACACGAATCAACTGCTCTTGGATTTCACATTGATTTCGCCCATCTTCAACTTCTCGCCTACAATCATTGTTTTCCTCGGTTGGAAACACATGTTCATATATACATACATATGTAAGTGTACATACATACATACTAATTCAAAAAGGCAAAAAGCTTGTTATGAATTGAAGGTGCCTTCGTGCTTCCCCTGTCGTGGATCCAACGTTCTCCATGGATGCAGCTTTTGGATTACACGCCATGGGCGTTGTATTCGTTTTCACCGTAAGGCATTGTTAAACATCATACATAGTGGATATTCATGTCAAGTTGTGCACAGCGCTCTTGACCAGAGCGAGAGGAACACGTAGTGTTGAGGGTATGTGGGTAAGAAGTTTCTTCCCAATCAAGGCCACTCCTTCAATGGTGAATTGAGCTCTAGAGTCAATTCACCATTGGAGTGGCCTTGATCGACCTAGTGCCAGGGCTATACCTTGCATGAGTGCTTCTTGCAGCTTCGCGTACTACTTCCTCTTCCTGTTCTCCCTCCGTCCCTATCGCCGCGCGGCCGCAGATCTCCTCTGCTGGCCTTTCCGCCGGATGGTGCGTGGCATTCGTGGCGCCACATAACGACGCAAAGTTCTGCCCTTGAGTACACCCATGGCAGCCAAGCAATCTTCTGGATCTTCCCGAGATTTCTCCAGAGATTGAACTAATAAGTGCGAAGAATCGCACTTTGTTATATCAGATACATGCAATTCTTATCTTCCTGTTGTTTTTTGCTGAAATTCTGTTTTTATTTTAATAAACATTCCATCTTATTTACATGGTCACCATATGTCTGATTAAAGCAGTCAAACTCCTGATAAGGACTAACAATAAGTGCTGTACGCATAGATTACGGATGATGCTTACCAACGGAGAAAGTGGAGATCGTTCAGCATGACAGACTCTTGAGAAAAAAAAACAGATTCTTAGAAAACAAACACACACACCAAAAAATCGCACAAGTGAATCTTTATCCTATTAACGACTTATTAAGACAGCCTATCTGTAAGGCTCGATCTGCACCTGTACTAGGAAATTTTTGATTTTTAAAATTGCTGAAAACTAGATTATTTGTACTACTCGACATGCTCTACAAAACTGTATAGTTTTGAATTCGAAAAAAAATTTCTGATCGAGTTAGCTGTATTTTTGTTCTAAAATTCACATGCCCATAAATCAGTTATTTCTTAATATTTTTGAAATCTTTTTTTTGCAATCCATAGATCTTGAAATCCTCTTTAAAAACGTTCTCGGTGACTTTTTCGTGAAAAAATTTTAAAGCTGCAAAAATCGCATAAACATATTTTTAAAGATAGTTTTTCGAGGTTTTCAGGTCGCAAAGCCTCCGCGAGGTAGGTAAGCTGTTCATAGAAAGAAAGCCCATTAAATTTGCTACAAAGCTAGCCAACTTTAAAAAAAATCGAAGGTTACGTATTTTGGTTATTTGCACTTAGGCAATTATACTCAACCTCCAACCTTCCATGCAAGAGGTCCGGGTTCGAACCCCGCTCGGGGCAAAGTTTTTGCAATGTTTTGCAAACAAGCAAAAAACATATTTTCGGTCGGAAATTGATGGCTTTTCATCTTATATCCATATAGCCTTACTCAAACTTTGTATTTTGTATTTTATTTTCACCAACTGAAAATTTCTTCATAGTGAACTGTGCTATGTCAACATAAGCGTGTTTATTCCAACGCTTTGCAATGACTAAGTAATGTGGTGGAATTATAGAATGTCTACAGGAACGCTCTTTTTATATAGAATCATATTCGAGCAGAATTCTTTCGAGCTGACTGACGCAAGTGCGGAGTGTCTTGATTGTCTACAAGAAATAGTCTCTCTTATATGATAGAGCTTTATTCCTTAGACCAGATCTTGTACAGAGCAAGCCATACAATCGTTTAGGTAACGAACACTGTACAGCTCGATCTATTTAAATTGGTAATTATCCCACGCCGTACACGGGCCAAATGTTACGACTCAGACGTAAGTTTGTAAATTTCAAGAAAATGATAAATAATTTTGTCAATGACAGTAATTGTATGTATATTCCAATTTCCCAAATGATGAGTAAAAATATTGTAAAGTCTGTGAATGTTAATAATATAATAGAGTAATTTCGAAGTGAACAGCATGCTAATAATGTTGTTTGGATAATTAATTGATATATGTCATGAAAATTCTGGAAGATAGATATTGATATTTAATGAGGAGCACGAATGATATCAAATCGACGAAGGATATCATCTCGATATTGAGGAAGCATTTGAATGCTGGCATGAATAGAGATAGTACCTTCAGGAATCTCTAAAGTGCGATCGATGTTGTATCGATGATCGAGACCCTTCCCTTAGTGAGTTCGATTCGAGTAGTTGAGATACAAGGAAAGCGTTTAGGATCGTGAATAGCTTCGTCTGGATAGAAGTTCAGTTGAATGTAATCAACTTCTGCTGCACATCCGTACATTAGCGGATGAGGAAAGTAAACGTTAGTTACGCAGCTGTGGTGGTTGCGGTTAAAGAAATCCCACTGAAACACAAACGGAATCACCTGAGGAGCTCTCGAATCAAGACGTATGGGAGCCTGTAGACATGAGCGGTTCTGCCCAGACAGCACCAAGACGCGTCCACGATGAACTTTTCTGACCATAAGTCATGATAATCTCTACATATTATTCATTGATTAGCCCCTGTAAGTTATTTGAGACATGCTTTGAACTTGTTTAATCATGTAGCTGTAATGAATCTATAATTCCACCACATTACTTAGTCATTGCAAAGCGTTGGAATAAACACGCTTATGTTGACTGAGCACAGTTCACTATGAAGAAATTTTCAGTTAGTGAAAATAAAATACAAAATACAAAGTTTGAGCAAGGCTATGGGGCTTTAAGATGAATAGCCATCAATTTCCGACCGAAAATATGTTTTTTGCTTGTTTGCAAAACATTGCAAAAACTTTGCCCCGAGCGGGGTTCGAACCCGGACCTCTTGCATGGAAGGTTGGAGGTTGAGTATAATTGCCTAAGTGCAAATAACCAAAATACGTAACCTTCGATTTTTTTTAAAGTTGGCTAGCTTTGTAGCAAATTTAATGGGCTTTCTTTCTATGAACAGCTTACCTACCCCGCGGAGGCTTTGCGACCTGAAAACCTCGAAAAACCATCTTTAAAAATATGTTTATGCGATTTTTGCAGCTTTAAAATTTTTTCACGAAAAAGTCACCAAGATCTTTTTAAAGAGAATTTCAAGATCTATTTATTGCAAGAAAGAGATTTCAAAAATATTAAGAAATAACTGATTCATGGGCATGTGAATATTAGAACAAAAATGCAGCTAACTCGTACAGAAATTTTTTTTCGAATTCAACACTTTACAGTTTTGTTGAGCATGTCGAGTAGTACAAATGTTCTAGTTTTCAGCAATTTTAAAAATCAAAAATTTCCTAGTACAGCACTGTATTGCGCCCTGCTCGAGCCTTACAGATAGGCTGTCTTAAAGGTTATAAAAATTAAGGCTAGAACTCATAAATGGTGTCAAAGGTAACGGTGTCGCCAGAGAGAGGTTTGAATGCAGAAGTGCGTCCAAGAAAAGGGCGAACGTCGTAGAGAGATTGAGCATTCCAGATGAAGAGAACTGTGGCCGTCGTGTTCAGGGCCAAGTAGAGAATAAGACAGACTCGATCAAGGGTCAACGCCATCAATCGCCACTCGTCCGTAATCTGCAGTTGGTTAAAAATGAGGAAATTTGAAGAGGTAATCTGGAAACATTAATAGGACATTCAAAACGAGAGTCACCATCAAAACAAATAAATTATTCAATTGCACCGATTAACTGACGCCCGTACCTTTCCTTCCATTTCGTCGTTGACGAATTTAGCAGAAATCACAGCGAGTTGCTGAGCAATCCTGCGAAAGAGATGGACAGCATCAACGGGGGTGCCTTGCTTGAAGGCGAGATCGATCTAAGCTGGCAGTTGTCAATGAGATATGGCAAGAATGAAGCCGACTGCAACCTGTGCCAGACTGAGTTGACGTGGCCTCGCAGAAGGCAGCGACGTCAACTTCCGAGCTGGTTGGCCGGCTAAACATTTCACAACTATGTATGTATGTATGTATGTATGAATTAAATATACATGATTTCCTCATTTTGTAATTGCATCAGCTCATCATTGTCTGTTGCTTGCCTGACCAAAGTCGGCTGCTTGCCCATGGCTCTCCGCCTTATCTTGCTTCTCTTGCTCCAGCTTGGCCTTCTCCACGGCGCCGCGCTTAGTTCTTCCTCTGCGATGTTCCACGCAGTTACTACCGCATCATTAAGACGTTAGAACAACATGTTTCTTTTGCAGTAACATATGATTTTTCACTTTAACTGTATTCTCATTTTTTCGCTAAAAATCACTTTTACTCTATTCTCATTTTTTCGCTAAAAATGACTGGCTTTCAGGATCCGAGAAATGGAAAGCAGAGAAGGCTGCCAATTCAACGCAAGAAAATCGCGGGGCATTGACATAACGAGTTATATTATACAATATAACTTATAATAGTGAAGCACCGGCCACGAGGCAGGTGATCCAGCGGCTGCGAGAGAACACTTTCGTGCATCCATTATGTCCAAAATGTGCAAATTATGCGTTTCGATGAATGCACGTTGATTTGGCTTGCATAATTAGATTCAAGCACTCGGTGTGCCGGCCGCCGCGATAGAGCCCTTAAGCCACGCCCCTTTCTCTCTCTGTGTAGTTTCTGTATTGTTTCTTTTTGGTTCTCTTTCTACCGCTGAACGGACGGCATGGCGGATAAAGCAACATTCATATAACCCTTTGTGTGTATGGTTACCGATTAGGAGAACACCGGGCAACATATGGTGCGTCGGGCCAACTAATCGGTGTTCCCCCCTTTTCCCTCGACCAGGACCACACCAGCCTCCTAGAGGTCCGTGTTTTCTACGTCGAGCTTTGCGTCTTACCTCGACCAGGAATAAACCAGCCTCTTCAAAAGGTCCGTTTGTTCTCCGTCGTGTCTTGTATTTGTGTGCTCTGTCTAGACGACGCCAGGCCTCTGGCCCCGAGTCGTCGGATATCTTTCTCTACTTGCTTCTTTGTCATTTAAATGGATTCGTCCAAGGACGATTTTACCTCTAACACCTCTTTTGAAAATCCTTATCATTCAATTCTTCACCCCTCTTCTCTTCAAGTAGAATGCGCGATTGCTACTGCCAAGCGGCAGCTCACCAAAATGCTTCAGGACAAGGAGCTGAAGCAAGCTTTATGTTCTGTTGCATCTCGGAGAGACCCTCTAAAATAACCTCTGACTCTGCTATCGCTTTTGAAATCATTGTGCGCTCCACCATCTCTACTCTCACCCTCTTACGCTCCACTCTCTCAAAAAAGAGCAGAATCCTTGTCACATATAAGGCAACACTGCGAAACATCTTGAATAATTCTAAGCTCTCTGCTTTTCACGATGATATTCATGCCTATCTATCCGAAAAGAGCATCAATGTTTTCTTCGACGAAATTGACGACGCCGTTATAACACTTGATCGGCGATTAGGTGAAGCAGAATCACTGCTTGACAACGCGATTCCTTTTCTGTCACCCACGGAATCACGCCCAGAATCTCCTTTTATCAAGTCTGACCCAGCTGAATATGGCGCAAGTATTTCTGATCCCTTTTTTATTTCTTCTATTGCGTTTTCTGCAGCCCCACGCACGACGACTTGTGCTACCAGTTCGTCATGCTCTCTCTGTGTGTAGTTTCTGTAAGAGGAACAGAAGAAGAACCCTGGCACATTTTGCCCCCGGAGTGTGCCGGCCGCCGCGATAGAGGCCTTAAGCCACGCCCCTTTCTCTCTCTGTGTAGTTTCAGTATTGTTTCTTTTTTGGTTCTCTTTCTACCACTGAACTTGTATGATGTGTTTAGTAAATATATTTCTTTTTGTGTTTTTTTTGTTATATACATATTTTTCTATGGGCCCCCGGAGTGTGCCGGGGCGTTAACTACTATTACTGTTTAATTGCGTTAACCCTTTGATATAATTACATTGAGCCATCTGCCTCTAATATAAGATAGACAATCGACCTTGTCTCTCTCTTTTCTTGGGCACCCCCGGAGTGTGCCGGCCGCCGCGATAGAGGCCTTAAGCCAGTTCGTCATGCTCTCTCTCTGTGTAGTTTCTGTATTGTTTCTTTTTGGTTCTCTTTCTACCACTGAACTTGTATGATGTGTTTAGTAAATATATTTCTTTTTGTGTTTTTTTTGTTATATACATATTTTTCTATCAGATATTTTGGAACTTTTCGAAAGTTCAGAAGGTTCCTGAACACATGGTTGTTGACTGAACATACATATAAGTAAAATATGGAGCTCTTTGAAGATCCTCCGGAATCTGCATTGTGGGCAGCGACCATCCTTCATTTGGGTACTGCCACAATCGGACCGAGAATGCAGGCCCCTGCAGTAACCATCGAATCGAACTCCTGCGTGTTTATCACCAGCAGACAGTTTTGTTAAATGATTGAAAATATAGCCAGCGAAAATATGGGCTCGCTTTATTTTTAACCACAATATTTCTTTCGTACTATGCATAATTTAAATTTTTGTTGTTCCAAGTCAGGTATTTTGTCTGCCTGCCAATCATTGAACGGATATTGCAGGAACGCTCCTCCGTGTATACGCCTGTGATAATCTCTGTCCTCCACAAGAGTTTCAAACTTCGCATGGTAGAAGAATCAGAGGCGAGTCTATTTTGGTCGTTCTCACAGAGTAATCTCACAGAGTAAGACCTTTTAGATTCGTGATTATATATGTCGAGTCGAAAAGCGAAAGGAATTTTATTTGAACAGCGAATACCTTCCTGCAGCAGGCAAGATTTTTTTTGTTGAAACAGCAAAATATTGTAGTTATGATTCTTTTAGATGCTATCTTTGTCGACGTGTACGTAATGGGCGGCGTAATTTACCAGTGGTTTCGTCGTTCCTTCGAATACACCCTCCACAAGTATCGCCTTGTCGTATCAGACACCGTGGAACATGGCTATAGGTAGCGTTTACTGCTAGCATTCTGACAATTAAATTTGCATTTTTTTTCTCTTCTTTCGATTGAATCCATTAATTCGTACCGTTTTAGGCTCTCGCTCGAACGTTTTGCCAGTCATACGGTAGACATTGGAGCAGATGCAGCGATTACGTCATCCTACGACGGATGGATCTATTTCTTCCTCTACAGTTCGACATGCAAGGTTTCGACGAATAATTCCGTCCTCTTGAAATGGCTTAGGAATGCTGACAAATACCACTTGATTTAGATAAATTGAGTACTGACGTCTTTTTTCCCTAAAACTGTTAACCAAAAGCAAGCATATAAGCAATACAGTTAAGAAAAAAAATTTAATGGCATAAAACGTAAACTTTAACATGATGAATATATAGATACGTCACCTTTCATAGACGCTTATGCTGCACCGAGATGACCTCGAGCACCGGCGAACTTCGGGCATGCGAACTGTTGCGAAAGAGTACGAGAGGCCAGCCGTCAAGTGCGGCCCCTTCAAGAAACTTATCCCTTACCGAATGGACAATGACATTCTCCACTTTAGAAACCTCCAACCGGTGCGATCCATATTGACTAATGCACCTCCGATGCGACAAGTCGACTATCGCGGGTAGATTCTACATTCCATAATCTAATTTGTCATCTCGCAACTTTTTTTTTCTGAATTTTCTATTTTCTTCAAAAAAAAAATCCATCTACATGCATAGGTTTGAAAAAGCCATCACTCGCCGCTTGGCGAAACCACCACGACGTCATGAGGGCATCTTCAGGGATATCATTGTAATATATGTAACATTGCACTATTTTCTCTGTAACACGAGGAAAACAAGTCATTTTCATTTTAATTCAAAAACTATGTGGTTTAAAAAAAAACATCCCTTTCTTTCATTCAGAAGGTGCTGATGTGTTGGTGTGATGCTGATGTGATGCTCCTCTCTCTCCTCATCCGCCATGGCTTCCCTTTCCGTCGCACGCTCAGCTTCATCCTCAGAAGCCTTCGCCTCAGAAATTCCATGGAAGTTCGCCAAAAAATCTCGCTTTTTGGCTTAATGCCTTTATTTAACTCGGTAATATATTTCTATCTTCTTATCAGATCTTGCAAGAAGAATGAATTGTTCACTGAATGTAAATGTCATTCAACTACGTAATCTTTCAGTGTGTGAAGTCAGCTGCTACGGTAGTGAGCGAAACTTTCGCTGATATCTTTCGGAAAGTGCGAAGAGAGAAGTCTGAGGCAGCACCAAATGTAGATATCTAAGCACGTCATGCTGACTCCCTTCAAATCCTATCCCCTAGCATTCCTATTTTGATGTGCTTTAGTGCACTTTATTTATTCGCTCACGGAAGTACTGTTGGACTAACGAGATCTTATCCTGACTGCGTCAGTCAGTTTTGTTTATAAAAAGCGTCGTAACGCACATCCCATCCACATCCACACAATAGCGACAAAGAAGAGTTCAGCTACATTATAAATCATCCAATTCTCCTTATTCATTTTCATGAATGAACATACAAATGCCAAGCAAATGAATTATTTCAACACCAATTATGTACATAATGGAATATTTTCTCAGATATTCACAGATGTAAAGGTAATTCACCATCAGTTTGAAATAGATTAGGTTTATGTGACAAGATGATGATTAATACCTTGGCTTTTTCCCTACGGGGAGATCAACGGTGTAACTGACAAATGGAATTATTTTAAGCAATGATTAAATGTAAATGCAAATGATTCAAAGAAATTTGAAGAGGAGGCGAAACTATAGGAAATTTCTTTGAATGCCATAATAATTCCAGCATTACCAAAGAGCATATATTCCCAGGCCATGTTGCAAGAGCGTCCAGAGGTGAACAGTCACTTCTTTTACGAGCTTTCTGTGCAGGAAGGTGACACTTCTTTTGCTTGCAATACTTGGAATCACAAGACAATCTGGGCAGGCTGAGAAATGCAGGAAAATTGCCATAATGACAACGTTCATGTTGACGTGAAGGACAAAAAGTCGCAAATGAAGAATCATTTTTCGTAATTCATCGTGCAATTGAGCGTGACAGAATGACTGCCTTGTAAAGCTTGGTGTGCAACAACGCCAAAGTCGTAAAAGAAGAAAGAATGACTGCACACTCGAAGCAAACATCTACTATGATCTGTTGTCATGCGGCAGGCATTTATGGCTTTTGATGAGTAGTATACGCTTAAATATAAGACCTCACCAGTATTGTCAAGTTGCAAAAGCGAAGCAGATTTTAAGCATTAACAACACTTTCCTTTCTCAATCTGAAGCAGGCGACTGCCAACATTGCCCGTACTCTCGTAGCAAACAACGTAAGGGCAACTAAGAAAATTTACGTTAACATACTGAGGCTCCTTCAATCCGCAAAAGAAATACGGATAAGTCATTCTGATGCAAGAGCAGCAAACAGTCTTTGAAATACGAATTCCCTTCCGAAACTGGATGTGCCTATCTACCAGGGAGCCTCGTGGGCTCTCCTCAAGCAAAAGCTGGGCGACTACAGGGATCTTTTCGGAGAAGATGGGCTTAGCGACCAATACTATGCTGAGCCTCCGGTATATCTTTTTCTAACAATATGTTCTTATTTTTCTTACAAATTTTAGGTACCAACGTGAATAAATATATATTTTAAGGCGACGCATGAAGAGGACGTCTCGAAATACGTGGGAAATGAGTGCTGCCCTCGCGTTGATCCGTCTAACAAAAGAGCATTCCGATGCTGTCCTCGTCTGCCTCGGCCCGCTCACCAACGTCGCGCTCGCACTCAAACTCGACGACAACTTTGCGAATCGGCCAAAGAAGCTGGTCATCATGGGTGGCAACTACCTTGACAAGCATATAAATATGATCAGAAGTGGAAATAGGGCCAATTGATTAATTCAGGCGTTGGAAATGTACGCTCGGATTCGTCGGCTGAAGCGAACTTCAACGAAGACCCGGAAGCTGCGTCGGCTGTTTTGGCGGAGATGAAAGTGCCCATCACAATTGTGCCGTGGGATGGAATCTCGCTTCATGAGGTGGAGGTCAGTTCATAGAAGAGGTTAACAATTAATAATTAATGTAAAATAATTAATGCAGGTTTAATTGCCGCGTTTGTCCTGCGAATAAACAGTTTCATTGAAATCTCACATCATTTTTGATGTATTATTTTAAAAACAATTTCAGCGTGATTGTTGCACAAAGCTATAGTTCTCTGTTCGTTAACATTTTAGCCGTTGTTCTCATCTGAAACGATGTATGTAAAAACCACGAAATACAACAGGATAAGTGAGAACGAGAGAATCGTAAAATTGGCCCATGTTCTAGAATAAAGGAATCGACTACTACGAAGGCTTCAAACAGGATACTTTGCTATCCAAATATCTGAACGCAATATTTGATCTACCTCGAAAGTTCATTGAGAAACATACTGAAGGGTACAAACTTCACCGGAGTTCTAGACAATTCGATCGATAAAGAATACTTTTATCGTCAAAATCGGTCCTAAAAATAAGTAAATGTGATGTTTTACAGACAACTGCAGTTCTCTTATTGCGACGAAATTGCCATGGCTGTCGCCTTCGCCCAGGACCAGACGATGCAGGAGTTCAAGATGTTTCGTGGTTACGTTGAGCTTGGCGGCACTTTCACCAGGTTCGACACTCTCCGCTCTAGTAAAATATTTAGACGTGCTTCTATTGAGTCTGCATAGAAAGTATGATATGATCTTTAATATTCCTGAGATTAATTGGAGTTGAGCCAAATGAAAAAATTTCTCAATTGAAAGATATTAATTGTAGATCGCATATTGTGGTCGATTGGTTCGACCGAGTCGTATCTGACGACAGTAAACAGGACGAAAACGACGCGGAAACTGGCGAAGATGACACAGATTTTGGCAAGAAGCGACTTATTACATTTATGACGATGCCCAACGTTACCTTCGTTAACAAACACATTCTTGAAATGGTCAAGCCGAAATAATGACAGAGATTGAACGAGAAAATAAGAAGGATGGATGACGATGATTGCCACTTCTAGTTTTCAAGCTTATTAATTCAAAGGGTTTGGTATAAAAAGGGACTCTTTTGTGCTCAGTCAGGTTCCATCATGCATTCTTGTTCCTAATCAACATGGAATATCTTGTTCATTCTAGTACAGTTGATGTTCTGTATGGTGGAAATTGACAACATTCCTAAATTTTCCATCAAACATAATGGACATCACAACTTCCAAAAAGTCTAGGTAATCATTAGTGTTAAAGCCTCAGGGCAAATTCTGAAATGGAACAACTCGTATGCCCCGAGGGCACACACCCGTTAGAATTAGATATTCGTTCAAGCCAGATCAACTGATATCTTCTTATTCCACCTTGACAATGATAATGCTTAATTCTTTCATTTTAATTTAGTATATTTAATCCAATACTTTTTCGATATGACCACAAACAAGGAAGCGATGGGCATCCCCATATCGGTAATTCTCATGGCATAACAATGATAAGCTAGGATACATATGATTACAATTTTGTCCCGTCACTCAAAGTGTAGATCATTTGTTGCATACATGATGTATTAATGAGATAAAAGAGAGAGAGAGAACGAGCGCAGGAAACTGATTGAAAGTTTTGCTATAGACCTATCCATCTTTCCTTCACTTTTCACATCCTATTTTAGTCCAACTACAACACAATCTTTCTCCTTTTCTCCAATGCATCAGAAATTTGTCTAATAGAATGAGAGTGAGATAAATCTGCAGAAAAGTAGAAAGAGAGACAAAAGGCAAGAAAAAAGAGAAAGTGAGCTGAAGTACGCAATTAGGTGAGCAGAACTTAATAATGATGATTAGGCTCCGCCTCCTCGCAACTCCACGCTTGACCCCCCCCCCCTAATCGCCCGTTAATTTACGTCTTTCCCCAAAATCTCTTATCAGCACCTCCACTACTAATGTGGGGGGATGGCAAAAGTTCAGCGGTTGGTCTGTTACGAATGTATATGACGGTGAATTGTCACCATTTTATATGTTCAAACCATCATGGATTTCTTTATGACAGATCTGATTATTTGTTAAGGCTATTATATCTTCACTATTAATTATTCATGACATGTTTGAACACGCTAAAGTAGCTTGATTTGAAATTTAGTTCACTACTTGTCAACTGTAAGGCGTCATGAATAATTAGCAAAGAAATAATCAGATCTCTTATAAAGAAGTCCAACATGGTTTGAACAGATAAAATGGTTACAAATATTTGATAGCTGCAGTTTTGCCATACCCCTTACTAAAGTGCCACTTTTGAAAAACTGTCGTTTCTTTTCCCCATTGAACAATCAAAACGCCTTCTGTACCCCTTTTTATTGATTCATTTAATCATTCAAATATTGCGTTATTTCAATGCTTTTATGATGTTAGTTATTTAATATTAGACTAAAGATAATTTGTTATGGCTTGGTTTACATGTAAAACAGAGCAATTATGAATTCATCAAGAGATTTTATTTATTTTCAGAGCCGTAGCCCGGGCTGAGATGACCGAGCAGAATATCGCGCTCGGCGTTGCGGCGACGGTAGCGGCCATCGTTGGCTACGGCTCCGCCTATGTGCCAATCAAGCGTTTCGAGACCAAAGACGGTTTGAATTATCTTTTTTGCTTCTTCTAAGTCCTGCTGTGTTCTTTTTATTTTCCTCGAGGAACCAATTATTTTCTTTTCCCATTTTGCTCTCTTAAAATATGGCAAGAATTGGCTTTTTACAGGAGGGCAACTACATATTATTTTAACGATAAATGGACGTATCAATTGATTATAAAGGAAATCTCTTTTAAGGAATCTTTGCGAGTTTCATCATCACGATCGGCGCCTTGATACCGTACTTAATCTCAGCGTTCATCTACGAGACGCTCAGCATCTATCCTCTCGCGTTGATCTCCGGCGTCATTGGTGCCCTCGGTACGATAGAGATTTGCATGCTTTACAAACTGGAAATTTTGAAATTGTCCTTAAATGAGGGCCCGTCAAGTTGGAAGTTTTGCATAGTTTGAAACGTAGTTTTATCGGATACGGTTTTCTGCCGTCGGATATGTCCTTTAATCTAGTAAGACATGGCCGTTCTTTCTGTGATGATTGTGATTTTTTCAGGAAGTTCGCTCTGCGTCTTCATCATGAATGGAATTGGAATGGCCGCCGGCTCGCTGCTCTGGAATGTCAGCCTGTGCCTCTGCGGATGGGCGGTGCCGAGGTGAGTGAGGTCAAAGAGGGCGACGTTTACTAATTTCAATTTTGAAATTTGAACTACAAAATTGATCAGAAAAGCATTAATTAGGATTTATATTTTTGTTTATTTTTAATCATATTTTTCTTAACTCACTTTAGGTTTGGTCTTCTCGGCTTCAAGCCTGAAGTGCCTGTACATAATCTGGTGAATGCAGTCGGGGTCTGCGTCATCATTCTCGGGTGTGTTTCAAGTTTAATATAGCATGTTTAAAAGATTTATTATTGTTAATTGCAAACTGAGAATCATTAGGACTCCAGCCTCTCTTCCTTACTTAGGCATGCTAGAAATTCGACTTGAATGTGCCCTAGTCACACTTGCATGATGAACCAGCAGCAAAGCGTAAAAGGAGAAAAGCGTTGCAAGAAAATTCGCTGAATCGAAATGAACAGATAGGTGTAGATAGCTGCCGTTTTCTCCTCATTCATTGCTCTTCAACCGGTTTCGTTGCTCTCAACAATTGAAATGTCTTAGAATAGGTAGCTAAGATCTTCCTCCTTCATATCTATATATTTACTACTTCATATTTCTACGACATATACAAATGAAGGGCGAGATTTCGAAGAATTCATTAGGTCTCCAGGTTTCAACACGTGTCAGCTGTCGATGATTCCAATTACAGGATGTATATGGTCATGAAAAAGCGAGCAAGCGAAAAGTGACTGATATCGTTTTTCTGGTCGCTCATTTGGTTCAAGTGATAAGATAACTGGTTTTGCTACGTCTGAGTTCCAATCTGAATATCTCCTTCCCGAAGATAACTCACTTGATCGAGTGTGTTACACAGCTGAAACATCCGTTCGGGACAATTGTCACACGTTTGTAGTCTCGCACAAATCATGCGACCTGAGAGAGCGCAGACCGTCAGCATAAGTTGCTATGAAATAATCCCAGTCAGAATGTCTTTGTCCAATTTTATAAACGGTTAAATAAGTAATGCATTTTGGGCTCTCAAGGACATCATAGATGAAATGAGCGCAGAAAATGTGAAGAAGGCAACTGTGAATATGTTTAAATGGGTCGATTGACGATGTTGATGACCGACTTAGGTGAATAGTCAGCAGCCAACTGGAATTACACAAAGTAGCAATTAACTTTTGACACATCACCCATCGTATATTTTAAATAAGATTTATGTACAAGTAAGCATCCTGTACCTTAATAATTTATACATGTTTTAGTGTGATTTTGTTTAACATAAAGCTTTAGATAAACGCTCAAAAATGACCGTAAAACATTGATTTTCAGTGGCGTCTGCTGCTCGTTCGTTCAGTCGACTCCGAATCGACAGCGCAAAGTGGCATCACTTCCGTTGGACGACAAGGAGGGCATTGCGGGCGGCGCCGAATTCGCCGACGCCGAAGCAATCGTTCCGCCAAAGTCGCACAACGTCACTCTCAAGCGGAAGATACTGTAGGCTTTTCATACCAGCGGAAAATTCGTGCACCTTTGCATCAATTTACGAAAAAACTTTTTTTATGAAGAAATGTTATGGATTAAAAAGATGCTTGAAAATTATATTTTGTATTTGTTCATAAGCGTACTTTCCACTGGCGTACTAAGTATAATGAAAATGAAAAAAAGAATGAAACGAATTCAGCTCGATCCTCGCCGCATGTGTGACGGGCGTGTGCTACGCGAACACGCCGACGCCCTTTAACCATTTGACGCGGGCAGCCAAGGAAGGGCGGCAGCTGTGGCCGAGTTACTTATTTTATTTGCTTCTTCATTTATTTATTAGTATGATGTGAAGCTTGCACATAGCCGTCTAAGGAAAGATTTCTGGACATTTTCGATCAGGTTAATCTCTCGAATCAGATAGGGGGGTCATAAACTGGAGATGCATACTCTTTAATCGATCTAGAAATGTGTGTGAAAAAAGAAACGCTAGAAAAATAAGGAAATTAAACAAACTGACTAAGACGATGTTACAAAGAACAGCATTTACAAGAGAAAAGAAGATTTGCTTTTTCACCTTCTCTCTCACTCTCTCACTCACTTCGTTCTCTCGTTTCAGCGACTCTGGTGCTCTCTCCTCATCCTGCTGCTTACATGCTCTCGTTCGGTGTAGGCTCCGCGATCACAACCACGCTCATTTTTGCCACCTACTGCATCTACAAGTAAGCTCTTATGACTTTCCGCATCTTACTTCTTCACTTCAATTACCGTTCTCTTAACTCCTCCTTCTCCCATCTCGTTACCGAACACTTATGGCATAAATCTCATTAAGTCTGTCGATTACTTCCGTGACCTTGGAGTTTTCGTAGATTCCAATCTTACTTTTTCTAGGCATTGCAACACTATAGCATCCAAAGCCTTGTCTAAAGCATATAGCGTTTTTCGAGCCCTTCGTACCCGTAAACCGTGTGTATTGATCTCTGCCTATAGCATCTACATTCGTTCTATTTTGGAATTCTGCACAACTGTTTATTCTCCATTTCTTTTGAAAGATATTCGCACTCTTGAGAAAGTTCAGAATTATGTAACTCGTCGCATTTTTCATAGGTGTCTAGGTTATGATTACAATTCTATGCCTCATAGCGAACAGCGAAATAGAGCCCTCAATCTGCCTTCTTTAGCAAATCGTAGAGAAGCTATTGATCAAGACCTCATGCGCAAGCTTATATTTGGTCGTACTAGGTTATCTAACAAGTGCCCTCACCATCTCGTTTTCAAGCACTCTAGAACCCGCGGTCTCTCCTTTAATCTTCATATCCAGAATTCTAAACTTAAATGCAGCGCAAATGCATACTTTGTTAGGGCCTCCAGACAGTTTAATTCTCTAAGTAAGGAATCTTCTCTCACTCTCGCCTAGTCTTCCTCTTGTATCCATTATCTCTTATTTCCCTATGTCCCGATTTTCTGTTTATTATGTTTTATTTCTTTATTTTAATAATTTTACCACGTGTGTTACATATCAATGTTCCACCGTATAAATTGATTGATTGATTGATAAATACATCTTTTTATCCATCCCCCTTCTCATTCATCTGCCATCTCTGTAAAATTAGACGAAATCGCCCGTTTGCGACTGCTGAACTGGCCGCGCCGGCCTTGCTGTCGGGTCTTATTTACGGCACGTCCGCCGCGATGGATTTCGTCGCCTTCGAACACCTCGATCAAGTAGCGTCTTTTATTATCATAAAATAAAAAAATACTACAAAAACTACCGTTCAAACCAAATTGGTCATTTTTTGAACCTTCTTAGCACAAGCTGTCACCTTGAAAATAATAATGTGCAAATGAAGTATATCAGATTTTAGAAATGATTTGTTTATACAAGCGATAAGACCACCACAAAAGTAGAACCCCAATATCAGCAAAAAAAAGTCCATACGAATTGCTAATTATAACAAAGTAATTTTAAGAAAATAAACTATTTTTATTCTTGCAGATTATTGCTCTTCCGCTTAGCACTGTGTGCCCTGCGATGGTTGCGTCGATGTGGTCCGTGTTCCTTTTCAAGGAGATCAAGGTTAGCTGAATCATTGCTTTAAAAAAAACTTTGGAGCTTGAGGGCTCAAAATACATATGTATGTAGGTATTAATAGTGAGGTTTGATCATCAGAATAATTTAGGGTCGCAAGAACTTTCTGATACTCGCCGCAGCAATTTCTGTTACTGCCGTCGGCGCCATCATGATTACGCTGTCCAAATTCTGAGACAAAGAAGAAGAAATCTAGACTCTTTGATATCAAATTGAATCTTTACTTTTTCACCAACTCCGAAAAGCAACATCCCTTTGAATTGCACGTTCCGCCTTATTCACTTCTTACAGTGATATCCAACTCGTCTGTCATTATAGCATATTCAATGCGAAGAAAAGTATTATTATAAATGTTCTCTTATTAGAGCTGATCTACCATCATTTATCAATGCATTTTTAGGGTTTGATTTGTCAGTGTGCGTGTTTTAAGTGAGTGATGCACTGAAAATTACCGGTGCTTCTTTTCTTTCTCACAAGACGTGGTATCTTTGTTAAGAACCGAAACTGAAGCAAACATTTCTCCAAACTTTTGTCATTTACTTGCACTGTCGATAAAATACTGTACGAGATGTCTGTTTAAGGTTGTTTCCATAAAGCTTTATCTAGCAAGAATATTACAAAAAACGGTTGATCACAAATGCTGGCAACAAGAAGGCCTACTACCGAAATGGATTCAGCGTAGCAAAATGCTGGAGGGGGTTAAGGGGGCCCTTCAATTTAAGAAGCCCATTGTTACGAGATATAGGGGAAGTGCAAGGCCACACGGCCCTATGAGTCTTCTTCCTTAAGAATCCTCGCTGTATCGTCGGAGTTGCTCTACGACAGTTGACGCGGCAGGAGCGATGAAGAGAGGACAACGAGCCGGAGTTCCAGCAGATCGGACACGATGAGGACGCTTCGCTGAATCTTCAACTGACCCGGATTCTCTGTCTTCAATGGGGATTTTCGTTTGGCATATTGATCGAAGGAGCTTTCGCTTCTAACTAAGTAAATTTTAAGTAAAATAAATTTATTCAAAAAATTTTAATGAATTATTTTTATTTAATTATCAAATAAATTTATTGAAAAATGAAAGACGCGTGCTATTTACACGAAGCAGCCTTGTGCGGCTAGTGAAAAAATAAGAGAGCGCCTACTCCCATGGTGAAAGTGGCAATTCAAACGTGCATTTATTAATTTTCCGATGAACGTTCTCCTTTAAGCACATGATCATATGTAATTAAGAGGTGGAAAAAGCTCGGAATATAAGAAAGAAACCATGAGCGTAGCGTACGAAAGCGGAGACCATCTTCAATGTCTCTGCTGTTCAGGTACGGAGGCCCGATAGTCCCAGCACCTTATTTGATAGTGATCAGATCAGTACTACATAGCAATTATTTGAGACGGGTAAAGAAATACATATGTGTGTAGAACTAGGAAGGTTCATGGACTCTTTCCAGTGCAATTTAATATCCAGCGTTATTTCACTACAGTCTTCGACAAACGAATTTAGTATATCCCCAATCAGTAGAGTAGCGTCACATATGTATATATATAGGAATTTAATCATGCGATATTCTCTTAGATATTAACTCAGGATATCCAATAACTCACACTATAAGAACATTTATGGCGTAACTGACCATATGTCACTATTTTTTTCTCTTTCTTTTCGCTGGCCGGCCCATCGCGGTTCGTCGACCTCGGTGTCCTCTTTTGAGCAACGCGGAACCCACTTTAAGCCATTCTCCCAATGTCATTATCGTGAAGTAAACTCCATTCGGTACTACATACGTCCTTTCGTCACTTTCTGTATCTCACAGACCACGTCCATAGCAAATTGCTCTTTGAGCATTCCAATTTTGTCGTTATGCCACCATGTCTTTCTGAATTTCGTGTAGCTGTGAGGCAGACACTGCTATAGACTTCCGCTCTTTTGAGACAGATCCGTCCCGGATAGCACTTCTACCCTCTAGCACAGGTCTTGTCTCTCCTGGAATAGGAGGTTGAATAGCAACTTCAAATAATGGTCCGTTGTCTGCCTCTTTTTGTAAACCCTCTGAACTACTGAGTTGCGACTGTGCAGTAGTTATGGCTGATTACAGTTGATGTAGCAGCTTTTTAAGGTGTGATTCCTTCCAATTTTACTGGATTCTCCTTTCGCCGATTGGCGCGTCGAGTCAACAGAACTTGCACGGCGCGGGGTGCAAGGTCGAGCGTCAGACGCGAGCGAAATGAGCGACTGGGTCAAGCAGCCCTCGACAACCGATAGACAAGTATATTATCCTGACACGTCGATATCGCATCAAACGGGAGGCGATTCACGGTGGTCCAAGTATAACACAATTTCCGTCGTTCTCTCCATTGCATCAGAATTTCTCTGAAAAGACGCACGTGGAGGAAGCCAGAATGAGAGTGAGAAAAAAGCGGCAGTAAAAGAAGAAGCAGAGAAAAAAGAGAAACTGCGCTTGAGTGTAGCATGCGATACGCTATTCGGCGAACAGACCATAATAGTGATGATTAGGCTCCTCCCAACCCCAGGCCCTTCCATTTCGGGCTTTTCGTCAAATTCTCTTTTCAGAACCTTTGCTGAATTGGTAGCTCCCGCTCTTCCCGCCGCTTTTGTAAAGCTATCGTATAACAATTACAACATCTTCTTTCTAATTCATTCAACCCTTCAAATATTGCAGCCTCTCACTGCTTTAATGACATTAGATATGCAATATTAAACGAATGATAATTAATAATGGTCTGGTTTATACGTAAAACAGGGCAATTCATCAAGAGATTTTTATTTATTTCCAAAGCCGTAGCCGGTGCTGAGATGACCGAGCAGAACATCGCGCTTGGCGTGGTGGCGACGGTAGCAGCCATCGTTGGCTACGGCTCCACTTTCGTGCCGGTCAAGCGCTTCGAGACCAAAGATGGTTTGAATTGCCTTTTTGCTTCTTTTAAATCATGCTGTGCTCTTTTTGATTTCCTCGTGGAACCAATATTCATTTCCTAATTTGTATTCTTATAATAACAAGGCAAGAATGATTCTTTGATCTCTTTCAAGGCATCTTTGCGAGCTTCATCATGACAATCTCCGCCCTGATACCGTACCTCATCTCAGCGTTCATCTACGAGACACTCAGCATCTATCCTGTCGCGCTGCTCTCCGGCGTCATTTGTGCCCTCGGTATAGGAGAAATTATCAACAGCAAAACATTATTTATATAACGAATACAGACGTGATGGTTCTTTCTCTGATTATTGAGCTCGTTTTATCGATTTTAGTGATATGAATATTATTTTCCCTTCACCATCACTGCTCCCTTCAGGAAGTTCGCTGTGCGTCTTCATCATGAATGGAATTGGGATGGCCGCCGGCTCGCTTCTCTGGAACGTTAGTATGTGCATCATCGGATGGGCGGTGCCGAGGTGAGTGAGGCTTGCGAGGGCGACGTTTACTAATATGAAAGTTGAAATTTGAGCAGCAAAATTGAGCGGAAAAGACATGATTTTGATTACCTAATTAGGATTTACATTTTCGTTTATTTTATATCCTAGTTTTCTTTGTTAATTCGAAATAACACACATTTTTTATGCAGATTTGGTCTTCTCGGCTTCAAGCCCGAAGTGCCAGAACATAATCTCGTGAATGCAGTTGGCGTCTGCATCATCATTCTCGGGTGCGATACCAGTTTTACGTGGCACTTGAAAAGAAGTTTTTTTTTGTTCATTAGACAGTGACAATCATTAGGAGAACAGCCTCTCTTCCTTACATAGGTATGCTCGAAATTCTATTCGATTGTGCCCAAGTCACACTTGCACAATGAATTTTAAGCAGAGTGTAAAAGATTGAAAGCGTAGCCAGCAAATTCTCTGAATCGAAATGAACAGATAAGTGTATTCATCTCGCATGTTCTGTCGTTCACGGTCTTTTAAGTGGATAGCAACGTTTTTCTCCCCATTCGTAGCTCTTCATCCGGTTGCTGTGCTCTCAACAAGTGAAGTGTCTTAAAATAGCTAAGATCTGCCATTTTCATAGCCAATAGATAGAGGGCGAGATTTCAAAGAATTGCTTGGGTCTCCAGTTTTCAACACTTGTCAACGGTCGATGATTCTGATTTTTTTTGCCTTGAAAAAGCGATCATGCGTAAGCTGACGGTAATCATTTCTGCTGTCGCGCATTTGGTTCAAGTGAGAAGATTACCGGTTTTGAACCGTCGGATTTCCAATCTGAAGCATTTCTTTCCCTACGAACGCTCAAATGATCAAGTGTGTTTCACAGCTAAAGCATCAATGGTCACACTTTCCCCATGCAATATCAGACATGAAGTCAGCCAAAGTAATGGCAGTCGCAGCCAGGCCGACCCCCTAACGGGCGGCCGCCCTGGCTCTCCAGTGTTTGGCAGTTCTCTCACCGGGAACCCACCATCCATGAAGGATCCGCTCCCCACGGGGGTCTTTTCCTTCCCATCGAGCTAAAACCCTTTTATTATATATTATATATTGGAGTCGAAGGGGAGGAAAAGGCCAAAGTGGCAGGTGAAAAGTCCGCAGCGAATAATGAAAAAATTACACTATAGTCGTCTCTGTTGAAAAGAGCAACAATAAATATTTTAAATTAGATAAGTATATAAGTTCATAAGTATTCTGAACAATTCATATATGTTTCAGTGCGCTATTGTTTAGCATAAAGCATTTAGATAAACGCTCAAAAATGACTGTAAAATATATGTAGATTTTGAGTGGCGTCTGCTGCTCGTTCGTTCAGTCGACTCCGAATCGACAACGGAAAGTGGCGCCGCTTCCGCTACACGACAAGGATGGCGTTGCGGGTGGCGTCGAATTCGCCGACGCCGAAGCAACCGTTCCGCGCAAGTCCGACACCGTCACTCTCAAGCGGAAGATACTGTATGCATGTCATGGCAGCGAAAACACAATTTTTAATTCGGGCTCTATTGCATGAATATACAAAATTCTAATAGACTACTGTTTAGCTTCATTTTCTCTCAAGTTTTATTTTATTAAAATTATTTAAGAAATTAGTTTTGTATTAGTTCATGTTTTTGACGAGTTATTTTCAAGCTGAACATATTGAGAATGAAAATGAATGCAACGAATTAAGCTCGATCCTCGCCGCGTGCTTCACAGGCGCATGCTACGCGAACACGCCGACGCCCCTGAACTTTCTGACGCGTTCAGCCAAGGAAGGACGGCAGCAGTGGCCGAGTCTCTTCATTTTATTAGGCTTTTGCATTTAATTATTAAGAATGATGATTTTTGGACAGGGTATTAAATTCATGACAAAGGTGAGAGCGTGCATTTTTAAAGACTTCAATATTGAGAATGAATATCTCTCTGTCTCTCTCTCTCTCTCTTTACTGTTCTCTCGTTTCAGCCACTCTGGTTCTCTCGCCTCATCCTGCTGCTTACATGCTGTCGTTCAGCGTAGGCTCCATTATCACATCCACGCTCATTTTTGCCGTCAACTGCATTTACAAGTAAGCAATTATGACTTTCCGCACCTTAAGTCTTCACTTCAACTACCCTTCTCTTAACTCCCCTTTTCACCATCTCGTTACCGTACTCTTGCGCATTAAATAAGTATCCGGCGAATAATTCTACAGTAGCGCTAGAGAATCAGTTTGGTTTGTGCGTTTATAAAGTTGCTCATCCCTCGATCTAGAAAGCATGTGAAAACGGAGTGCAGCTCGGACCTACCGTAGCTAATTCTCTACCCTCCAATTTTCAATTCACTATTGCTCAGAATGTAATGGAAGAAAACCGCTCAAACTTTTTGTAAATATGTATGTATATATCTTATACGCAAAGATTAACTTAGATGCTTAAGAAAACATAGGCTAATAATTCCCCGGATACCTCCATTAATTCGTCTTTTTCTCTTTCGTTTCTCATTGATCTGTCATCTCTGTAAAATAAGACGAAATCGCCCATTCGTGACTGCTGAAATGGCCGCGCCGGCAATGCTCTCGGGTCTCATCTACGGAGCGTCCGTAACGATGGACTTCGTTGCCTTCGAACACCTCGATCAAGTAGCGTCTTTTATGGCAATAAAAAACTACAACAATATTTCAGACCTAATTGTTCATTTTATGAACATTCTGAGTGCAAGTTGTCACCTTAAAATGTTATATTTTGCAAGACAACGAAGTTGTTGAAGTAAAATATTTATTATGATTTATTGCGAATAGTAATCACGATAGCTATGCGCCGCTTGCTCAGCATAATACTTATATTATATTTGCAAACCTGTAGAGTATTATGCTGAGCAAGGGGCGCATAGCTATCGTGATTACTATGAGCAATGAATTATAAATTATTATGACCACATGAAGTATCAGATTTCAGAAAAATATATTTATAAAAATGATAAATCCACCACACAAGTAGGAAGTAGGAGTAGGAATCCCATGTCACCAAAAAGAATGCCATACGAATTGCTAATTATATGAAAGTATGCACAAAAATAAGAAATTTTATTCTTACAGATTATTGCTATGCCGCTTAGCACTGTGTGCCCAGCAGTGATTGCTTCGATGTGGTCCGTGTTCCTTTTCAAGGAGATTAAGGTTAGCTGAAACATTACTGGCCTGATTTGGAGCTCATAAAGGAGAACAAGGAAAAGTTCACTGAAATATTGATAGAGAGAGACAGAACAATAAACTTTGCACATTATTTCCTCTTTTTTCAATTGAAAAAAAGATTGAGAGTGGAACCAAGTGTCGAGAGCATTGAGCATCAGAGTAATTTAGGGTCGTAAGAACTTTCTGATTCTCGCCGCGGCGATCTCTGTTACTGCCGTCGGCGCCATCATGATTACGCTGTCCAAATTCTGAGACAAAGTAGAAGAAATCTAGACTCTTTGATATCAAATTGAATCTTTACTTTTTCACCAACTCTGAAAAGCAACATCCCTTTGAATTGCACGTTCCGCCTTATTCACATAACGATAGAGGAGTTGGATATCACTTCTTACAGTGATATCCAACTCCTCTATCGTTATGGCATATTCAAAGCCAAGAAAAGTATTATTACAAATGTTATCTTGGTAGAGCTGATCTGCCCTCATTTAGCAATGCATTCGTAGGGTTTGATTTGTTCGTGTACATGTTTTCAGTGATGCACTGAAAATTACCGGTGCTTGTTTTCTTTCTTACGAGACGTGGTATCTTTGCTTAGTACCGAAAGTAAGAAAATTTTCTCTACTTGTTATTTACGTACACTGTCGATAAAGTACTTTCTGTTAAAGTACCGTATGTTTAAGGTTATCTCCGTAAAGCTTTCCGAAATATATTACACCGGAAACTAGGGTAGCTCTCGAAAACGGCAACAACGACGAAAACAAGCTTCAGATCCGGTTTCCTCGCCTCAAATAACCTCCTTAGGGCCAGATTCAGCAAAAAAAATGTTGTAGAATCATTTTACTGTCTTACAATTAGGGACCTTAGCAGGAAAAGCTTCGTCACCACAAAGAAGCGAGGCCTCCGCGTGCGTCGCTGACGTCTGCAATTAATTCAATGCGACGGCGAAGTCTTGTTCATCCGATGTGCAAATTTCGATTAATGTATACCAGCAGGCCATTTCCTGACCCTTGGCAGACTTGACCGACAGTTCCGCATCAGGCGGTGCGTCCGCGCCATTTCTAGCAAAGAAGGGCGAAGCTGAGGCTGAGAGTCGCGGAAGAGGATCGCCACCACCGAGTTCCCCAGCTGAGAAAGTCGCCTTTTCATTATTATGCATGTATTTGTCGGACAAAATGTCCCCAGGTGGACGTGTGGATGTCTCCACCTGAAGAAGTGTGAGGAAGATGAGAAGGAAGGTCTTGATGGCGGGGTTCTCCATCGAGGTGGCCGCCAATAAAAAGCACGTCCACCCCAGTTCGTAGCAGCCCGTCACCAGCTGCTGTGGGATGAAGAGCAGCAGGCACACTGTAAAAGGGTGAAGAATGCCGATGAAGGCGAAGATGACCAGGGCGGCGGAGACGAAGAATTCGATGATCTCCAGAAAGGCGAGCAGCGTCTGCGAGTCGGAGGGGAAACCGCTGCTGAGAAAGGAAATTTAATTTCACTTTGTTGTAAAGTTTTTTGTAACAAAAATAATCCCCTCCAAAAAGGCTGTTAGGCTTTTGATAATATATAATGCCAGCAAATACCAACTCTGGCATCGTGAAGAACGGGGCTGGGATGACACTTTCTCAATGCAAGAGCCAATAGAAGAAGCGACTGGCTGTAACGACGAACGCAGGTGGAAAGTGAAGGGGAAATGAGAACAGAAGAAGGAGAGGGAATCAAGACGTGAGCTTGTAAGATAGAATACAAATTATGCCGAAAAGTGCGAGTGATCTTGGAAGAATGTCAACTATCATGTTACCTCTTGCGACTGTCCGTATCGGTCGGTTTCTCATCTCTGCCGCACTCTAAAAGAACTGCCGCGCCTTCATTCTCAAGAAAGTTCGGTCAGGGGTCCCGGAACTCAAAAAAAATTGTTCTGAGGTGTGCGGGAACTTTCCCGGACTTTTTATATGCTACAGCATGGAACCTCGGAGGTTTTCTTGACCGCTCCGGGAAAGATACCGGACCGATTTTGCGCAAATGCGGCCAGCGCTCCGGGAAAGATCCCGCATCTTTGAAATGGTGAGAAATAGTTTGTAAAGGTTTAGGCGCAGACAAACCTACTCGAGATATGGTTTGTCTGGCCTCTCTCATTTCGTGGTTACCTTTAGTTTTCTCTCGCACTCAAAGCAATTTCCGGGAAATAACGCTCACCGACCCTCGAACCCATGTCGCGTTTAGGTTCGGGGGATTTTTTTCTCGGCATCTTTCTTTCTTTCTTTGTTTCTTAGTTTGTTTCCTAGTTACTTTCTTTCTTTCCTACTCACCTTGTTTCTTACTATCTTTCTTTATTTTTTCCTACTATCTTTCTTACTTTATTTCATACTTATTTTCTTTCCTTCTTTCTTACTTTATTTCTTACTTTCTAACTTACCTATTCTTACTTACATTCTGTCTTTCTTTCATCCTTTCTTTCTTTCCTTTTTTCATACTTTGCCTCCTACTTTCATCCTTGCTTTCTTTCTTTCAAACTTTCTTTCTTACGTCTTTCCAGAAAGCTATGAATTCCAACGAAAAAGTTACTCCTTCATTCTCAAGAACTATATATTTTCTCACTTTATTTTTTAGAGAATTCATCCGGTTCTCCGTCAAATGATTATTAATACAGCTGAAGAAAAGCGATGTAATTTGAGCCAAAAAATGCAACAAAAAAAAATCAAGTCGTCATTGTTACAAGTTAAAATGGTCTTTTCTTTCCTATTTAAAGTTTGACCTTCTTTGCAGTGCAGGAGGAAGAACAGCTTACGACGAAATTCTAATTTCAAAATGTATATCAAAGTAATAAAATATACGAATAAACATTTTCATGCAAAAGGAATGTAATTCACACTGTTTTCTCCGGGAACTTTCCCGCACCACTCAAGATTTTCTCTAGGAACTTTCCGGGACCGGTGCGGGAATTCTGAAAGTTCCCGCACCGCTCCCGGAACTTTTACCATAGAATGAAGGCGCGGCTGAAATTGGCCGAATAGTTCTATCCAGATACTTGAAGGAACCTCCAAAAATTACGAATCTTTTACTTAATTTTTTTGTCCTTCGAACGCACATGCAAACAATAGTATTTTTTATATTCACTGCTTCTAGTAGCATGAATGATGTTAGTTTTTCATTTTAATGCGAAATAAAATCGACATTCTACAAACTTAAAATGCTCACATAAAGAAACTATTAATTGTAAGACTTTCGAAAATGAGGTGAAAGTAGAGAAGTTCTAGTAATTGGCTGTTTATGTGCGCTCCCTTGACTCGGTCGATGTGCTGAAGAGGTGCGAGGCGAACGCTGAACTCCATGCCGTCCTCTCCAAGATTAGTCCATTTCCATTCTGCTAGAGCTGACCATGCAGTTCTCTCTAAATCTTTCTCACTGTTTGCTAGTCTTCCACTTTCTACAAACCCTTCCGCGTCCCCTATCGATGGCATTTTTTTGTTGGAATCCACTATATCTTTCTTAATTATGTTGTTAATAATATTTCATATCCTATTTTTTCAGCTCATATTCTGCCCGCGTACATCGGGCATTCATCGAAAGCAGATTCATGCATACAACATAGTTTTCAAACGTTACTAACTTGCTGCCCCCCCCCACTGAATAATCAAGGTCTCAATTCTGCTTGTAGACACAAATTATACTATAAGCATTCAATAAATATCTTTCAGTTCACTCAAATGATATTCGTCAACGTGATTCCCTGAGAGGTATCAACAAGGCCACTCTATTTCTACCATGAGATAGGAGACAAGGCTTTCTTCAAGCCCTTTCATCTGCCAAGGAAGGCTTGCAGATTTCTGCCGTCTGCAGGATGTGCCCACCACCAAACCTGTCATGCAGCTTCCATTTTGCTAAATTGTGCAACTAATTGCTTATTCTCATGCGAATTGGATGATTGTGGAGCGCAATTAATACCAACTTTATTCCTCGCTTTACTTGAGAGTTGAGCAAGGGGAATACTTTCACAACGAAAACTCTTTTCATCTCACCTCATTTTTTCGAAAGTCTATTTCAATGTTTTCGAAATGAATAAACAGTTTGTTTATCACTGAGTAACACTGAATGCAAACAATAAGCATCGTTGAAGAGAAAAAGACATGCGTCTTGACAATGTAGCTAGAGTGATTTAAAGTGGCGGGAAGATGAAAGGAATGGAAGACAAGTGGAAAGAGTTGCGTGGAAGGAGGCTACTTCTTGTAGCCGCCGATCGCTGCAGCGTTCATTCGTAGAAAGCGCGAAGCGGACCAAGAATTCATTCCTTTACTCAAGCATTACAATGCCAATAGCAATATATAATGCTATTGGCATTGTAATGCTTGACGGGCGTCGGGAGACATCTGCAGCGTCGTCTGCCGCGTTACTCGCGGAAGCATCCCCATCGATCGAAACCGCTCACTTTGTTGTGCTCGGCCACCCGCCCATTCGCTTCCGCTCTATCACACGCCAAGAGACGGAAAAACTGGCTAACCAGCTAGTGGCCAGGACTCTCCGGGAGGAGAAAGAGAAAAGGACTACGGATTAAGGAGGAGCAGTCACTTCTGTTCGCTTACAGACCGATCACTCAAAAGGCTCTTTGTATTTAAATAAATATTACTGACAGTGTTTGTACCTCATACCCAGGTATTATATCGAGATTCGTTTGAGTTGTTCTGCAATCTGCAAAATAAAGTGAGAGAAAAAGATTCCGAATGAGACAAACATGTTTTTTGTAGAGCATTCTAGATTCGGAGCAGGCAGTTGTCAGAATTGTAGACCATTGGCTGCATAAATATATGCTCGGGCTTACTGGATATGCTTGTAATTTTTTCATTTAATCCTTTATATTATTATATTTGGTTCATTTCATGTAGATTTCCTTTGTACGGTCTTCATGTACACGAACTTTTTTTATTTTGAAAGAATATTAGTACGAAGTGCACAGGCCAAAACCAATATCGTCAGTTCTATCTTTCCTCCCAGTGGCGCCAACGAAAAACTATATAAAAACGTCTTCCATCCTGCCTAATTGTAAGGTGTCCCATTTATTGTACTCGCCATTTAGTACATATTTATTTCAGTCACGCGATCATAAAATATTTATGGCGAAACTGGCATTTAAAACTACAAGGATGAACAGGAAAATCCCTTCATTTAATCGCCCATCAATTGAAAATGTGCAATCGCAGCCGTATTTCCCAATAAAATCGTTGAGAATTGTGTCACTTTAGTCTGTCTTCGCTCGTTGATCAGAAATCCGTTTACTTTCATCCTTTGCAATCGACATTATCTCTTTACACCAAGGATACAATAAGAATTCGTAAGCGGTACTGGAGAGGAGTGGAGGATTGGTTGGAAAGGGGATGGGCAGGGCCAACGGGCACAAGCATCGTCTTCTTCAGGTTGATGCAAAGGCCCATGTTAACCGCCACTAATGGAGCTGTTCGAAGGCGCGCTGAAGAAGAGCGATGCCTGCAATTCTATACAGCTTGGCATCGTCAGCATATAAAGAACAGAATGAACCAATTGGTAGACAATGGTAATTGTCAAAAAATGCAATCCATTGTTTCCATAAGTATATGTTCGGGCGCATTGGTTATACTTGTAATTTTGTTCAGTTAATCCTTTATATTATACCATTTGGTCATTTCTTGTAGAGCCGCTTCGTACGATCTTCATTCACCCGAATGAAAGAATATCTGTGTGAAATATTGTATAAATAGGTCGAAACCAAATATCGTTAGTTGCTTGCTTTCCTCGAAATGACGCCAGCGACAAGGTATCCTATTTATTGCCTTTGCCATCTCGTACAAACATATTTATTTTGATCACGCGATCGTACAATGTTTACGGTCTAACTGGCATTTAAAACTACGAAAATGTACACGAAAATCCTTTCGTTTAATTGCCCATTAATTGTAGAAGGCGAAATCGCAGCCGTGTGTTACAAATAAAAGATCGCCGAGAAATGTGGCACTTTAGTCTGTCTTCGCTCGTTGACGAGACATCCTTATATTCAGGCCATATGTAATATTTCTCGAGAGTGAATATTTCTATCGTTTACAATAGAAATATTCACTCTCGAGACATATTCTTTGCCCTCTCTAAATTCAGGGCTCGGAAACACGCTCGTCTACTCGATGTCTTTGAAGGCTTCCTTTGCTTTTCTTCTCCTGCCCATCGTCACGAATGCGTTCTTCGGCTAGCGAAACCTTTTAAAATCGCTTTATTAAAAACTTTAAAAAATATATACATATTACAAGTAACTGAAGAAACTTTTTAGCACAAACTCAATCTTGAATGCTCATTCTACATACATATGTATGGCTGAATACAAATACATAGTATGGTGAGTGCGTCAACCATGATGATGCGGGCAATTGTTTAAATTAATTTACTTTTTTGGATACAAAAACAACAAAACAATGTTTACTGCTGTGTGTGTTTATTTTTTTAACGTTTTAAAGGTTTTACTCAAGTAATTAACGAGTGATCGAGGGATCCAGTATGGGAGGGACTTCGAAGATTCGTCCCCAAAGGAATCTGACGAAGTGGTCGCAACCTTTGGGACTCTTATCGTGGACATTGGGTTTCTCTAGAAGTAGTGGATTTGGGGGATGATTTCGACCAAGCCGTTTTGACAAGGGAACGAATAAAGGGTGGCGCCATTTAACCTTGGCGTGGTGGCACGGCACCACGCCATCATTAAATTAAAATGGAAAAAAACAAGAAAACACCAATTTAACTATTGTGTAGATATGTCAAAGGAGAGAGTAAACTAAAATATCAAATCAAAATGTAAGGATGTTTATAAATTAATAAAACGCACTCTCTACAGAATCATGCTCTTGTCCGCCGATCCCGGCCGCCTCGGGCACTGTCGGTAATGCTAACTGCCAGTACGGCGCCGATTGTGATCCAGCGAAACTTCGCGAAAATGCCTGTGTCGTGACGTGCATTCAACCGTATTCGCAGCCTGTTGTCAGCCACAATATTATCCACCTTGACTTGACGCTCCTCGAAATCTTCACTCATAGCAGTGTCTGAACAGAAACTCCATTGAAAAACGTCTTGAGTTCTCAATAACCGATTGAAATTTTTAAATTTACCGTATTTTCTCTATTAGTACCCCGGGGGTTCTATTTTTGAATACCCTTGCGAGGGAGGGGCACCATTAGAGGGAGGGGTTCTATTAGAGGGAGGGGTTCTATTTTTCAATGTGAGACACTATAAGTTTAATAACAACATTTCATCAGAAAAAAAGGTGAATCGTAGCCCGAATTCAATGGAATCATCACTGGAATATCGGTTTTTTTATCATGAATTTGGCATCAGGTCATTGGTAAGAGCATCCCATGCCTCCAGGATCTATACGAGGTACATCTAGAGCTGAAGTAGTTGACTATTAGGGGGGGGGGGTACTATTGGAGGGGGGGGGGGGTTCTACTAGAGGGAGTGGTTCTATTTTTCAATGGCAGTTTTTCAGAGGGGGGTACTATTAGAGATTCTAATAAATTTGTGTACATAGCTGAAATCTTGGACGGGAGTCCATCAATTGCAAGCTATTTTAACTTACTTCCCAAATTATATTTTGGAAAATTAAACATTTATATGAAATTAGACAAAAAAAAAAATATATATATATATATATATATATATATGTGCAGTACAAGACCGCTCTCCCTTGGCTGACTGCGGATAAGACTGTGAACTGCACGAATGGCCAGTACTATGCGAACGACAGGATCATCAAGCCGACAATGCTCAACTGCAAAGATCATCCGCGTAAGTAACAAGAATAATAATATGTATAGATTATATATATATATATATATATATATATATATATATATTGACGTGTACATGTAAGATGTCGAAATATTAGAAATAATAGTAGATAGAACAAAAAATGAGGTTCATAACGCGCTATCAAGCATCTTTTCAGGCTGCGACGAATGCACGTACACAATGGCTCCCGCATCCGAATGCCCACCTGGGTATTACTGTAGCACGAAGGCGGATCGTGAATTCAACAACGTCACCCAGTGTACCCAAGTGTCCTGCCCGAACGACTTATATGGAGAGGTAGGTTAGACTTTTGTCACTTCATGCTGATAACAAAGCATCTATTGCAGTGTTACGTGCAGTGTTACAAAACAGCTATTGCAAAGTCAGGTATATACATATATGAATGAACTAGACATTTCCGTAACTGGAGGTTAAACACCCGAACGGCACCGTCACGCCGTTGACCTCGACGCTTTTTTGCTCGACAGTAAACAAGCAGTGGCGGGACTTGAACAACGCCTATTACACGGCTCCACAACTCACCTGCAGGGCGCTAAGTTTGCTCTAATGTTCTTATGCCAGTGAAGTGAAGCATAAGTGAAACAGTGCAAGGACAGAGGCAACGAATGGAAGATTACATATTTACATGGCCGCCTTAGACATTTCAGAATCATTGAGAAAGCCAAGAAATTTAGAATTTCGAACGCCTATAATGTACATATATATATCTTATTATTGGACTGAAATAAGTCTGGAAAACAAGACAAATAAGAAGCAATTATCGAGCGCCTGATCTAGGAGCCTGCCCGACACCGTCCCTTGTCTACGAGAAGATCGCCAGTAGCTTCTTTCTCAAGCTTGGACTTCCCGAGAGCAATACAACACATGCGTGGTGCAGTAACGGCGTTGCGGTTAGGTGTCACAAACAATGGCAGCGTCGTGGTTAGGGGTCAACGAACAGAAGACTCCATTCCTAGCCACTTTCTCGATAACATTTATTATATTGCAAGAACAAGCTCTGATTGTGCAAGATCCAGATTGGACTGGATCTTGCACAATCAGAGCTTGTTCGTGAAATTTCATTTGTCAAGACACTTCTGCCTTGAGGCCTACATCAATGGCACACGATTCGTGGTTGTCGATCGGACAGTTGTGATGACGTGCGATTCGGCAGCTCATGTTTGGCGTCAAGAACGGGGCATCCAGCTGACTTGGCTCGGCTCATGTGCACCAAACGGCGTAAGTCTTTAACAAATTCCTCTGTAACACCAACAAGAAGGTGGCACAGCTCAAACGCAGCACACGCATGGCTAACATCAACTTATGTATATATATATATTTATTGCTTATCTGGCTTCCGTATTAATGGTAAGAGTAATAGGGCAACGTATGAATGAGAGTGGTAGAAATAACGCAATCAGATAAATAAGAGGCACACAACGGGGTGGCCAATTCGTGCTGAAGGCAGCATTAGAGAAAACAAAGAGACAGAAAACAAAAAGGAAAGCAACAAATGTAAAAAATAATAAATTAGAACTATTGATCTAGAGAAATAACGTGAGCTGTCCTATTAGTAATCAAAGGGAACAAACGATATTTCTCTGTTGGAAACTTGATGGATTACTTCGTGTGACGTCCCTACTTGGGTTGCAAACCCCACTCTACACCGACAACTTCTTCTATTGCAACGACGGTCTATCGCTCTATGTCGTAAGATCGGTATGACATAAAATCAATAAAAAAAAAATTATACTTACGTTTTCTATGTATTTTTGGATGTCCTTGACTACTTCAGATCCATATTTGCATATTGAAATTGCGCTAAAGAAAGTCCATATTTTGTTTGGGCTTGTTAGCGTTTCCTTGAATATTAGGTAATGTTAAATGTGTCCAAAACAACAGTCTGCAAAGTGTCCTCCCTTTGACAGGGAACAACTCAGCCGACTGCCAACTTCTACGAGCACGTCCAATCACTCACGTGCACCTCTGATGGTTTCTGGAGGAGCAACGACGAGACGCCCAGACTCTACCTTGGAGACGCCATTGAGGGCACCTGCGGCACGCCGCCACCGGGTTCGTGTACACCGTAGACTGTACACCAAACAGGACAAGGGTGGCCCCCCCCACTCTGCCTGGCTACCAGGCAACGCTTCTTATCTCAATCGGATATCGATGTTGTGTCTCAACTCGATCGCTATCCTTCAAGATGGCTTTCTTCTTCCTTTCAGAATGCGCATTGGATGTTGACGCGTTCACGACGCCGCTCACGCCGCTTCCCAATATAGTTCTCATGGTCAGATCTGACGCTACCGCCAACTTCTACTGCACCGCCGATGGGCACAAACGATACGTCTGTGCACATCCTGAAGGCTTCTATTGGGCGCAGAAGATTGACGACTTCCCTCCAGTCATAGTTCGTTTCATCGCGCAGAATCTTTGGTGACATGCTCTATTGTCCATTCATTTGGAGGGTAAATTTAATGGGGACTACTTCTATAACGGAACTAATCTGCTTCCACGACGTCTCGACCACGAATACGAGCTCTACTCTCGTAGCCAGCTGGCGGTGTCCCAAAACGCCAGTAGAGCCATTTCGTGCGTGATAGGTATGCAAGTCAAGTGCTGATTCAACATTGCTTTCATTCATACATATGACAAATACGCAAAAGATTACAAGAACGAAAAAAAGAAGGAATATAGGTTCTTGGAGCCGCAGTTCCCCCATTGTTTTAATCTAATGTATGAATTTTTGATGAATAATTAATCATTTTACAAATGCTTACATACTATTCATTTAGGCAAGAGGTGCGAAAACTCTGTTTGTATCTCCTTTAAGCGCAAGCGAAAGCGTGCAAGCCGCTAGAAGTGTTGTACCACGATGCCAGTGGCTATCTGCCTGCTGGATAGCCAACAACATTCACAGCACCTATTTCTACTTTGAATGGACATGTGGAGGCGGCCAGAGCGATGAGACTGTTCTCGTCTATTCTGTACGTGGATCCTTAAAAGGGAATTGACATCATCATTACGCTGCCCCCGTCCCATTCAGGATGGCGTATCGAGCGGCATGAACAAGACAATCCGATGCAGCGACCACGGCGCCGACCCCTACTGGGCCCTCGGAGGCTCCTCCGGCGAGCCGCTGCCTGAAACGGGCGTGAAGATCTTCTGCGCGATCCCAGCGAGCGCGGCAAACACACCTTGAGAATGGATACATCTGTAACTGCATTCATTTTTCGTTGAAATCCATGCATTCTCGACTCTCCCCAACTGTCTATCATTTGTTGAATAAAAACCTATCGCAATTCTTTGTTAAATACATGAAATTAATAGCCAAAAAAGAGGCTTTGATTTGCTACTATTAATAATAATATTAAATTGTACCTGTGAGTTTGACTGTGCTTTCGTTGGAATGAAGAATACCTTTTGGCTCGTGCACGATGAATACACCGACCTTGCTGAATAGGGCTGGCCAGAGCGGGATGAAGATAACGAAGCCAGAGGTCCCCACTCCGTAGTAGATCGTCTTAAAAAAAATTTTCCACTTCGATAGAAACACACATTGGGAACTAGTTTAACGCAACTCTATTTTGCTCGGAGCTTCATGATTAGGCAAATGGTGCGATGAAGGCATACAATTTCTCTATTTAAACGAAGGCCAAGGCGAGAGACCATAGCGGAGACGCAGAACAAGTCCCGACAAATGAGGGTGACCCAGTCGTTGACGCGTACGATGATCCAAAAAGTGCCGGTGACGATCAGGTAGATTGGAAGCTAGAAAGATCTTTTGCTGCGGCTCTTCATCTTTGCTTCTTCACAACCATAGCATCGGAACATTATTATTATATGTCGCTTAGATTATGCAAATACCGATGCCTTTCAAACTTTGCCATTCTACATGGGATTTTTGCCACAAAGAGAGCGACCACCTTGTGGCCGTCGCATCCGTTGAAGTGGAGGATGCCGATGCAGACGTCACAGACGCCGACTGCGAAGAAGATGAAGCCGACGGGCACTTCACTCGCAGCCTTGACCTTAACACGGATACTTTCTTCGTATAATATACACGATAATAAGCTTATCCTTAACATTTCAGTCAATAAACTTTTATATTCCAACAAAATCTAAAATATGAATTCAAACAAATTATTTTAAAATTAAAATGGAACGGACTTTGTCTTACCAGAAAGACACATAGTAGATGCCTGTCATTTTTCTTGCTTTTCCTTTATTGTTCAATTGTTCGCTTTTGAAAGTTTAAATACCCATGATCGAGTAGAGCCGAGTCATGCGTTTCATGTTAATCATTAGAACTCCGTCGATCGGAGAAAATATATTGATTACACCGAAGATGATGTGACATTAGCAATTATTTTTGTTGCTGACATACATCTTCTAAACCAACTGTACTCATGGAGATTCCGATTATCAACTATAAAAACATTACGCATGCCCTGGCTGTAGTCATCTTCTTAGTGGCCACTAGTTGATTGGAACGAATTCTTGTACCAAATCTCACGCGCTACAACATATCAAAAACCTAGGAATAAGTAGAAGATCCCGTTCAAAATTTTTAAGCGTATTTTCACCATCACGCCGATCAGCGCGTGCTTCCCGAACCTTGCGAATCTCTTCGCCATGTCAGACTCAGCCATTCTCTGGGCTATCCCTCGCGCCATTCTCAAGACAAATCCGTTTTTTCCTTGACGGTTCATTATCGTCTTATTACGATGCAATTCCGCACCATTGTTGATTCGCGTTTTGTCTTCTGTCCATATTTTTCATTTACTATTTTCTTATTCTTTTATTCGTCGTGTTTTCGTAATTTCTATACACACGAGCAACTTCGGTGATCAGGAAATAAAATTTATATGAATAGAAGTTGACGTACAAGTTGTCTTTAAAAAAATTCCGTTTGAAGTTGATTTGTATCATATAAAAACTTATGCGTAGCACAACCACGAGTGCATATGATTTAGAGGGAAACGACTACAATGGCATATTCAATATATATTACGATTTATTTTCATGCTCCTTTTTCATGTTGGATTCGCATAGCTGCACTGTATTGGAGCCAATAATGACATATAAGGCCTAACCATCAGCTTAAAAGTCAGCCATAGCAAAGATGGAAGAAAATTCGCGCTTGCTTCCGCCGCGAATGAAAGAGCGATATCGTCGCGACGTACATACTTTTGGAACAGAAATGCTAATTGCTTGCCATAATTATAGTGTCTAAAGAAAGAGTCTCACAATTATCACCGAATTGACACCGTAAAAGGCAACAATTCGCATGGAAAGTGGGGATAAATACCAAAAATAGAGTGTGAACCTCAGCATTTGACAACAGGCCGGCCCATATTTCAGTTGCAAAAGTGTCTCTCTCTCTTTCATAATTCTTTCAGCCCGTGTCAATGCGCTTTTTTGTTTATTTATTTATTTTGGATATATGTACAAAATGAGTTCTTATCTTTAAAAAGGTGCACAAGTAATTCAGCAAAAAAAAGAAATCATTTGTTAAGATGAACTTGCTGCTCGCTGTTGTGCAATGGTTGCGGAAGAAGTTTGAAGCGGCCGAGCGATCGCTGCTCAAGAAAGCAGGAATTGTGGTCAAATCGGCAGAAAAATTTGAGGTAAATTTTTTTTATGTGTTTCTGCTCACAGCATCTCTCGTGTGGACCTTCTTAAAAGCAAAGAAACCTTTTTCAATGTTTTCAAAGGAACATGAAACTCAAGCCAATCGATTAGAATGATTGATTTTCTTAGTATTATAGTCGCATCTCTCTAATATCAATTCTCTCTCGTACTTTTCCTTGGCACAAGATTGTGTTATGGCTCCAGCATTTCTCTAGACTTACATTCTGGCCGATAATTGTGCCATTAAGTTTAAATAATACTTGTCTTCTTATTCCCTTCCAGTGGCCACAATCCCTCGGGTCAACTCCATTCCAATCACAGGAGCAGCACAGCATGAGGTGGGATGTCAACAGCTCAAGAAGAACGATGGAAAAGCGTGCGTTTGCTCACTCGTGTACTTTTATTTAATTATTCGAGTGGTTTTGCAATGACAGTAATTGGTAATAATATTTCAGAACAAATTACATCCAAATGGGCACGCTGCCCCTTTGCCTTACGGCCTCATTAAAGGAAGATGGTTCGATCAGTGTCCTTGTTCAGGTTAAAGAAATTGCAATTGTTCGATTCAAAGACGTCACAACGGACTATTTTGTATCTCGTGTCCCACTTCATTATCCCATCCTACATACTTTCATGATATCCTCGAATATGCATAGATTCAGTACAAAATTCGGCAGATTCATATATTAATTCCCATCTGTTGAGACCACAAATGCATGCCTAGGTTGATCTCCACGACAATCGCACGTGGCTTGCGGAGTTGGCTTTCACGTGCTCGGCGATTCACATAAATTCAAATGCACCGATATATGACAGTACGAAGTTGTTCACTGCAGACGACAACGCATTGACGATGCGGTTCACGGTGAATCCCGGCATGAACGTAGTCGTGATTACGGTACGATGTAAACTCCTTCCACTTAAGCATTCCTTCATCTCTTAAAATTTAGTTATTTTTCATGAATAAGATTCTTTTGATGTCAAGCTTTCAATCACATGAAAGTATTCTAGGAAACGATTGTCAAAAGAGAAGGACTGTTTTTGAATAATTTTGTGAGCAAAATAAAATTCTGTTTTCACCCTTTGAATCACTGTTCGATGGCAAAAGAGCGGCTCAAAAAAGTTGCCTTTGCCTCTCTATTTGTCGCCTACGCAAGAGTTAATGAATAATTTTAGAAATAATCAATATAATAAAAAAAATATTTAATTAAGTATTAAAATCAATCTATATGTGAATACATATTTATAAATTTAAAACAATTAACGAAAAGAAATGACTATTTTTCAGTTCAATATTTGCATCTTTCGCTTTGTTCGCGAGGGCGCCCTTGCTGACTTCTCGCAAGCAGCGCCAGAAGCGGCCGTCGAGCAGAGCGTCCGTCTCAGAGTCGGCGGCCGTCTCTTCAACGTGAGCCGCGCGCTCCTCATGATCCACTCCACATTCTTTCAGGTCCACGAGTAAACATATAATTGGATATCTAGAAATTGCTAAAGAAGAGCATAGAGGTGATCCGGCGGGTGGACTACATTTGCGCGCAGACACTTGCGCCCAAGGACACTTGCGCGCAGAGACTTGCGCACAAGGACACTTGCGCACAAGGACACTTGCGAACATACACTTGCGCACACGGACACTTGCGCACGTGGACACTTGCGCACAAGTTTTTGTGACCTTTTGAGGGACCATTTTGGTAACTTTTGGGGATGCTTTTGGTAACTTTTGGGGATGCTTTTTGTAACTTTTGGAGGCACTTTTAGTAACTTTTGGGGACACATTTAGCAACCTTTGGGGATTCTTTTTACAACTTTTAGGGACACTTTAGGAAACTTTTGGGAATACTTTTGGTAAACTTTGGGGACTCTTTTGGTAGCTTCTGGGTATCGTTTAGGGACCCTTATGGCACCTTTTGAGACCAGGCGTGGACCCAACAGAGGACCTTTTTTAGACCGTTTGAGGGCCCTTTTGTCTCCTTTTAGTAACTCCTCAGGGATACTTTAGGCCAGTTTGAATTTGCGGTCACTTTGCATGCATTTTCCTATTTTCATCCTTGGCACTAAGAGCTACTAGGGCCGGCCGGCCCAACTTTCCAGGGCCCCGGGCCGGGCCGGGCCGGGCCGGGCCCAATATTCTAGGGCCCGGAAATGGATCGGGCTGGGCTGGCCGAGTCCTTAGGCCCGACGGGCTTGGCCGGCCCAAAATTTTTGGGCCCGTTAGCACCTCTGCCGACGTAGTAAAGTGTCCCTTTTTTAAGGCTAAACATCAGGGACTGACATGAGGCTAAGCAGGTTAACACGAGGTTTAGCCTCATGTTTACACTGATATCAACATCCCTGCTTCCTTGTTATTGGTTTCTTTGCCATGGATAGATAGATAGAGAGAGAGAGAGTGATAGAGAGTCGTATTGGCAAATTCTTATTGTTAGATGCAACAACGTTTGTTGATACAGCTTCATTAAAAGGGCATAACAAAAACAATGTTCAGTAGCAGCAGCAGCTGAACAAAACGGGCCACTGTTCAGCTAAATACTTAGCATGCCACAAACTTTAGCAAGTTGCAGCGGTTGACTAAACGTTTGGATAATTCACGTGATCCCCCATGCGGAACCGACATTAAACGGATTATCAGAACAAAGCATTTCTATTGTCCATCGGAGCACGGGCAAGAATTGAGAGGCAGGAGGGGGTACTGGCTGTTTTACTAGCCGTGGATGCGGAATCTTCTTTTTAATGTGCAAGGCTTCAACCTCGCCCTTGTGATATGTAATATAGTAAAAAAAACCGCCTTTCTCTGTAGAAGAACATCATATAGAGAGAGAGCGAATTTTCGGTATCTCTCTATGTGTTTCTCTCAATTTTCTTCCAAAATGGACGCAAAACAGCACCGGTTGGCTTGGTGCCAAAAATGTTTCATTGAGATTTTACCACTTTAATGTATACATATTTTTACAAAAATTAACACGAAGTAAGAGGATAGCGCGATGGACCGATAAGTAAACTCTCTCTCGATCTCTCTCAACGATTTATGCTAATTCTCTCAATGAACGCAAAACAACACAATTTGGCTTTTGACCGGCAACATGAGGATAATAAGAGACAGCGAGAGAGCATGCCTTTTGAAGAGACTCTGCTCAACATGAATCGCAGAATCTTGACTCAATGTGGACCGGGTCAAGATTCTGTGCCTCATGCTAAGCAGAGTCTCTTCAAAATGCATGCTCTCTCACTTTGTCTCTCCTTCGCCTCATGTTGCTGCCTGATGCTAGCCGGAAAATCATATCAGGCTAACTCTAATTGTAAGGGAACAGGCATACACAAGAAGTTGCAGTACTAATTGAAAGCGGACTCTATGGAATGTTCAATGGATCCAAAAGAACCCCAAAGAGGTCCCTAAAAGGTTACAAACTGGTCCCCAAACGTTGTCAAAAACATCCTTAGAGTCATCTCTGAATGGTTCAAAAGGCTCCAAAAGCTACCAAAAGTGTCCCCAAAAGTTACCAAAAGCATCCCCAAAAGTTGCCAAAAGTTTCCCAAAAAGTTACCAAAATGGTCCCCCAAAAGGTAACAAAAATTTGTGCGCAAATGTCCATATGCGCAAGTGTCTGTGCGCAAGTGTCCGTGCGCAAGTGTCCTTGTGCGCATGCGTCCATGTGCGCAAGTGTCCTTGTGCGCAAGTGTCAGTGCGCAAGTGTCCGTGCGCAAGTGTCCCAAATGTTTGTGTGCGCAAGTGTCTGTGCGCAAATGTAGTCCATCCGATCCGGCATAGAGGTGATCCGGTTCATCTCTCCACCTTGAAAATTTGTCAAATGGAAACAATATTCATAGATTAGAAATGCTCCGAAGGAAGCTCCGAAAGGGGCACTTAAGACGGAGAAGACAGAGCCACCATTATGGGCACCTGACAAGGTGGAGATGGAGAAGAAGGAACCCTAGGGTTCGGCTGCTTTACGCTTTCGATCTAGTTATGTATGCAAAATGGGAGTAAAGTAAATAAATAAAAGATTATCGATTTTTTAAACTGTTTATTCTCTTATCGGGTTAATGTGATTGTGGAATGGACGAGGGAGGTGCCTGGAAATCAAGGGGTCGCAACCGGCTCCGAGCTCGAACCTACTGCCACTTACATACATATGCATGTACATATGTACATGTATGTATACACGGTTGAGAGACGGAAGGCAATAATTCGATTGGAATCTTGGGATAATTAGCCCTAAAAAATTTGGTGTGAATCAAGCATAAGAGAGCAGGCAGATTCAGTGAGCATTTCAGCCGCAAAAGTACGTCACAATGCCACTCTTTCAGCTTCGGTCAGTTCGTTTTTTTAAATTTGTTTTTAGTTGTTTGCAGTTGAAAATAGTCAGATCAATGGTTTTTTAAAGGCACACTAAATAAGTAAAGATTATTATACATAGCGAAACGAACGTGCTGCTCTCTTCTATGCGATGGCTGCGAACGAAAGTGGAAGCGGTCGAGCGATTGCTGCTCAAGAAGGCCGGCATTGTCGCCACGTCGGCAAACAAAGTTGAGGTATTATTTTTTTAAATATATAACTATATATACGTATTTATATATGTATGTATATATTTCTGGCCTCAACATCCCGTATTGAGCTTCTGAAACGCAAAGGTATCAGTCACGACAAAACCATTTTTCAATATTCTTAAGCATTTTTTCTTTCTAGAATTATACTCTGGCCGAGAATTTTGCAAACGAGTTTAAATAATAGTTGTCTTCTTTCTGTCTAATATATTCCAGTGGCCACAGTCACTCGAGCCTTGTCCATTCCAATCGCTGGAGCAGTTCAACATCGGGTGGAAGGTCTTTCTTCCTGAACTAACCATAAGCAAGAACAACGGAAAGTCAGAGCTGTACTTTTTATTTAATACGGTCTTGCTACCGAGAAGTGTCCGAACGGTTTTGCTGATTTAGTATTACACCGAACAAGCTTTGGTTACCTTTCAGATCACATAATATCCAAGTGGGCAACCTTCCTCTTCGTCTAACAGCTTCATTCATCGCAGGGATTGTACTCCAAGTCATTGTGCAGGTTGAATTTATCGTTTCAAAAACGTCACAACCAACAACTGTGTCTCTATACATATGTATGTAGCTACCCGTTCCCACTTGAAAATCCTATCCTGCCTTCTTCGTATCCTCGAACATAAATTATGATCTTCCGAATGTGTAGGAATATCTGAAGACGATCAAAAATTACATATGTATGTATGTATATATAGGTTGATATACAATCGCACACGGCTCGCAGAATTGGACGTCAAGTGCGCGACGACTGGCCAAAATTCATCGAAATGTGACGATACCAAGGTGTTCACTGCAGACGACAACGCATTGACGATGTGCATTTACAATCCCGGGTGGGCAGGGATCGTGATAATGGTAAGACGCAGAACTCTCCTTAAAGCGAACGCATTAAAAAAAACAATTAGTTAGTTTGTTTTTCAGACTCATGCTTTCGATTTATTCATAGTTTTTATGAGAGTAGATGATAACTGTGATTATTGAGACTCTTTACTGAAACTTTTGCGGGCAAAAGAACACCTTTTCATTTTCTTGCCCTTCTTACACTACGCCTTGAGCAGCTCATAAAGTTTACATTAGGCATTCTATTTGTTGCTTACGCAAGAATAAATAAATGATGAATAAAAAACAATTAAAAAATAAATAACAATTAATGAAAAAATGCCCTTTTTTTCTAGCTCGATATTTGCATCTTTCGCTTTGTTCGCGAGGGCGCCCTTGCTGACTTCTCTCAAGCAGCGCCAGAAGCGGCCGTCGAGCAGAGCGTCCGTCTCAGAGCCGGCGGCCGTCTCTTCAACGTCAGCCGCGCGCTCCTCATGCAACGCTCCTCACGCAATTTAAATAGGCAATGTTCAACGGCAACTTCAACGAGTCGAACGAGCAGGAGATCGAGTTTCCAGAGATTGATGATCAAGCCTTCGAGTACATCCTTCGCATGGTTTACCCTGAGCGTCTCAAGGTTTTCTTATTCATTATTAAAGTGACATTTTTACAAATTATTGCATTCATAATTCATAACAACGACATTAATACACTTCCAACTTGTTCGGTTGCATCCAGATCTAAGAAAAGGAATTCGCTTCTTTGTTCTTTGCAGATCTCGGATCACAAGGTGTTTTACGCAGACGACGGCCAGCTTTTTCAATACATTTTGTTAAAGATAGAAGCATCAAATGAAGAAGCCGAAAGTTTACCTAAGATTTATTTTGGTAACATTTATTAATTTATGACAAGAGTGAGTTTTTTCCAGATTGTTGAAGGAATCGTTCATCTCGCTGACTATTTTGGTATTGATTTGGTGCTCACGGAATGCGATCGCTTTCTCGCGTGCACAAATGAATTGTCGCTCATAGATAAGGCAAGCTCTCATAAAATAGATAAGCATGATCAAAAAGCCTTTCTAAAATACCGTTCATGTAACTAATGACCGATTTTTGGTTAGTTGGCACGGTCATCTTTTCTCTGGAATTTCTTCAGCCATACGCCCATAAACTTCCATTTGAACAGCTTCGCCTCGCGCACCGCTACAACCTGCGACGACTGCAGTACAAGCTGTTTGAGAAGATCGACTTGGCCGCACTCCGAACAAGCGTCCTCGCGGACGCTGCCTTCAACTATCTCCCCGCTGCCCTGCAACTTTTTCTGCTCCTCAAAGCCTACGTGCCAAAACGGACAAACAATAGTGGGACCAATGATGCAATTCTCTTAATGTTCTAGAATTTTTCTACGCCCAATTCTACACCCATCATTTATTTGACTGTCTTGTTCATTGCCTTCATGTCATGCGGTAATTTTCTAATTGTAAGCGAGCAAGTCATAAAATGCATCTGTTTATGTTTTTTCTTCTTCTTCAGATCTCGCTTTTTACTTTCATTTTTGTTCTGCCACACGATTATTTTCACTCGAGACAAGCGTTTGAGACATGACATTGACTACAGTGCCAGATCAATTAACCAAGTTTAAGTTGCGATAAACACTTCATTCTACTGGCTGCTGAACACCCGCAATATCAGCGACCCGGCCCGGCCCTGGCTTTGGACATACGTGATTTTCGACGTAGTAATGTAAGCACCTGAAATGCTAAATGTTATGCCATATTTATTGTGCGGTAAAAGAAAGAATCTCACAATTATGACAGTTGCCACTGTAGAAAGCAATAATTCTCTTGGAAACTAGATTAGTGAAAAATGGAGTGTGATTCGCCACGTAAACAAACAAACAGATTCAGTGAACGTTATAACAGAATACATAGGGATCAGGTGACTTAGAAGAGAACATTCGGAAGAGAGAGAAAACAAGATTAAGAGAGCGAAAAATCAGATTTCTGGTTAGCTTGTTTCGTTGATCAATTTGAACTGCTTCGCCTCGACTGCAGTTCAAGCTGTTGAACCTGAATGACTCCTCACTGACGCTGCCTTCGACTATCTCATTCCGCCATGTATACCTGCCAAAGTGGACCAATGAGTGATGTACATAATCCTCTTATTGTAAATGTGCTTGAAGTTTTCTACGCGCAATTTATCATGCACTCCTTCACCAGTGTTCTTCAGTACTGTGGTGAACGAGGGAATTGTAAGCGAATAATTTTCTAAGCATACAAGTAATAAAATATGCCATTTTAAGTTTTTTTTCTAAACACTCTTTTTCCTTTAGACTTTGATCTGTTCTTCTAACTGATACTGTAGAACAATAAACCTTTATTATACAGTGATACAAAGTGTATAGAAACATATCTCGGAATGTGAAATCAAAACTACGAATCAGCATGAAATTAGCGGGGAGGCTAGCGGTGTGCAAGAGTGGACTTTGGCATTCTTCCAAAAACTAAATGGGCGGAGTCGAGAAAAGTGGGCGGAGCTAAAGTAAAAAGGGGCGGGGCATCATAAGGCCGGTCATCAGCCGCTGCGTGGCGACGCGGCCGGCACCTTGTAGAAGCCGTTCACCGAGACTCGCTGCTGTCCGGATGCCTGATGAAAATATTTTTTAGAATTACAAATTAATCATGATCTCCCGCCCTTGTGTCCGGCGAATGGCGCGAATTCAAAAGCGAGTTTTTGCCTACTGTAACCGAACCACTTGAATAATAACAGTAATAATGCCGCACGAATGATACCGGAAGTTGCGAGAGAAAGGCCGAGGGCGGCGCGGCTTGGCGATGCGTACGCGACAGGGTGGACGGAGCCTGCAACGAGCAAGTTGATGTTTTCATTGTTAAAACACTTTAATTTAATGTGAATAAAAATTTGGTACAATAATGATAATGCCACACATTTCCGACGCATACTAACTTGTACAACCCTCTTATTGCGCTGTAATTATTCAATGGAGTATTAGTATTTAAATGGCTCTTTTTGTCGAACCAAGTGTGGGCTGGGAGTAATGTATGTAATAAGTAATTGTAATGTTTATATTTTACTTTATATGACAAAAGCCGGTGTCACTAGCCATGTCGACGTGCGAATCAGCGACATGAGGGCGGGCGATGACCGAGTGAGAGGGAGAAGCTGGAGAAGGCTGCTCGACAATGACGACGCGTTGTTCCACGACGGGCGCAGGAGGACGGAAGACGGCACGGATCTCCGTCGGCGGCTGCTTCGGAATGGCGACGGCAGAAGGCTGAGGGACGGCAGACGCGAAGGGAGACGCGAAGAGCACGCGGTGGTAGGGAAGAGGCTTCTGCAAGGAAGAACGGCTGATGTTGAGGAATTAAAGGACTATCAATTCATTTGAAATTTACATATGAATATGAGGGCAGCGGGATTTAGAAGAGTGTGGATAGAAAAAGAGGGAGAGAGCGTATGGCAGAGAAAGAGAGAGAGAGAGAGAGAGAGAGAGAGAGAGAGAGAGAAGGAGAGAAGGAAAGAGAGAGGGAAAGAGAGAGAGACAAAGGGGGAGAGAGGGAGAGACAGAAGGAAGAGACAGAGGGAGAGACGGAGGGAATATACAGAGGGAGAGACGGAAGGAATAGACAAAGGGAGAGGCAGAGGGAGAGAGGGGATGGAAGGAAGACGAACCAGTTTCGGGTAGATCGGTGCCGTGGGAGCTGCCGGCTGCTGGCCGTAGCCGCCATTCGAAGGTGAAGAGAAGCCGGTCTGCAAGGTAGGAGGTACATATTACATATATTTGCGTGCTAAATTTGTTTACAGAAGGAATGGAGAAAGATGGAGAGAGCTAGAGACATAAAGATAAAGGGAATAGACGACGAGAGATATGGAAGAGAGGGAGAGAGAGAGATTAGGAGTTACAGATCGAGAGAGAGGAAGAAAGAGCGACAGAAATCGAGATAGAAAGAGAGAGAAAGAGAGAGAGAGAGAGAGAGAGAGAGAGAGAGAGAGAACATGCATACCGGGCTGCCGTATCCGGAAGTGGGCAGAGAGGAGTAGGAAGCGGCAGTCGAGGAGACGAGTCCGAGAAGCGAGAGAGTGACGAGAGTGAAGGCAGAGGAGGAGAGAGGGCAGAGAAGCGAGAGACGGCCGGGCATCATCTCCTGCAAGCGGTAAAATGGCGAGTTAAACAATTTGAGGACACACTGCCACAATCGAAAAGAACTTGCGCATAACAGATATTCAATAAAATTCTGCCTACATAAATCATTTTTACATATTCAGGTGAAAACATTATAATCTCGCCTCGCCGCAGGAAAAGTTGGAGATGAACATTTTCAATAATAGACTAAATGAAATTAATAATAAATAGCATTAAGACAGATTCGGGAGCAAAAAAAAAGGCAAGGAAGATAATCATAGTAGGGAGTAGAGAGAAGGCACGTCCAATGAATGCAGCGTGGCGAAGGAGAGCCGCTTTTATACTGGCCATCCCGAAGAGGGAGCGGCCGCGACCGGTCATCGCGCACGTGACTTTTGAGAGGTTATGCGGAGATCATCGTTAAGGATGAGATGGAGATGGTTATGCGGCAGCGAGGCAAGACTCTAATCAGTTTTCTCCTTCTTCATTTCTGCACCCCATACTCCATTCTCCCTCTCTCTCTCTCTCTCTCTCTCTCTCTCTCTCTCTCTACTCATTCTCTCCTTCTTACCTCTCTCTCTCACTTTCTCTCTCTATCTCTCTTTCTTTCTCTGTCCCTCTTCCCTCTCGTTGTTCATTCTATCTATACTCGTATATGTTTGAGCTCCTGACACAGTCAGTGATCTCCAAATCAACTTAACGTTCTCTACGTGCTTTTCCTTTGTTGCAAGACCGAACCTCATCATCATCATCATCTTCTCTCTCACTCTCTCTCCCTCTCTCTGCTCATCTGCATATCTCATGCAGTTTCATTATCCGCTCTCTCTCGCTCTGTCATTTATTATATCGTATTTAGAAGAAATGGAGGCAGTAAAGGGCGTTGCATTGAATTATTTAAAAAAAAAGTATTTATTCATATATTCATAAAAATTTTAAACAATACAATCCTCGACATGATTCACAAAATTTGCTCCGTCACAACCACAAACTACATGAAATATGTTTTGCAAAATGTTGTGCTTCATACACTTCCTGGTACAATTGTTCCATGCTGTGAGAGTCTGAGTAGAGTGAAGGGCTGAGGGGATGGGAGAGAGATAAGAATAGAAAGAAAGAGAGAGAGCGAGAGAGAGAAAGAGAGAGGCATAGAAAGAGAAGAAGGAGAGAGAGAGAAAGATGGTGACTGTACCACAAAGGGAGCAAATGAGAGTACAAAGAACGAAATTGGTCAGCGTTGACAAACAAGAAGGTTGTGATCTACCCATGTCACTAGAGAGATTTTTAATATGTATGAATCAAAATAGGCATGGCGAACTTATGAGAATATGCACGCACGGTACATACATTCGATGCAGCCGACTCGAATGGAATGAAGCCATGTAGATACATTTGAATAGTTCTTCATTTTCGATAGAAATACAGGAAGTTTTGATCTTTTCGACGTCTTTTCGTTACACGCTTCAAACAGCTTGCAGAATACGATAGAAATGATACAATATCCGGCTCAGATGGCACATATAAAAGGTCGTGATTTGCGCGGGATTCATCGAAGGCTCTTGAATATTGAAGGTTGACACTTCCCCTAGGAAGAAGATCGTGACCTCTTTTTCTCCCTGACGCCACTCTTTATTCAGAAAGACAGCGAGGCAGAGATAGGGAGAGAGAGATAAAGAGAGAGAGAGAGAGAGAAAGAGGGAAAGAGAGAGAGAGGGGGGCAGAGATAGACGGACCGTGAGAAGAGTGGGATAAGCCAATTGTAAAATTTATATTACAGATGTTAGTTATATTACAGATATTTGTCTCATTTTGTCAGAAGTGACTTTTTTTCTGTGAATAAACCCACTTTCGGCCATCGTTAAATTGTGCAGGTCATTTATATGGCAGCATCATGCAGGATTATCAATGGCATATTTTGTAACTATTTTTAGAGTAAATATTCAAGATGGCTACGGCCCATGGGGTGTGTCCTGCTCGCTTCATTCGCGATTCCTGTGAATGCCGCATTCCTTGGTTTGAACCTCATAATTTTAAGTTTGCCTGCATTTTATTGCAGTCTCTTCTCTCTAAGGAAATTACAAAAGGGCGGACCAAGGAGACCCCTAAGGAGACCACCAAGTGGACCTCTAAGGAAACCAGACAGGGGCTGGCTAAAGAGTCCTCTAACACGGGCATCGGTCTAGGCTTTCCCGGGGTTATGGAATGGGTTACTACTTACTATATATGTACCGTTCGAAAGCTCTCGTCGAGTCGAACCGTTACGGTGTGAAAAAGTTAAACGAAAAATCAAGATAGGAATGAATGATCAATCTCTCCATTTCTCCATCTCATGGACACAGAAATGTGTTGCTGAAATGTGTGTGATGCAACATCGATGATGTTGTTTACGTTTAGTGATAGGCAGACATGGAGTGGCAACAAAACACAAAAAGGAAGGAAAAGGCGAGACAGAGAGGGATTGAGAGAGCGTCGAAGGCAAGTTCAAAGAATGGAGAAATGACAAACAGGAGAGTGTGATCTGCTTGGCCGATTCTGATTGTGATGAGACCGTCAAAATTGGACGCATGCTGAGGATCCTGGACGAAAAAATATGTACATACATATATGTATTTCATCGCCTACATACACATCTCTGCTGATTGTGAGGAAACAGTCTCATGTTTATGAGTTATGAAACTATAAACCTGCTTTCTCTCTCTTTCTCTCTCTCTCTCTCTTTCTCCCTTTCTCTCTTTCTCTCTCTCTTTCTTTCTCTCTCTCCCTCTCTCTCTCGATCTATTGTCATTTGATCCCGGAATATGAAAGAATGCAATATGCGTCTCTTTTGGCATGTATAAAAGGCCGAGAGGTTTACTACTGGAGTACAACTGGAATGCAGCACTGCTCTTGCTGACCACGAGTCTAAGCATTTAGACTTGGTTTAATATATTTAATCACTTATTTACATATTTATACATTTATATTTAATCTTTATAATAATAATTATAAAACCAAGTTAAATTGTTTAAGACGTAATCTTTTTTATAGCTGATGGCCGCGTCCACTAAAGCCATTTGGGTATCTCTGATTCTCGCAGCCTTCGAGTTTCGCCCGGTCGAAGCCCTCTTTGGTCAGTAGATTTTATCATGTTACTTTAGTAATTTTTTGCGAGTTAAATTAATGTTAAAAATTGAGCGACAATAAATTGAGAGAGCACAATCACATCGGATCACTTCTCAAACCGGCTTTAGAGAACTGTCCTTGTCACGGCTGAGTCAATAAGCGTGTCAATAAATTCAGGGGACTGCCCATCGTGCACTCCCGTCACGATTGCGAATGGCAAGACCGGGAACTCGTACTGCCAAAGCGGCCAGTACTGCGACCCACAATTTGTTGCGCAGTTGAACGCGTGCGAAATCGGCTGCAATCATAAATACTACAAGCAGCTCATTGTCAGTGCTTCATAGTATGTCTTTTTAAACATATTTCTTATGCCGTCAAAACTCAATATACATAAATCGTGCCCTTTATTTCTTATCTTCTCCAAAATTTTCCTCTTTGCGCAGTACAAGAGCGGCCTGTCATGGCTGACGGCCGACAGCCTGAAATGCCAGAGTGGCTCCTACTACGCAAACGGCAAGGTGGTCAAACCGACTCAAGTCAACTGCCAATTTGTTCCGAGTCAGTTGTTGTCTCACAAAGGCATATCTCACTACCATCATTAGATATGTATGTAGTAAGTCTCGGGCCACTTATCATATTAAAATTTACAATGTACTGCTTTGCTTTTTAATGGCTTGAGATTGGTTGCAAAAACGAGCATCTCTTCATAGCCTGCGATGAGTGCGCGTTCCAAGAGGCGCCCCAGTCCATGTGCACCCCGGGTTGGGTATGCGATGGAAAGCCGATAGTCTCCAAGGACCCTATCGATAACTGCACAACGGTCGTCTGTCCTAATGGCTACCGTGGACAGGTTACTCATCTCTGCTAATTGTAAGGATTCAGACATTAACAAAGGATAAGATAAAAAAGAACAAGGGGATGTCGTGATATTGATTCACTGACAGATCAATCCGGAAAGCCTTTTCACTGTCGGCATCTGGCAGCCGTTGAAGTGCTCGACTCTCCAATTCAATTGGTATTATGGATTCAATGAAAAATACTACAGCAATCCTGTCATCCAATGCATGTACAAAGGTGCGGAAAAAGGTTTTTTCATTGACAAATATTTTGTTTGAAATCAGAAGGAAGTTATGTGCAAGATTCTTTCATACTTTGATCAAAGTACAGACATTTCATTTGGACTCGCCCATGCAATACTATTTCACGTAGTTTAGTATTTTTTTCCTTAGTATTGAACAAGTAAAGAAATAGTGAGAGTTCAGAGCATAAAATAAAAGAAGATTTTTTTTATTTCATTCAATAATCTCATTAGGCAACACAACGTCGTCGACAACAACGTCATCAACAACATCCACGACAACGACTACGACAACAACGACGACCACAATGACACCACCAGGTAAACTGTCCACAAGTAGCCACATAACTTACAATTAGAGAATCATTGCATTTTCCATAGCCAATCCGGTGTGTCCGTTTCCTGGCGAGATCACCGAAAGCCTGCCAACGGAATATGTCATCAAGACCAAAACGATGCTCTTCAACACGACGCACGCGTGGTGCTCCGCGGACGAAGCATTCGTCGCTGTCAGTTTGGCGCAAAGTTAATTAATAATCATAAGTATTGCATCCAAATTATAGTCTAGGTGTCGCCTTTCCATAACCATGACCCTTGATGGTTGACCACCTCTGAACATTGGTCTTGACCATTGACGATGAACCTTTGACCGCAAGCATGGCGCTTGAAGGGCTACTTGAACGGGTCTGCTAACGTTCACTTCGATTGGCTGGTCGGCACTGCGCTGACCTGTGATCAGACGACGAAACAGTGGAAAGACTCGCGCGGAACGTGGTCGACGGCAACCGAAGCCCGCCTGATGTGCGCTAAATGGCGTAAGTTTCGGAAACCATTTTTCACTCTTGAGTATGTAAATACAAATTCATTTGCAGGCTGTCCGATGCCTGCGAATACGCCGTGCGATATGCCACCCGAGAAATGCTCTTCTGACACTCCTGGTGCTTTTGATTTCGCAACTGGCGAGATTCGCTGCCCCGCAACGTCCACACTCTACACGGCGCGCACGGTTCTTAGCATTCCTTCCTAGCATATCGCCAAATGATGAAACGTGCCGCTACTATTGTTTCTTCTTAGGATTCCATCGGGAACGATGCGCTGTACAGATGGGCTGGCGGAGTCCGCTGCATGGAGAATGGCCTATGGCGTACTACGTCCGATCCTACTCCGCGAGAGTACAAACACGACAGCTTCAAGATGATCTGCGGAGTGGCACCTCCAGCGTGTTTGTATCTCAATGCTTGCTAGGATAGGGATAGATGACATTAGGTGGCAGTATAATATCCCAATTGCCGTTTCAGCTCCAACATACGCGGGCTGTGACGCGCCTCCTTCACCGCCGCTTCTCTCCTCTTGCCCTGGCTCCTCGTGCACTTCCATCGCAAATGCCACCTACGTGACTTATTTGGCCTGCAAGGGTCTCGAGTGCCCGGATGGCGCACAGCGAATTGCTGTCGAAGGAGTGCGTCATTATTTGAAATTCTAAGAGAATGCATTGGTCGAATGTGCGGCACCTGAAAGGAAATGATTGCCGAGTGATGACTCTGCAACAGCATTTCTAGCTGTTATTCGTCGCAGCCGCTTCTGAACTAGTCATGTGTTAATTCCATAGTAATTTATTCTCCGAGGTCTATACGCTCAAAAAAATTATAAAAATGGTTACAACTTCTGAAGCAACACTTTTAAACCACATCATAATAGTATCTAATCGTTTCCTACTTACATCGTTTTCTTAATGTTTGAAAACAATGTAGCCGTAGGAGGGTAACTTTAAACCTGTTGTTAAAGTGGCTAGATACATAATTTCATAGACAATTATTCATTCCAAAATTCGGATTGGACAACAATTTGGGGAACTGCATTTACAATAGGTACATATGTATGTATGTATATCTCGCCATCTTATGCATTTATTTAGGCGACGGGAACCGGAACTCACATTGGAATTGAGACGGAAACCACCTACAGGCTCTTCAACGGAAACCAAGCTGACTTGGGCGTCTTTCCATCGACCACTCCAGCGGCATGCGTCACTCCCGGTCAGTGCTTTTCGTGTATTCATCATGCAAAGGAAAAAAAAGTATACCATACTTTGCCTTCTGCCGCAAAAGTTCTGTTTATCGCTAAGTGAACCTGACCTTTTTGCAGCTTAACGAGCTGTCGATGAAGAGCATCTTAATCTAATCAATGTTTGGGATATTTTCAACTTTCGCTTTTATCATAGAGAAGAGCCAATCTTGCATTGTTGTATTGAGATGCCATTAATTGTACTCTTCTTTCAAGTATACCTAGCAGATAAAACTCGATTACACAGAACTTTTTCGAACGGTTGAAAATAGTTAAAGATTGACTGGGAAAAATGTTTAGGCACATACATACATATATTCACCGGTTTACCCGACTATTCATCTTATTGGTTTTTTTCTAGGCGAGTGTGACCCCATACATATGTGCATACATACATATGTATACATCCGAAAGAGAATAAAACAACACATGTTTTGTCTATGCTCATTAGATGTTGATATTTCCATAAAACGTTCAGTTGCAGTGTATTTATCAACTTGTATAAGAGACAATCATGACAAGCACACATATATCTATGGAAGAGTACTTCGTTCTATATCGTAGCCATGGTAGAAAGAAGGGAATCAAAGGGTTGATGTCGATCGGAACGCATTCGATTGCATGTTACGCTGCAAGATAAGATTGCTTTTGGCTGGAATGAAAGAAATCTTAGCACTATCATGGACCAATTTCTAGCCGTATTTCAGAATCAGTTATTTCCTGAAAAGTTCCTAGTTCAGATATTCTAGTAGAATTTCGTTCTAGTAGACAAAACGTTGAAATTGGCTAAGGGTGAGCTGAACAGAAGAGTGCTCTCCTGACACAGTACGTATTTATCCGTTTTCATCCTTTTTTTATATTTGCCTGGCTGATACCTTCACGAAAAATACTGACCTGAAGTGACGCATGCAACAGGAGTGGTCGATGGAAAGACGCCCAAGTCACCCTGGTTTCCGTTGAAGAGCCTGAAGCTGGTCCCCGTTTCAATTCCAATGTGTGTTCCGGTTCCCGTCGCCTAAATAAGATCATAAGATGGTGAGATTTGCCCAATGTTTAGAAAGTCGATTGTAGTATACTAACAGGCGGTTTAAAAAAAAGTAGTTTCAAAAGGTTGGAATTAAAACATAGCTTCACCGTAAATTATAACGGTAATACTTTGCCTCTCGGCTATTTCGCAGGCAGTCCTACTTTAACGAAGAACGGAAAAAAGCTCAATACCCGCACAGTCTAGCAATGCATTGTCAAATTGTTAAAATTAAATAGCAATCGAATGTATACGCACGCCTTGTACAGTAATTCGCTGATCGCCATTCGGGCACTCGAGACCCTTACAGCCCAAAAAAGTCGTGAAGGTGGCGCCTGCGATGGATGAACACGAGGCGCCAGGGCAAGGAGAGAGAAGCGGCGGTGAAGGAGGCGCATCACAGCCCGCGTATGTTGGAGCTGAGGCGACAATTGGGATATTAAACTACCACCAAATATTATTCTATACCAATCACGCCTAGCAAGTATTAAGATACGAACTCGCTGGAGGTGCCGCTGCGCAGACCATCTTGAAACTGTCGTATTTGTACTCTCGCGGAGCAGGATCGGACGTCGTACGCCATAGGCCATTCTCCATGCAGCGGACGCCGCCGGCCCAGCTGTACAGATCAGAGTTTCCGATGGTATCCTATAATGAAATTACAGTATTCACTTGGCGATGAGCTATTAAGGTAAGGAGAATATTAAGGTAAGGAGAACCGTGCGCGCAATGTAGAGGGTGGACGTTGAGGGGCAGCGAATCTCGCCAGTTGCAAAGTCAAAAGCCCCAGGAGTGTCAGAAGAGCATGTCTCGGGTGGAAAATCGCACGGCGTATTCGCAGGCATCGGACAGCCTGCAAATGAATTTGTACTTACATACTCAAGATTCAAAGTGCAAAATGTCTTCCAAACTAACGCCATTTAGCACACATCAGACGAGCTTCGGTCGCCGTCGACCACGTTCCGCGCGAGTCTTTCCACTGTTTCGTCGTCTGATCACAGGTCAGCGCAGTGCCGACCAGCCAGTCGTATTGAACAGTTGTGGCCCCGTTCAAGTAGCCCTTAAAGTGCCATACTCGCGGTCAAAATCTCTATCAAAGTTAAGAGTTTTTCGTGGTCATTGGTCAAGACTAATGATGGGCAAATGAAACAAGATTACGACTATCATCCGATAGTCGTAATTGCAAACTAATGTCACGGAAAACTTACGACGATGAATGCTTCGTCCGCGGAGCACCACGCGTGCGTCGTGTTGAAGAGCATCGTTTTGGTCTTGACGACATAGTCCGTCGACAGGCTTTCGGTGACCTCCGCGGGAAGCGGACACGCTGGATTGGAAAAGTTTTCTCTAAGGTTATACTTCTTGTGGCTCCTTGTGGAGAGCCTACCTGGAGGCGGCGGTGTGGTCGTCGTTGTCGTGGTTGTTGTCGACGGCGGTGGAGTGCCTAACATAAGGAGATCAGGAAAGGAAAAAAATGCTTATCTTTCTCTACATGTGCGAGGCGAGCTCTTAATGCACGCAGACATATTTACACATGTGCTTCCTACTGCTCACCACCATTCGCATATTGTCGCAGACTTATCGCAACCATTCTCATTCATGATGCGAACTGTTCTTCCCGTACTAGACGAGTATAGATCTCTCGAAGTCGAAATCAAATCTCTCATTTTGACCCACATACCGAAGCCCGCTATTTACGAAATATGTGCAAATGAACTGTTTGTCGCACCTTTGTACAAGCACTGGATGACAGGATTGAAGTAGTATTTCTCATTGTATGCATGATAAAAATTGCTTTGGAAAGTCGTGCACTTCAATGGCGACCACATGCCGATGGTGAAAATTTTATCCGGATTGATCTGTAAAAAAAAGCAATAACACAAGATCTCCCGTGTGTGTTTTTTTTATCAATGGCAGATATCGAGATTTTTTTTTTACAAATGTTCGTACCTGTCCACGGTAGCCATCGGGGCAGACGACCGTTGTGCAATTGTCGGGTGACTTGTAGACTATCGGCTTATCGCAGGTATAACCCGCGTTGCAACTGGATTGGGGCGCCTCTTGGAACGGGCACTCGTCGCATCCTAATGGTAAGAAGACATTAAAAAAAATTATTTTGTAAAAAAAACTTCTGATTATTGATAACAGGTTGGCGACTTACTACATAGTATGTATGCAACAAAAGACTACAACAACCGACGCGGAAGAAACTGGCAGTTGACTTGTGTCGCGCTCACCACCTTGCCATTTGCGTAGTAGGAGCCGCTCTCGCATCTCAGGCTGTCGGCAGTCATCCAAGACAGGCCGCTCTTGTACTGCGCAAAGAGGACATTTTGGAGAAGATAAGAAATAAAGGGCACGATTTAGGTATATTGAGTTTTGACGTCATAAGAAAAAGTTTAAAAAGATATAATATGAAACACTGACAACGAGCTGCCGATAGTAATTATGATTGCAGCCGACTTCGCACGTGTTCAACATCGCGACATATTGTGGGTCACAGTACTTGCCAGTTTGGCAGTACGAGCTCCCGGTCTTGCCATTCGCGGCCGTGACTGGAGTGCAGGATGGGCAGCCCTCTGAATTTATTGACACGCTTATTGACTCAGCCGCGACAAGGAAAGTTCTCCAAAGCCTGCTTGAATCTTGAATAGTGCTCCAATTTGATTGAGGAAGCAGAACTGCTTTTTGGTAATCTTTTTAAATACCTTTTTGTACATACCTACACATATTTTAAATCTAATAATTCGTGCTACACCGTTTTCACTACGTGCAGACTTATTTCTGCCTTAATGTAACCATAAGTAAAATAAAGCTACATTTATTAATGCCACAATTGAAACGGCCTATTTCTAACCAAATAATGCCGCATTTGACACCGGCAGAAGCACTCCAATAATCAAGACCGCAACGATGGATCCAAACGGAGTATTCGCCATAGCTTCAAACAATACATCAATTTTTTTCTATTCAAATGACTTGTTACGATATTAAAAAAAACCATATGTGAAGACAATTCGAATGGCAGCGTTGGTCTCCGCTTGCTATTTATGCATTCAGACTATTCAGGAGGCGAATTATTCACGGGCGTATTAAGGAGAGGAACCATCATGCCAATCCAAAAGTTATGATTTCGTTCGCGGAGATTATGCCCGATGAAAAATGGCAAGAGATTACAAAGGCCAATTCTTAGTCCTGAAAGTACACATCAGTGAGGAAAACCGAGAGAAACAGAGAAGTTTCATCTCAACGTGATTATGACATTCGGGAAGCCAGGAAGCATGCAATTGTAATTCGTCATGTGGGCTTGTCAATTCGATCAAGTATGCAAACTACTTCTTCCTGTTACGTGGCAGTCAAAACGGCAAATCTCTGCTAGAGGCATGTGCCCGCTTGTATTCACTATGCAAATAAAGACTGCTGTACGGACTTGGTAGAGAGAGAGGTTTGTCGCCTTTTGAACCTCTTCTGAAGTGCAATCTCTATTAAAACTGCGAGATCTCGTAGCGATAAAAAATTCTTCCTTTTACTTACAATCAGTTATGATTATTTAAATGGCAATCAGAAGAATTAAGTATGCATTGGATTGACAGCACCATTACTGTGAGACTCCTTTCGAAATCCACGCTGGTCGTCCTTTCTAATGACTCTCTGCACTGCAGCATTCTCGGTTCGCTCGTTAACCAAAATAGCGTTTCGAATCCATCATATTCATTACAATAAATTACTTGAATACATTTTCTTCTATCTGTTTTGTTCACGAGTCGCATATTTACTTTTGACGTTCCCAAAATCTATCATGAAGCAATGCTCGCGCAGGTTCACTCGAAGGAAAGAAAAAAGTAGTCTTCGAGATACGAATTCACACATCTTTATGCATAAAGGGCAGTGGGAAGAGGTCAAAATTTAGGATGGTGAAAGTGCTGGCGAGACGACAGGGGAAAGAAGAGGTTGCTGTTGAAAGGTGCGGGGGGATTCGCGTTTCCTTTGTCTTTCCTTTAGCGTTCGTTCACAAAGGGATCCTCGGGATGGCCGATCAGACTGATAAGGAAGGATTACTTAAGAAGAAGCTTACTTGTTTGTTTCTGAAAATAAATAAAAAAAACCATACAAGGGTGCCTCGAAGAAGTGCTGGCGGTAGGGGTGAGCGAGGAGGGCGCGGAGGTCAGCCGGATCGAGCTGGAAGTCGAAGACGGCGATGTTCTCCGCGACGCGCGACGGGGTAACCGTCTTCGGAATCACGGCGTAGCCACGGTCGATTCCGAAGCGGATCAGAATCTGGGGGAATTTGGTCTTTAGAGAAAATAAGATAGGTAATTGTTGGAACAGCTTAATTATTTTTTTAATCCATAATGCTAAGTAAACATAAACAAATGAAAGAATATGCAGCACAATTTGCTTGCAGACCAATGTTCAAATTTTATTTTTTATTTGATTTTGTCACTGCCAGTTAAAATATCCAGTCCCAACAAAATTGGCCAAAATAGCAACCTGAGCGGGGTCTTCTTGTACTTCGCAGCCAGTTCCTTCACGAGAGGATCGTCGAGGTCCTTGGGCGCCGGCTTGAACGGGATTGCGCTGAAAACTGTTGGGCGTGGACACCTCTAGGGAAATCGCTCACCCTTAGCTCACCCTCTCACTATCAGGAAGTTCATTGTGAGCAGCCTTCTTTACCCTTCCCTTTTTCACTAGGCTGCACTGACAGCATAACGTGGCATCGCATTCTTTTTATGTAGTCGCATCTTTTATTTTCTGTTATGAAATCCATTTTTCTTCATATAGCTCAGTAAATTAATGAGAGAAGTCTTTTAAAAAAGGATACTGACGTGAATTCAAATCGCGCGGGAGCGCCGAGGGGAGCGTACGCGGTGAGGGTGATGTTGTTCTTGGAGCCGAAGGAGACGATCTCCTCTTGCGGCCAGTGCAGATGCATTTCATTCTGAAAAAGGTAAACAACATTATTACGTGCATACTTTTTTTCTCTAACAAAAGGCTAATTCTACAGCGAGTGGAGCCGTAATGCATTTGGTTTTTCATTGACCAACCAAGAAAACAATATGGTTCTTTTATTTCATTTTTAGTTTGCTCTCTCGCAAAAGGCTAATTCTACAGCTTGTATGTAGTTGAGCCGTCGTGCGTTCGCTTTTTCATTGACCAACCAAGAAAACAATATGTTTCATTATTTCATTCCTAAATTTTCTTTAGTTTAATGCCTGCGCGTTGTGGATGGGAATGCGTGCAATCTTGAGAGCACGTTCCATCTGCGCGATCGTCCAGTTGGAGACGCCGATGGCGCGCGCGAGGCCCTTCTCGTAGATGCTCTCCATGGCCTGAAGATACAGTTTTTTTCGTGTTACGGACTTGAACAGCAAGCTAGTGTATTGGTAAAGCAGTTTCTCTACTTTCTGAATGACCAGAGTTCGATTCCTAAAGGGGCTTACTCAAAACTTTTCATCTTCCAGATGTCCTCGACGGTCACGTTCATCTCGACCGCCGACATGTCCTCGTGAAGGAATCGACTTTGGCTCTCAAGAAACACATTGTTTCATGTCGTTCACTCCAATGCAGACGTGGCTCCGAAGGAAAAAGGAGGCAGAGTTCCCAATTTTTTTTCCTTATTGTCTTATGGGATGTTCTTTTGTCTTTTGTCTTTTGGGATGTCTCTTGAGTCTTTTGGGATGTTCCCCTGGTGAAAACCAGAGTGAAAGCCGTTCATGCCCAAGCACTGAAATCTGGTACGGGTCACAAAGGAGGGGGCCAATAAGCTCCTTATGCAAATAAGCCTTTTTTACTCTCTAACAGTGAAGGAAGTGGGCATGTGGGCGAGAACAAGGTCGGCCCTTTCGATCTGGAGCTGAGCGAGCGAAGCGCGGACGCTGGCCTCGGCGCGAGCCGGGTTCAGATGGTTCCTCTAGATCTGCAACAAATGCATAGTATTCCTAAGCAAATGCCACGAATTTTAATTAAATGAGATTATTATATGATAACCTTGCAAATGTCTAAAATGGCAAAGCTTAATAAGTTTATACTTTGCCACATTATTTCAGCGGCGTGTTTTCCTCTCAGCTCACACTCGTTTTTATTGCACTGTTCTTCTGGAAAGAAACCTTAGTGGTGATGAAGATGTCTTCGCGGCGGATCTTACCCTCCTTGATCAGCTTTGCGATGACATCGCCAATAATCTATCGTTAAAAAGAGAAGTATAATTTTGGCAAGTTGCCAGGAATATTTTTGGTCTTTCTGATTGAAGGGAAGAAGAGACCACCTGCTCATTCTGATAGAGCGAGGCCGTGTCCACGAGCGGATAGCCGCACTCGCCGACCGCCTTCGCGACCGCAACGCGGAGCGGTTCGCCGTTCGTCTTTGCAAAGAAAGAGAGCTAATTCTCTCAAATTACAATATCAAGACTTTTTTAAATAAAACCTAAGCTCTTTATTACGATAGCAGCCATTTTCTGACTCGGGCTGTGGCTGAAAGTATCGCAATAGAAGATGATAGGCGAAACAACATACCGTGTTTTCTCTATTAGTACCCCAGGGAACTATTTTTCAATACCCTTGCGGGAGAGTGGTACTACTAGAGATAGAGGTTCTACTAGAGCTCGAATTCCGAGGAATCATCGCTGGAATTTCCATTTTAAAACACATTTTGAATTAATTTTCCATCAGTTCATATGGGAGAGCATCCCATGTCTCCAAGATCCATTCAAGATAAGTCTCGAGCTGAGATATTTGACTATTAGGGGGTTCACTATTGGAGGGGGGGGGGTTCTAATAGAGGGAGGCGTTCTATTTTCAATTGCTTTATCAGAGGGGGGTACTATTAGAGTGGTTGGGTCTAGGGGAATACTAATAGAGGAAACACGGTATGTATTTTACAAAACGTTGCGAAATTCCTGAGCCATCGCCCAGAGTCGATCCAAAAAAGCCCTTGATGTAATCGAAGGAGAGAAGATGCACACCAGAAAGGTGCCGAGCAGAGATGCACGCTGGCCCAAATTTTTTTTGCCGGCCCGGCCCTTCGGGCCCAAAATCTCGGCCCGGCCCGGCCCGCAGTTTTAGGGCCCTTGAATTTTGGGCCCGGCCGGCCCGGACCCTCGAATTTTGGGCCCGGCCGGCCCGATTTTTTAAAATTTTCCGATTCCAATTTTTAATTCGTCCTTTTCGAGGCGAACCTTTTTTCTTTTAACTTCACGTTCAAAAGGCTTCTCATTTATTTCATTCTGAAGCGGAATTCGACTCTCTGAACTGCAAAATTACTCATGATCAATAAGAGTTCAGTCGGTCATGAGCAACAAATTTGCGAAAAACGGGCCCTATCGGGCCCTAGGTTGGGCCCGGCTCGGCCCGGCCCTAAAGGGCCTTGGAAATTTGGGCCCGGGCCGCGTGCATCTCTGGTGCCGAGCCCGATAACGGGCAATTCAACGCCATTCGAAATCTTCAGTGTCGGAATCTTTGTCGTCATGATTCGAGAAGAAAGGACGGGCAGCTGCAAGATTTAGCAGGATTAGACGGACTATACATATACGAAAGATATGTTGCAGAAGGCAACCGAATGATTGCACAAATACTCGAAAGAAATAAGAAATTAACAACAGCAACCGTCCAGCACACGGAACAGCGACAAGAGTGAGGAACGGAGGGAACGAAATGGCACCTCTCGGAGGAACGTTACGAAATACATTTTATGCGCGTTCGTAGAACTGTATGTGATTTCTCTGCTTTTATATATATTATTCAAATATCATCCTTCCTACCATTAGGCATCTCCTTCCCGCCTATAGTTGATCTCACGTTTACTTACTATTTTGGTTATCATAAGATTTATTCGATCCCTATTTCAATTCTTCTGTGAACGGAAATGTGTTGGAAGACTACACAATTTGAATAATTTCAAATTCTATTCCTTAACTTCATATGCATATAATTTTTCACCGTTTCAAGTAAAATTTCGTTTATTTTTCATTGAACATATTTGTTTGCTTTATTCAGTTGAGTGCATTTAGACTGTTAGGAATTGCCAAAAAAAAATGTTTAAAATGTGGAAATTGTGTAATTCTTTTAAGAACAAAGAGAGTTTATGCTCACAGGCTGCCAACGAATAATGGTACAAACTCGCATATTATGAGTGATCTCTTGAACTGCAGGAGCTAGTCGAAGCAAAAATAACAGTTGAGATAATGTCATCAAAATGGGAACAACCGTTTATTTATTTTGAGTCGATGATGGTCCACATTTATTTACCCCTTTTTTTCTATTTCTTGTTAACTTGCATAACCGCATGCGGCAATCAGCTGTGATTATGTAACTTGCAATCAATAAAATTAATTATTCATTGCATCATTGCTGTACGACTGGCTTGCATCCTTCTGACATCCGCGCTGCCGCTCATTCAATCAGCCTAAAGTATCAAAAAGATGTCGCCGGACGTCCGGTGAATGATTGCATACTATCCTGGTCGATCAAAGAACTCACACGAGCGACGAAATAGTTCAGGCAGAGAAAAAAAGATACTTCTCACCTCTTCGCCTTACTCGAAGGCGTGCGAGGCGTCTTTTTTTTCTCTGCCTGTACTATTTCGTCGCTTCTATGAGTACTTTGGTCGGCCAGGAGAGAATGGAAACATGCACCGGACGACCGGCGACGTCTTTTTTCTCTGCCCTGTGCTATTTCGTTGGTGACGAGCCAAAGCTGAACCAGAGCAGCTTTTGCTCGTCACAACCTGCGTCTCCATCTTTGCGTTGTCTCTCCATTTTTGTGCTTGTTCTGACCAAGTTCCCACCTCAGAAGTTCGAAACAGGAAGTGCACACAAGCGATTAAGTGAAGACAAGCTGGATACATGTTCGGAACACATGTGTATTAAGATAGGCTGGCAAATTGCTATTTGTTTTGTTGTGAACATATTCGAAACAAGATTGTTTCGAACAAGTTGCAAAGTTTGGACAGATTAAATGCGCGGCTGGTCGTCTTTCTAATGACTCTCAGCATTGCAGAATAGTTTGTTTCGCCAGTTAAACTAAATAGCATTTCGAATCCTTCAAATATTAGGCCTTCACGTCAAGAAATATTATATAAGTGTTCAACATTATTTGTCGTTCAGCACTTAGATCAATCCAATGACGGGAATATAACATTTTCCTCTATCTGTTTTGTTCACGAGTCACATTTTATACTTTTGACGTTCGCAACATATATCGCGAAGCAATGGCTCTCGGTCCGTTTTATAAGCAAAAATTGTATTTGATGTTGGGCACTCTTATTCGTAAATCGGTCCCTCGAAGGAAATAAAACAAGGAGTCAACGAGGCTCGAAGTCACACATCTTTATGCATAAGGGTAGTTGGCAGAAGTCAAAATGGGTATGTTGAAAATGCTGGCGCGACAGCAGGGTAAAGAAGAGGCTGCAGTTGAAGTAAGCGTTCGTTATATGGTCATCCCTCCCATATAACCCAGATTAGCCCCTTGCCGATGTACCGTTACATCTACCGTACTAATAAACACTTTATCAACATAGGACAACGCCCCGTGTGGTCAACGCCCCGTGTGGGGTAGCAGGTGACAACAACAACAAGAACGAGTGCATGTTAGCAACGGCGAAAAAAATATGGCATGCAATTCAATGGCATGTTAGGAAGCAAATGAAATGAAGAGAGAACTGAGAGAGAGAGAGTGCATGCAATTCAAGGCATGTTAGACATTAACAGTATAATATGGGAAGGGGGGTTAGAGAGTGGGAACGACGCCTCCTTGAGTGGCTGGAGAGGCCCTGACGTAAGCCGCGAAGCCTCCATCTGACTTCCATCTGCCCACTCTTTTAACTTGGTCTGAGGTGCGACCCAAGGCGAGGAGACGACTGGCCATGCCCGAGCGAGCCGAATGAGAAGTGAATTGGGGAAGCGAGAGAGAATTAAACATTTTGGATATAAGCTTAGAAAAATGAGAAGGCGAGAGGTGGGCGAGAGGGTTGGATGCAGAGGGAAAGACCGGAGAAGACGGGAGTGAATCCGAGAGATCCTTGGTGACGAAACTCAATACAATAGGAATACCTCCTAGGTCGACATGTACAGTAGAACCTAGGGACAATTGATCCGTCTTAGAACGACGGAGAGTGAGACACAAGATATGGTGCTGGAGAGAGAGGTCTTGCCATTTGAGCGCTGCAAGTTCACTCACTCTAAGACCAGCCAAATACTGAATTATAATAGCAAAATGAGGGCGAGAATCCACTGCAGACAAGGAAGCTTTAACAACACTGCGAACATGCGAATCAGAGAGGGCCTGGGCCCCTCGCGGGGGGAGAGAAGCGCGCTTGAGACCAGCAAATACTTGTGAACATAAAGGAGTGAGAGATTGTGAGGAGAAGAGGGAGAAAGCTGCTGAAAGCTGAGCAGCTTGTGACCGGGAAAGGGAGTGGTTGGCGGCAAAAGCAGTGAGAGAGAAGGGAGAGGAAGGGTCTATTCCAGGGGGTAGTCTTCCAAGATATCCTCTCCAAGCGGAGGCGTAGCTCCTCCACGTGTTAGGGGCTCTTGATGCAGCCAAAGCTCGCTCCACCGCTGCTCTCGCTCCTCCTCCGCCGATAGCAGCTGCTGCTCCTCCCAGAAGATGCCACTCTCGTCTGGCCGATCCTGCAGATTAGAATACTCTCAGGGTGGGCGGGTGGGACCCTACACACCCTACGACGGCGATCGTAGAATGGTTACATTTCTGCAACTTTGTCCTACCGCACCCTCCTACCGTAGTCTACGGTGCAAACCTGCACATCACTAGCCATTCAAACCTTTTTATTTCACGGTCCCTCTGGCAATGATGCTAATCATCAATTATATGGTCATCCCTCCCATATAACCCAGATTAGCCCCTTGCCGATGTACCGTTACATCTACCGTACTAATAAACACTTTATCAACATAGGACAACGCCCCGTGTGGTAGAAAACGAAAGTTCCCTTTGGGTTAGTTGACCAGGATGAATTCGAAATCGAAGTCAAGGGATTGCCTAGCAAAGGCCTGATTCAAGTCAGAATGGGGAACGATCAACAGCCTGCCTTTGCTGACTATGAAAGAGTCCCTGACCCGTCCCTCCTTTTCAGCCTTGATAGTCATGGGGAAGAAGTTCGCTGATTCCCAAACAGGGAAGCCCAGGATAACCTTAGTATTGTACAGCAGAATCTTTCCCATAGCCCTTGCTAACAGCGAAGGAGGAGGAACCAAAGATTCCAGAGGACCAGATGTCGTGGCGAGAGAGTGCGTCGACTTCGCTCGCTCCACACTCCGGTTGTCTCGATACGAATCTGGAAACTTTTGCTGTTTCTGCTGATGCGAAGAGATCGATATCAGGGATACCCCATCTTCTGACACAATAATTGAACCAATGTGAATTGATTGCCCAGTCATCATGATCGATTTCTCTACTCAGTGCATCTGCTTGCTCGTTTAGCTCCCTAGGAATCCAGGAAAAGGAAGCCTCAACACTGGCGCGCTCCAAGATGCCCCTAATCATTGTCCGTGAGAAAAAGGAGCGATTTTCCCTGGAATCTCTGAGCTACTAGCAAGGCAGCCTGCTGAATCCCCAACAATTCTCTCGCTGTACTCGAAAAAGTCATTTGTAGCTCCGAAAGGTTCTTGGAAAAGGATACCCTTCCTTGGTCTGAGGCGATAAACCCACCTAATGCGACTGCTGATGCATCCGTCGTGGCCGTCGCATCAAGCCGACTCTCCAGAACTCTTCTCACGTCGCCTCTCTTCGCCAGTCTCAGCAAGTTCTCCAGAGCTCCTCGCTCCTCCTCTCCCAATGGTTGCCGTCTCCCTCTCTCCTCTGAAAATATGAGATTGGATGCAAGAGTATCCGCAAGGGGTCTGGTATAGATGGCTAGGCCGTATGAGATAGCGGAGAGGGAAGCTATCATGCCCAGAACTTGCTCTCGATCCCTGATGGAAGGTGTTTGTGTCAACATCTCTTCAATTTTGTTCACCAGTTTGGACCTTCTCTCTATGGAAGGGTAGACTACGCGTTCTCCCAGATCGATAATTGCTCCTAGCCATACCACTCTTGTGGAGGGGGTCCAACTGCATTTTTCTTCTGCCATCACTACACCTAGTCTCCTCAGATCTTCCCTCACTTGTAATACTTTAGCTTCTAGGTCTTCATTGGACGAACCTAGTACTATACCGTCGTCAAGATACAAGGTCGCATCTATTCCTTGAGATCTCCACCTCTTGACCAATGTTCGGAACAATTTAGTGACCATCCAAGGAGCAGGGGCCAGACCAAATGGGATTGCCCTGAACTGGAAGTACTGAGATCCCCAACGGAAACCCAAAAACTTGCGATGTTCAGGCAAGACTAGCAAATGATGATAGCAAGACTTCATGTCGAATACTGCCGCAACTCTGGCATGACTAAGAGATGGGAAGACTGACTCTAGTCCTTCGCATTTGAATTTAGGCACAGACAGGAATATGTTCAGAAACGACAGATCTATAACTAGTCTCTTTTTTCTCCCTGAAACGACAAAGATCCTGCTAGAGATAATTAGCTCTTGTTGTACGACACATTCTACCGCCCCCGACGCGATCAGAGAAATTATCCGTAACAAAGGCATTATCTTCCCCTGAAAGGTGGGACTGAGGTGCAAATCTGGGTTCTAACGTAACCCGTTCAAGGAAAGGGAGTCTGAAACCTTCTTCTAGAGCTCTGAGGAAATACTGAGGTGGGCCCAAATGCTTCCATTCTCCAATATTCTCGTGAATAGAGCCTGCCTTAAACTCCTCACCCTTAGTGGTCGTTCTGGGACGGCATCTCATGCTTGGCTCCGTCAAGGACGGCGCGAGCGACTGGGCAGTCCCTGATGAAGTGGCCCGACTTCTGGCAATGGTGTCTCTCCAGCGGCGAGCTGCGGTTTGGGCCAGAGGTGAAGCGGTCGATTTGCAGTTGTTGGCGCTGGACGAGAGCGACCAACTTGTCCACTGCAAATTAGCAACGAACTCACCCCCCTTGGCTCGCTCCTGCTCTTCCCGCAACTGACATTTTGCATCGGCACCGGACTGATTGGCCGCTTCTCCACGAAAGGGCCGGTTGTCTGCTGGGAGAGGTCTCTTTCTCGGATTGACTTCCCTCGCTGACGTGCCCGCTGCCGCTGAAGTCGCCGCCGACTCAGTGCTTGCCTGGTGACCTCGTCCAGTGCTCCCGTGCGGACCTTGGCCTTCTCCAGGGCATCCCAAAATCCAGGGTTGTTGTCTGCGAGCTGCATATGCGTCACTCGCTGCTCCAGCTTGAGCTTCGCCTCTGCGATGAAGTGGAGAGCTTCCTTGTAGGACCTCGCATGCTCTGCCTGATCGAGGTCGGAGAGGGCCTCCACCATGGGCTTAGCGCACTCTCGATACACTGCAAACTGATCGATAATGACTGTTTCACACTCACTCATCAAGTGACTGTGAACTGGTCCCGAGTCGCTCATCAAGCGAACCGGTGCACACTCACTCATCAAATAAGTGTGAACCGGATCACACTGACTCATCAAGTGAGTGTGATCCAGGGAATGCCCACCTTGGCCTTTGGGAAAACTACCTTTCATAGAGAGCTGCGGGACTTCTCTCCTCGGAAGGGGAGGAAGAGGCTGTGGAGTTGCCTCCATCAGCATCCGCTTCACTGTCTCTGCTAAAACTCCTGCGCTGACGGGAGGGAAACCGGTGCTGTGGGTGCGGCTGGAGCCGGCTGTTCGTTATCGACTGGCATACTGGAATTACATCAAGTATATCATCCGTGATTAAAAAATTAACCTCTATTAAAACCAATTAAAAAACAAACCTCACAACAAAAACCAAAGTCACCTACACACCCTACGACGGCGATCGTAGAATGGTTACCCTTCTGCAACTTTGTCCTACCGCACCCTCCTACCGTAGTCTACGGTGCAAACCTGCACATCACTAGCCATTCAAACCTTTTTATTTCACGATCCCTCTGGCAATGATGCTAATCATCAATTCACAAAGGGGTCCTCGGGATGGCCGATCAGGCTGAAAAGGAAGGATAATTTAATATTAAGCTTATTTTTTAAATTTAATTGAAACTCTATAACATAATTAAAGGATAATTTATATAGTTCAAACATAAAGCGATTTATTCAATTAAAAAAATTACTGCTTAAACACGAAGTATACTGTTTTCTGAATTAACCAAAAAAGCCATACAAGGGTGTATCGAAGAAGCGCTGGCGGTAGGGGTGAGCGAGGAGCGCGCGGAGGTCAGACGGCTTGAGCTGGAAGTCGAAGACGGCGATGTTCTCCGGGACGCGCGGATCTGGCCGCCGAGATCCTTGACGCCGGTGAGCTCGGCTTTCTTGTAGGGCAAGGAGCACTGCCAGACGCGGCCGTGGATGGGCACGCCGTGCTTGTACCAGAGAACCACGTACTGGTTCATCTCATCCAGCACCTTCACTGGCTTATCCGGGAAGGGCTAACCGATTGGCTGAAAATGGAAAGAGAATGACTATAGAGTATAAGGGAGGGGAAAGGTTAGGAGTAAGGACTGGCAAAACAGACCTGGAAAACCCAGGTGTCCGTCCTCCTTCGGAGCTAAATTCGGCATGGCAGAGAAGAAGCAGTTGAAGAAGCAGGAAGAGCTGGAGAGGCGATCACTCGAGAAGTGTGGAGAACTGAAGGAACCGAAGGAACCAGCTGCTTTTATACGATTCTGAGATTGCAAAATAGGTTAGTAAAGGAAAGGTCAACAGGTGGATTTACGGGACCGTGTCAAAACAGCAACGACATTTGCGCAAAGATCCAATAACTTTGTTCAGGGTGATCGTACCGGTTCAACCAATATTCCGCGCGATTGCTCTCATTGAGATGAATTGAACCATATAGGTTTCGCAGTTCTTGCTTGGACAGCAGGCAAAAAATTTGAAAATTTGAAATTTTTAAGCTTCAGTCAAAAAGTGCTATCGTTGGATAGATCTTGTAAAAAGAAATTGATTGGTGCTAATTTTATCTATCCGTCTGCGATAACAATGAAGAAAGTTATGACACTTTTAGCGCAAATGTCGTTGCTGTTTTGACACGGTCCCGGATTTACACTTTAAATGCAAAAGTTTGGGATTTGACCTCAAAATCACTATGCGAGGGGTGATCTTTGTATAATATGCAGCTGATTTGCAGACGTCAATCGATCGATCAGTTTATACGATGAATCATACATATGTATGTAGATTTTCTAAATTTTTAGAGAATTTTTATTCAGTTTTTATGTCAATAAAATAAATTGCTGACTGATTGATTATTGAAAATAGCAAGTATTATTTTGATTTTGTTGTCTTCTTTATTTCATTTACAAAACTTTGATTGATTTATCACAATTGTCGAGTTATTTATGTAGAAACTTAGAAACTAACAGCATCGCGAATCGAGATAGGATTGGTTTCGGCGCCACAGCAACAAACTGCGAAGAAGCAGAGACAACTCAATTATTAATTATTGATCAATTATTGATGATTATTAATCAATTACGGGAAGATTAATTTGCATAAGTATTTCCATTGGCAGTACAATAATGATCAGGATTGCGAAAAGTATAAAATGAGGCCTGACGGATAAACACTGACTAATCCATTGGATTCCGCAAAATGGAAAAAAACCTTGAGGGTTTTGAACTAATACTAAAACTAAAACTTTGAAGCATTGTCTTCGAACGGTTGAACATGGTTAAAGATTGACTATTCAACGGTTTATACGACTGTTCATCTTATTGGTTTTTTTTCACATGCGTTGTCTATGCGTATATCTAACATAAGGAAGAGTACTTCCTGCTACATGCATATATCGTAGCCATGGTAGAAAGAACGGAAGCAACGAGTGGATGATGTCGATCGGCACGTATTCACTTTGATTGCATGTTACGCTGCAAGATAAGATAGCTTTTGGCTCGAATGAAAGAAATCCTAGGACTATTATGGACCAATTTCTAGGCGTATTTCAGAATAATTTATTTCCTGAGAAGTTCCAAGAAGTTCACAAATTGGTTGTGAAAAGAGGATAGAAGCGTTTGTTTAATTTCGTTCTAGTAGTCAAAACGTTGAAATTCGCAAAGGGTGAGCGGAACATAAGATTGCTGCTGATGGTACGTATTTAACCGTTTTCGTTCTTTTTTGTTTGCATGGCTGATGCCAACTCGAAAAATACTGACCGGAAGTGACGCATGCAACAGGAGTGGTCGATGGAAAGACGCCCAGGTCACCCTGGTTTCCGTTGAAGAGCCTGAAGCTGGTCCCCGATTCAATTCCAATGTGAGTTCCGGTTCCCGTCGCCTAAATTAGATCAGAAGATGGCGAGATTTGCTCAACGTGGTAAACCCTGAACTCCCCTAGAGATTGCGCAAGTCCAATATTAGAATGAATCGTTTCCTATGAAATTATCTAACTTTCAAGTATACCTAGCAGATAAAACTCGATTACACAGAACTTTTTCGAACGGTTATAAACAGTTAAAGATTGACTGGGAAAAATGTTTAGGCACATACATACATATATTCACCGGTTTACCCGAGTATTCATCTTATTGGTTTTTTTCTAGGCGAGTGTGACCCCATACATATGTGCATACATACATATGTATACATCCGAAAGAGAATAAAACAACACATGTTTTGTCTATGCTCATTAGATGTTGATATTTCCATAAAACGTTCAGTTGCAGTGTATTTATCAACTTGTATAAGAGACAATCATGACAAGCACACATATATCTATGGAAGAGTACTTCGTTCTATATCGTAGCCATGGTAGAAAGAAGGGAATCAAAGGGTTGATGTCGATCGGCACGCATTCGATTGCATGTTACGCTGCAAGATAAGATTGCTTTTGGCTGGAATGAAAGAAATCTTAGCACTATCATGGACCAATTTCTAGCCGTATTTCAGAATCATTTATTTCCTGAAAAGTTCCTAGTTCAGATATTCTAGTAGAATTTCGTTCTAGTAGACAAAACGTTGAAATTGGCTAAGGGTGAGCTGAACAGAAGAGTGCTCTCCTGACACAGTACGTATTTATCCGATTTCATCCTTTTTTTATATTTGCCTGGCTGATACCTTCACGAAAAATACTGACCTGAAGTGACGCATGCAACAGGAGTGGTCGATGGAAAGACGCCCAAGTCACCCTGGTTTCCGTTGAAGAGCCTGAAGCTGGTCCCCGATTCAATTCCAATGTGAGTTCCGGTTCCCGTCGCCTAAATTAGATCAGAAGATGGCGAGATTTGCTCAACGTGGTAAACCCTGAACTCCCCTAGAGATTGCGCAAGTCCAATATTAGAATGAATCGTTTCCTATGAAATTATCTAACGACAGGTCTCGCGCCTGCGACTCTATGCTTCAAACAATATACTGTCTGATGCAAGCAAATTATTTAGAATGTCGATTATAGAATACTACCATGTGTTTAAAAAATGTAGTTTCAGAAGGTTGGAACGAAATCATCGCTTCACCGTAAATTATTACGGTAATACTTTGCCTCTCGGTTATTTCAGAGGCATCCCTACTGTGACAAAGATCTAAGAACGGCAAAAAAGCTCTATAGTCATCACTCACAAGCAAACAATGCATTGTCCAATTGTTAAAATTCAATGGTAATCGAATGTCTACGCACGCCTTGTACAGTAATTCGCTGATCGCCATTCGGGCACTCGAGACCCTTGCAGCCCAAAAACGTAGTGAAGGTGGCGCCTGCGATGGAAGAACACGAGGCGCCAGGGCAAGGAGAGAGAAGCGGCGGTGAAGGAGGGGCGTCACAGCCCGCGTATGTTGGAGCTGAAGCGACAATTGGGATATCATACTACCACCAAATATTACTCGATTCCAATCACGCCTAGCAAGTATTAAGATACGAACTCGCTGGAGGTGCCGCTGCGCAGATCATCTTGAAACTGTCGTATTTATACTCTCGCGGAGCAGGATCGGACGTCGTACGCCATAGGCCATTCTCCATGCAGCGGACGCCGCCGGCCCAGCTGTACAGATCAGAGTTTCCGATGGTATCCTATAATGAAATTACAGTATTGACTTGGCGATGAGCTATTAAGGTAAGGAGAATATTAAGGTAAGGAGAACCGTGCGCGCAATGTAGAGGGTGGACGTTGAGGGGCAGCGAATCTCGCCAGTTGCAAAGTCAAAAGCCCCAGGAGTGTCAGAAGAGCATGTCTCGGGTGGAAAATCGCACGGCGTATTCGCAGGCATCGGACAGCCTGCAAATGAATTTGTACTTACATACTCAAGATTCAAAGTGCAAAATGTCTTCCACACATACGCCATTTAGCGCACATCAGGCGAGCTTCGGTTGCCGTCGACCACGTTCCGCGCGAGTCTTTCCACTGTTTCGTCGTCTGATCACAGGTCAGCGCAGTGCCGACCAGCCAATCGTATTGAACGGTTGTGGCCCCGTTCAAGTAGCCCTTAAAGTGCCATACTCGCGGTCAAAGTCTCTATCAAAGTTAAGAGTTTTTCGTGGTCATTGGTCAAGACTAATAATGGGCAAATGAAACAAGATTACGACTATCATCCGATAGTCGTAATTGCAAACTAATGTCACGGAAAACTTACGACGATGAATGATTCGTCCGCGGAGCACCACGCGTGCGTCGTGTTGAAGAGCATCGTTTTGGTCTTGACGACATAGTCCGTCGACAGGCTTTCGGTGACCTCCGCGGGAAGCGGACACGCTGGATTGGAAAAGTTTTCTCTAAGGTTATACTTCTTGTGGCTCCTTGTGGCCAGCCAACCTGGAGGCGGCGGTGTGGTCGTCGTTGTCGTGGTTGTTGTCGACGGCGTTGTAGTGCCTAACATAAGGAGATCAGGAAATGAAAAAAATGCTTATCTTTCTCTACATGTGCGAATCGAGCCCTTAATGCACACAGACATAATTACACATGTGCTTCCTACTGCTCACCACCATTCGCATATTGTCGCAGACATATCGCAACCATTCTCATTCATGATGCGAACTGTTCTTCCCGTACTAGACGAGTATAGATCTCTCGAAGGCGAAATCAAATCTCTACATTTTGACACACATACAGAAGAATATTCCTCATTGTTTTCCGCTGCTTACGAAATATGTGCAAATGAACAGTTTGTCGCACCTTTGTACATGCATTGGATGATAGGATTGAAGTAGTAATGGTCGTCGTATGCATAATAAAACTGGTTGTGGAGAGTCGAGCACTTCAACGGCGACCACATGCCGGTAGTGAAAATGTCCTCCGGATTGATCTGTAAAAAATGCAATAACACAACATCTCCCGCGTTCTTTATCTATGGCAGATGTCGAGATTTTTTTTTAAACAAATGTTCGTACCTGTCCACGGTAGCCATCGGGGCAGACGACCGTTGTGCAATTGTCGGGTGACTTGGAGACTATCGGCACTCCATCGCAGGTCCAACCCGGGTCGCAACTGGATTGGGGCGCCACTGTGAACGGGCACTCGTCGCAACCTAAGAAGAAATAAAAAATACATGCCGGGCTTTTATAAAAAAAAACTTTTGATTAAACACGATAACTGGTTTGAGACTTACTACATAGTACGAATGCAACAAGACTACAACAACTGACGCGGAACAAACTGGCAGTTGACTTGTGTGGCGCTCACCACCTTGCCATTTGCGTAGTAGGAGCCACTCTGGCATCTCAGGCTGTCGGCAGTCATCCAAGACAGGCCGCTCTTGTACTGCACAAAGAGGACATTTTGGAGAAGATAAGAAATAAAGGGCATGATTTATGTATATTGAGTTTTGACGGCATAAGAAATATGTTTAAAAAGACATACTATGAGCTGCTTGTAGTATGAATGATTGCAGCCGACTTCGCACGCGTTCAACATCGCTAGATATTGAGGATCACAGTACTTGCCAGTTTGGCAGTACGAGCTCCCGGTCTTGCCATTCGCGGCCGTGACAGGAGTGCACGATGGGCAGTCCCCTGAATTTATTGACACGCTTATTGACTCAGCGCGACAAGGAAAGTTCTCTAAAGCTTGTTTGAATAGTGCTCCAATATGATTGTGGAAGCAATCCAATCGGTGCGATAGAACTGCTTTTTGGTATTCTTTTTTAAATTCCTTCTTGTACATACCTACACATATTCTAAATCTAATTATTCGGGCTATACTGTTTTCGCAAGTGCTGACTTATTCATGCCGTAAAGTAAGTAAAGTAAAGTAATATTTATTGATGCCACAATTGAAACGGCCTATTTCTAACCAAATAATGCCGCATTTGACACCGGCAGAAGCACTCCAATAATCAAGACCGCAACGATGGATCCAAACGGAGTATTCGCCATCGCTTCAAACAATATATCAATTTTTTCTATTCAAATGACTCTGATACGATATTTAAAAAAAAACGATATGAGAAGACAATTCGAATGACAGCGTTGGTATCCGCTTGCTATTTATGTATATCGACAATTCAGGAGGCGAATTATTCACGGGCGTATTAAGGAGAGGAACCATCATGCTAGTCCAAAAGGTATGACTTTGTTCGCGAAGATTATGCCCGATGAAAAATGGCAAGAGATTACAAAGGCCAATTCTTAGTCCTGAAAGTACACATCAGTGAGGAAAACTGAGAGAAACAGAGAAGTTTCATCTCAACGTGATCATGACATTCGGGAAGCCAGGAAGCATGCAAATGTAATTCGTCATGTGGCCTTGTCAGTGTGCAAACAACTTTTTCCTGCTGCGTGGCAGTCAAAACGGCAAATCTCTGCTAGAGGCATGTGCCCGCTTGTATTCACTATGCAAATGAAGACTAATGTACGGTCTTGGTAGAGAGAGAGGTTTGTCGCCTTTTGTACCTCTACTGTAGTCCAATCTCTGTTAAAACTTCGAGATCTCGTCGCGATAAAAATTTCTTCCTTTTACTTACAATCAGTTATGATTATTTAAATGGCAATCAATCAAATTAAGTATGCATTGAGTTGATGGCACCGTTGCTATACGACTCCCTTCGAACATCCGCCCTGGTCGTCGTTCTAATAACTCTCTCAGCACGGCAGCATTCTTTGGTTCGCCCGTTAAACAAAACAGCGTTTCAAATCCATCATAATCATTACAATAAATTAGGATTTCAAATCAAGAAATACTAAAAAAAAACGTTCGTTCACCTCAGATCCTTCCAGTGACTGAAGCAAATTACATGAATACATTTTCTTCTATCTGCTTTGTTCACGAGTCGCATTTTATTGTATTGGCATTTGCTAAGTAGATATATCACGAAGCAATGGCTCTCGTACCCGTTCCCTCGAAGAAAAGAAAAAAAGTAGTCTACGAGACACGAACTCACACATCTTTATGCACAAGGGCAGTGGGAAGAGGTCAAAATTTAGGACTAGGAAAGTGCTGGCGAGACGACAGGGCTAAGAAGAGTTTGCTGTTGATTGGTGCGGGGGGGGGGTTCGCGTTTTTTTTTAGTTCCTTTAGCGTTCGTTCACAAAGGGATCCTCGGGATGGCCGATCAGGCTGACAAGGAAGGATTATTTAAGAATGAGCTTACTTGTTGTTCCTGAAAATATAATTGAAACCCTATAAGGATAATTCTAAATCTTTTAAGAATAAAGAGAATTATAGAGTTTTTTTTTAAAGAAAGACACAGGATTTGTTTTCAGACAATTCTTCTTTTTTTATACTTAACCAGAAAAAAGCCCTACAAGGGTGCCTCGAAGAAGCGCTGGCGGTAGGGGTGACCGAGGAGGGCGTCCTTTCTAATGACTCTCTGCACTGCAGCATTCTCGGTTCGCTCGTTAACCAAAATAGCGTTTCGAATCCATCATATTCATTACAATAAATTACTTGAATACATTTTCTTCTATCTGTTTTGTTCACGAGTCGCATATTTACTTTTGACGTTCCCAAAATCTATCATGAAGCAATGCTCGCGCAGGTTCACTCGAAGGAAAGAAAAAAGTAGTCTTCGAGATACGAATTCACACATCTTTATGCATAAAGGGCAGTGGGAAGAGGTCAAAATTTAGGATGGTGAAAGTGCTGGCGAGACGACAGGGGAAAGAAGAGGTTGCTGTTGAAAGGTGCGGGGGGGATTCGCGTTTCCTTTGTCTTTCCTTTAGCGTTCGTTCACAAAGGGATCCTCGGGATGGCCGATCAGACTGATAAGGAAGGATTACTTAAGAAGAAGCTTACTTGTTTGTTTCTGAAAATAAATAAAAAAAACCATACAAGGGTGCCTCGAAGAAGTGCTGGCGGTAGGGGTGAGCGAGGAGGGCGCGGAGGTCAGCCGGATCGAGCTGGAAGTCGAAGACGGCGATGTTCTCCGCGACGCGCGACGGGGTAACCGTCTTCGGAATCGCGGCGTAGCCACGGTCGATTCCGAAGCGGATCAGAATCTGGGGGAATTTGGTCTTTAAAGAAAATAAGATAGATAATTATTGGAACGGCTTAATTATTTTTTACTTCTTAATGCTAAGGAAACGTAAACATATGAAAGATTATGCAGCACAATTTGTGGGCATATGTTCAAATTTTATTTTCAATTTGATTTTGTCTCTGCCTGTAAAAATATCCAGTCCCAACAAAACAGCCAACAATAGCAACCTGAGCGGGGGTCTTCTTGTACTTCGCAGCCAGTTCCTTCACGAGAGGATCGTCGAAGTCCACACAGAAAACAATTCTGTAGTTTTCGCCAGGAGGCGGAAAAGGTCGAGGAGAATTCGTGAAATTCCGCGCCGGCGCCTGCGCCAAAACTACAAAATGGGGGTCGAGTAGAATTCGTAGTTTCCGCGCAGTGAGAATACGCTGATTTCTAGGCTCCGCCCCTTTTTATCCTGGCCTCTCGAGAGATCTCCCCGCCCCACATTTTGCTGAACTTCTTATTCCTTTCGCCCTCCAGCATTTATTTTGCAGAACTCCAGTTTAAATCATCCTTAGGAGGCATGCGAATGCAAGTACATGTCATCATTTTACATAGTTTATTTTGTCTTCAGTATACAAGAAAATGGCACAAGAATTCATCACTATACTTCGCATATTTTGCTTCATAGTACAAGAAAATGGCAAAGTCCCGTAGCTTTCCCTTACCAGCCAAACAAATAAACAAGTTGATATTACAGCAGCGTATACTTTTCAACAACGTAACAACATTTAACAAGAAAAACTCAGGAAGTAGACATCTAAGTCTATGTCTACACAAAACGTATGTGCGATAAACAGGTAATTTACAGCTTATCGATAGTTGCATTAATTGAGTTTGCAACTGAACGGCCAATATTGGACTTGATGTCCCAAGTGGGTAGTCCAACCAGAAGAAGCATGACCAGCCAAGCGTCGGAAACGTAGGGGGCCCATTTCAAATCGAACACGTAGTGCGAGGCCAGACACACGAGCACAGCATGGAGAAGGCCTTCGCTTCATACAACTTCGTTGCTATATAAAAAAAAGTCCTAGTATTTCCCTTTAATAAATTGAAAATGACGCATGAAGGATCCCTTTTAGCCGAAGTACTTGTAACAACTAACTTGGATGAAGACTCCAAACTGCTTCCTGCTCCGACCATACCGCACGACCACGGGCTGCGTCTGCACTTTCTTCTTCTTGCCGTTATCGCATAACGACATCTTGGCCAATTGGGTCAGCACGCAAGACGCATCGGGTTCATCCTGATATATGGCATTTGTGTATAATACACTATAGCACAAAGACTTGATAAGAAAGGTTTTTACAACAAACTACTCAAAAGTGAACAATGAAGACCAACGGGCATTTCGATAAAGATTCGGCTGAGTCTCGAGATGCGCTTTCTCTGGCCTTGATTCCTCAGCAGCACCATTATTCGAATCAATGTAAGATGAGTCAGGCCGTCTGGAAGCACATATAAGCACCCTCAGATTAGATTAAGCCAATTATTGAAGGTATTTCAACCTTCTCCTTCGAGTGTCACCATGCTCTCCAATGCACTGCGTGGTCGTGCTTCAGTCGTTGCGGCCGCCAGACATGCAACAGCTTCCTGCACTCGGTCCCATTTCGTCAGGAACGGCTCGAGGGCTATTCCCTCGGACACCTCGAAGTCTCGGAGAATCTGTTGAACAGTTCCCATTATAAAGTTTCTTTTGCCAAAAACGTTATCAATTCGAACCAGGGAAGGAGTGTGGAGCTGCCTGATAGCGTTGAAAGCGGCAGCGACTCCTTTCTCTTTGACAATCATATAACGAAATTGCCTAAAAAAAGAATCAACATAACCTTAAATCAATGAAATACATTGTTACTTGAGCAAAAAGTGCTGTAATTTACAATGTACCTACACAAGCTGGTGAGCGAGATGAGAGTCGGCGATCTGTTGTTGAAGTTCTACATTTAGTTCCGCTTGTTCTTCGATGGTGTGCTCGGAGCTGAGAATGCGTCTCTTGCGGTTCGATGGTGTGCTCGGAGCTGAGAATGCGTCTCTTGCGGTCAAAGACTCCTTCGTGATTCTCCTCAGAGTCCGAGACATCGTCCTAATAACGAAAAGTTACAGTAATATTAAATATATTTTTTCTCTTCAACACAAGAAGAAGAGTCCAATTAAAAATAAGAAAAAAGTAGTCTCACTCCATCAAATGAAGTTTCTGCGGAAGGAGGAGATGTTGCCGAATTCGGCCTCCTCTCCTGATGCGAACCGCCGGCCTGCATTATTCAAAGGTGATTTCCATGCACACGGTAGTTTTGAAACAAACAATACCTCAACCGTTACGTGCGCTTTTACGTGGTGGGCAACCGAGAAATTGTGCGGCATGAGGGAGAAGTCATTGTCACCAATAGTGTACGAGAGTTTAAAAACTCTCAGCCTCGAGTTGTCCCATGCACTTTGAATGAATCCCTCTATTTCATCAATTGATGCCAGCTGGCAGGTACAAGTCCCCAAAGTCGCAATAGGTTGTCCGCGAGCACCGAGTGGAGGACCGGCTGGTAGGCGACGCCGTCGACATGGATGCCGCCGGACTCCCGAATGGTAGTTAGGTCCTTCTAAAAGAAGAATTAACTTTATTAGTACAACCGAAAAAAAAATCATGCTTGAAAGTTACAAAACAAATCAAACTTGCTAACCAGGAGGACTTCCAGCACAGGTCGGAATTGGTGCGCGCTGTGGTCACTGGCGTAGGCGACCGAGAAGACGTGTTTGGCTGCTTGCGAAGAGCTCATCCGAAGGGGCAGGCCGGCCAGCTTGATGAGGAAGATGGCCAACGAGTTGCCGCTAGCCTTCGTACCGAGCGCTCCTACAGGCGACATGTCGTCGAAGTAGAGGAGAAACGGGAGGTCCACCATTCCGGCCGTTCCTTGCTAAACGAAATCAATCAATATAATTACAAGGGGCATTCTTAAATGTGAAAAGATTCAGCGTTAAAGAGATAAAGTAATGTTACTCACCCTCTTGCCATGTAGCGCCCCGTCGAGGTGGCAGCAGAGATCACTCCGGTGGACGCCGTCAAACGCGCCATGTTTCTTCGCAAAGCTAATCGCTTCCCTCAGAACATGGCGCAGCGGAACGGAGTAGTAGAGCTCGGGCCGTTGTACTCTCTCGGCTTCTCCATGTGCGTTCCGTTGAGTCAACTGTAGCACACCCATCGTGTGAGTCCGAATCTCTGCTACGTGTGCAGTCTCCTCGAGTCTCCGCTGCCGCAGATAGTGTGATGAGTTTCGCCGGATTGCCTCACGAACTGCAGCGGCACTGGCTTCAGAGTGCGTGGTAGCAGCTGTGACCACTTGGCATAGCAGTGAGGCGAATGAGTCTAGAGTGCGTCGAAGTGTCCCTGGCATCTCTTTCATGAAGAAGTCGTCAATCATGGCCGCCACACTACTAGCACCATCTAAAAAGTTGATATCTTGGTAATTTTCATAGTGCGGGGATTTTTTTCCCACTCAAATCAACCCCTTCGTGCAGGATGCTAGCTGAAAAAGAGCAAGAAAGGCACTGTAACTTTGTAAATAACAAATTAATATAACAGGGAACATTGCATTCGTGTTCCCCATAACCTAAAACCCCCCAATGAACGATTTGAAGATGATTTTAAAAATAAAAATATTTACGAAAAAAAGTGAAAACGAGAATAGCAAAGAACTTTTTTTTCTTAGGACAAATGCATTAAAACATACCGTCGTCATTTGCCGCGTCGACGTTGAGATCCTCTTCTGGTGGTGAAGGAGGGTCGGAACCAGCAGGTGAGGCTCCACCACTCGTGACGGGGGACGAGCGGTCACCGCCATTCCGCCTTCTCTTCTTTGCTGGAATTGAACAAAAATAATTCAAACATTAAGCACAACCATGAAAGCGAAATGAAAGTAAAGAAAACTTACGGAGATTTCCCGAGTTTAAATCATGAACTCGTGCCCAGTGCCTCTTCAGTTTATTCATATTCTGATGCGCATGTGGTGGAGGACACATCCTGCAGACAAGTCTCCTGTCTCCGCGGTGCATGCCCATGTGAAAATTGAGCTGTTCCATGGAATCGTACTCGTAATCGCAGCCATCGTTCGGACACTGCATTCTAAATTGTAGCCCTATCTTCAAATATCCTACAGTCGAAAACAGATTAAAAGAGAGTTGGGCAGTTACAAGAATGATTTAAAATCATGATATAACATTCACTGAAAACACAAGAAATCCCTGAATATACACAAATTCTAGCTCAATAACACATGAACTTACCGTTTAAAAAAAGATTATAAAACAGTAGGGCAGTTATAAGAATATTGTTTAAAATTCTCTTCGAAAAGTTTTAAATTCTCTTCAAAAATCAAGCTAAAACATTAATAGTTAATAAGTTAACCAACCGACTCGCCAAGGCAGAGCCGCAACACTCTGGCCTCCTTCACGAGCAGAGCAACACCCTGAAAGAAAACGATTTCTGAAAACAAAAGTTAAAGAGCAACAGCAATCGCATATAAATGCCAAAGACAAGCCAAATTCTGAACAGGATTCAAAATTTTGGTGCGAGAATGTGTTACGGTATCTGTCGCACAAGCGATTTTACGGCTGGGATTAGTCCCCTGTTGCTTGTTGCATTAGGGCAAAGTAGCGATCAATCGATACGGTGACATCCAGTCATCCTGTTTCCCTCTTCTTCTCTGCTTTTTTTTTCATCCCATTCGCGCACTCGCGCGTTTCTTTCTTCTTACTCTCTCTCTCTCTCTCTCTCTCTCTCTCTCTCTCGCTTTCTCGTTCTCACTCACCCTCTCACTCGCTCTCTCTCTCTCTCTCTCTCTCTCTCTCTCCCTCTAACTCACACGGGTAACCACATTCTCCCTTTCCTAGTTGAGTGCATCGAAACATTGCAATTTGAAGCATTTAAACAGTTAACACATATGTACAAACACATCAGCAACATTTCTTGCGCACGATGCATTGTCAGCTGCAGATGCAATGTGAAAATCAGGTGCACCTTATCAACTAGTTTCCTTATTTAGGTCTTTTCCGATGTTCCCTGGTGAAAACCAGAGTGAAAGCCATTCCTGCCCAAGCACTGAAATCCATAATGTACTGGGACGGGGCACATAGGAGGGGCCAACAAGCTCCTTATATGCAAATGAGCCTCTTTTTTGCATGCTAACAGTGAAGGAAGTTTCTTTGTACATATGTCTTGGCTTTATCCTGTTTCAGTGCATTTAGGTTATTAGGAATTATCCAAAAATCGATAAAAATGTGGTAAATATGTTAACGTAATGTAAACTATTAATTTTTCTGAAGATATGTAGCAGCAAATAATGGAGCAAACTCACATAGTGTGAGTGATGTTTTGAACGGCAGAAGCTAATGAAGGCAAAAATAACAGTCGAGATGACTCCACCGCATTGGGAACGACCTTTTATTTATTTTGATTTGATTTTTGTTTCTGTTAACTTGCTTAACCGAAGTGATGCTGTTTTGCTCACACTTCATGAATGAGCTTGATGTGTTCAAGGAAAACGTTAATTGTTCGGCATGACTGTAGTCAGTTTTGTCATAATTCTCAACAAAATACTTTGCGCATCATTCTGCCTTCTGCCGTAAACCGCCAACTGTTGAGCGGACGACACCGGTCACACCAAAGAGAAGCCACACGTGTTGGGAGATCTTTTCGCTAACCAGTCAATTCTCTTCTAATACTTTAGACTATTCCTTCGCTCTCTTTCTACGATCAAAAGCTCATCTTAAATGCGTAACCGCAATGCCGTTGTGAAAAGTCAAACACTCTTCATTTCAAGAAGTGGTCACACGGTTCTGGTAACAACATCTCACATCTTTCTGTGTAAAGATTGAAAAGGAGTTCTCACTCAACTGCGTATCAACACTTTCCAATAAAATAATGTCGTTATGTAAAAAAAATCTCTTTTTTTTAAATCCCTAAATGTGTTATTTTGTTGTACATTGCAATACCATAATACTAGATTTGATGACACGCACTGTCATTTTCCGCGCGATGACAGTCGCCTTCGTTTTGCTGGCAACAACAACCGCTGCAGATGCTGGTTGGTTTTGTTTCTTCGAATGCCGTCTTGTCTGACATACATATATGTACATAAATGTTAAACAGTATCGATCGCACTTTAATGGGTGCATGAAAACTCGATGAATATACACGACAACACTCCAGGCTGCTCTGTTCCGGCGACAATGAAGTGTGACATTGACACGGACAGATGCAACTCGGATGTTCCCCTTCAGCTTGACCAGTCAACCGGCGAGATTCACTGTCCCCATACGTCATCTCTTTATCTCTCACGCACGGTTGCCCCTTTGCTTTGAACATGATCAATTATACCCAGGCCTAATTATCGCCATTTCGTTTTTAGGAAGCTGTTGGCAACCCCAATCGATACACGTGGGCGGGCGGAATTCGGTGCATGAAGAATGGCTTTTGGAGAACGATGGCCGATCCGACTCCTCGAGAGTACAGAGGAGAACATGTCAAGATGTTCTGCGCGCCGCCTCCCAATACGCGTAAGTGTCAAGAGGGTGATATTCTTCAACATAAACGATCAATTATGGTGTAGCAGGCGAAAAATTAAAACAATGATACCTAAGGTACCGAGATACTTATTACCTAATTGTTATAGGTATAATATACCTAGGGTTGCTAAACTGTATAAATCTTCAGCGGACGAGTACGTTTGTTCATGGAAGCAAAGAGAGATGCCTCTTCTGTCGCCTTGCCCGGGAGTTGCGTGTACAGCAATCACGAACTCTTTGTACGTCTCGTGGGCCAACTGCTTAGGCTACGAGTGCCCGAATAGCGACATGAGAATCGCCGTCAAAAAGTGCGTGTACTTTGTTTAATGTACATATTTTTAAGAGAGCCTGTCTGAGAGACTCGACCACCACAGGACAGGGAACAAAAGTACCCTTTGAACCTAATTTCCTTAATACAGCGTGTGTAGGACCTAAATGGCTTCCCAAAAACGTTTTCGGAAAATTTTTTTTCTCAAGTATGTCTACAGTATGCCCTGATAGGCCAAAAATATTCAAATGAGCGTAACTCTGTTCAATGGCGACCAATCTCAATTTTTTAACATTTGTTCGATTTCTTGTCTGATGGGGCATAAAATGTCTCCAGTAACCTTTTTCTAAAATTTTAATTATACACACAGGAAAGAATGTCTTAGACATCAAATGTCTAGCCCGGAATGTCCAGAGATATGTCTAAGACATCGCATGTCTAGCTCAGTAAAGTCTAGTCCAACAAGACTTCAATGTCTAGAAATTTCGCGGAACGTGAATGTCTTATATGTCTAGGATTTTTTTGGTCGTTACAGAAATATTTCCGAGCGTATAGCTACGCACGGACTGTAAAATTCTGAAAAAAAGTTGAAAACTAGGCACGATTATAATGTTGTTTTCCATATTACTTTTGCTGTTATTATGATTGTTTTTCCTTCTCAGTTCCGCGCGCGGTCGCCGAGGCGTCTGTTGACGGCTCCCGTAAGCGGGAACTTCCGACAGCTTCGCGGCAACCAAGGTTTGGAACTTCTATGTTGCTAGTTAGCCTTTTTTTGGTGAATATATTGCTTTTGAATACCGAAAAGCGTATTCACTTCTTGTTTTAGTGCACTTTTGAAGTGTATTATTTTATTTTTTAGCATTCAATTTAAGGTAGACTGCGTCGCACGTTGCCGGCAGGTGGACGCGGCGGCCGAATCTCAGGGCTGCATCGCTACTGAACAGGTTTCAACGTTAAATCCGTTCCATTTCATATTTCAGTTTAAAAGCCAACAAGTATTTAATTGAGTTTAATGAACAGTTCGATAGTTGACCTTTTCTTTCGGTCTATACTGTTATTAATTTTGCTATTTAAGCTCTGTTTGGCGCGCTTTCGCCCCGGCCGCTATTATCGACTACCGCCCGCGAGATGTGGCTGCCGAGTTTTTCTTGGCAAGCAACAAGGTTAGAGTTTTCTGTGTATTACTTAGTATGCAGTGCTGATTATATAAACTTTGAATGCCGAATAAGTTATCCACAAAGTGGGATATTTGTTAATTGGGACAAAATATTACTTTGTCTTTTTAAGTGGTAATTTTAAAGTTTGGCTTCTTAAGCGCAAGCTGGGGCGGGCGCGCGTGTGTTTTACGCCGCTACACTCGGCGTATTTCTCCAAAGGGCTTCGCTGTATTTCAAGGTTAGAAGTTTCATTATTGCTAGACAGTTTGCTGACCATGAGCAGATTTTATACTCATTGAATAACTTGTCCGATTATTGTTTCATTGCATCCAGCAGTTGTTATATTGCACGAGTTATGTTTTTGAAGTGTAGGATGATATTATTTTGCATTTAATTTCAGTTCATCTTCGTTGTAACTGCTGGCAGGAGGACTGCGTTGCATTGCCGCCACGTGGTTGCTTCGCCCGATCCTCACGGGCGTGTCGCAGCGACGATTGCAGGTTTCAAACTTTCTTTTATTTCATGTTTCATTCTAATTGTAAGTCGTACGACTATCATTTCATAGAAGTTCACGAAGAATTTAACAGTTTTCTTTTTTAAAGGCAAATTGGGACTCAAGATTTCATTTTTTTAAGGTAAGATATTAATCGTAAGTGTCCAAATTTGCTTCTTACCGTATATTTAGTGCTGATTATGCTTGCTATTTTTCCGAAGGGAGAAGGGGCATTCTGCATTTTTTAAATTACCGTAATGTAAAGCGAAAACATTTACTGAACTGATAGAGAATATTAATGTAGATTTTTTTCTAAAATATTTCGTTGCAGCATGACTAATGTTACGAAAACTACGTAGTTACCAGTACAGGATTCTTATGAGATTAAGAAATGCTTGATCATTTTTCTATAAAGTTGGTTATTGAAGGTATCTTGTTCATCCGGAGTGAGAGAAGAAGACCGCGACTATTCATCCGAATTCTGAGCCAACTAGTGCTGACACACACAACACGCACACGCAGTCAGCCATGTTTTTAAACTACGTTGTCCAGTAATGAAATAGATTGTAGGCTCTGGTTTTTCAATATGATTTAGTTGAAGTTCGCTCCTAATTAGTTTATTTTTGCCTGATAAGTTATCTCGTAGGACATATGACAAAAAAAGTGTGCCCTAATTATGGGGACATCTATTCTGCTCATTCTCATTCATTCGTTTAGGAAGCTGCTCATTCTGGCGGTGAGCGAAAGGGAATTATAGCGTAGCAGGGAGGTTACTGTAGCTTTTTGCTATTATAGGCTGGTGATAGAGTGAGAATATGGTAACTGCCCGAGGTTGAAGTGCTTTGGTAGGCTGGCTTCCTATTTTTTCCTAATATTTTCTGTGGTAAACAGGTTCATTGATCGGTTTCTTAAATGATTATATATTTAATCAAATGAATTATACTCCTTTTCAGCCCGAAGGCACGGACGAACTGAAGAGGAAGCAGCTTGGAGTTGGCGATTATCAATGGAACCTATCGACCGGGCGCGCATAATGGTTAGAGAGGGAGAGAGCGAAAGAGAGAGAGAGAGAGTGAGAGAGAAAGAGAGGGAGTAAGGGAGAGATAGGAAGGGAGGGAGAGAGATAGGAAGGGAGGGAGAGTGAGAGAGAAAGAAAAAAGAGGGAAAATGATGGTGTTCTAGAGGAAAAAAGGTACTGTGGTTTTGACAGACTCACCCTGATTTTGAGCCTTCCCCACCATGTTTTTGAGTGACTTTTAGGAAGAAACAGCGAACCCACCCTGGGTTTTTGGTTCAATACCTCCTTCCCCACCCTAATCTTCTGGGTCCTCGACAGCGGCATTTATTCCCTGTGGTGTTCTGGAGAATCGCTTATCAAGTATCCTTCACATATTGATAATAAGAGATTCCGCCTCGTTTTCCCTTCTTTAAACATTTAAGCTTCTATCAAAGTTGTAAATCCAAGCCGTGCAGATCACTCCCTTGCAGATGCGCAGATGGCCGCCGCCTCGGCTGCCGCAGCAGCCGTAGCTCAGCAACAGGCGCAGGTTTTTCTTTTTTAAATCCATTTTGGGCGCCAAATTTTTTTTACTTTTTTTTTACTTTTACAAGTTCAAATTTAATTTTTACTTTAAAAATATGATTAACGGCCTTGTTTTGTATAGAATTTGCAATTAAGAAATAAGATAAGACTATTATGTTTTCTTCAATATATAAATAAAATTTTTGAAGAAGAAAATTAGAGAAAAAAGAAAATACTATTGTAAGGTGGCCGCCGCGGCTGCAGCCGCTGCCTCTCAGCACAGCGGCAATCTCATTAGCCAACTCCCGTTCATGTCTCGGATGCGCGCGGCGGTGGCAGCGGCAGGGACTTCGCCCTCCTTCTTCTCGCCCTCTCCCTGCTCCTCGCCCTCGCCCCTCGGCCTCGGCCACTCCAACAAACTCATCCACCACCATCCGGCTGCTGCTGCCCTTGCCGTGCCTGCTGCTCAGGCCGTCCACTCGCCGAGCCCACTTGACTTTGGGTGAGTTGAAAGCGCTTATAAAAAGGAACCAGTTAAGGAGTATGACTGCATATTAAGGGCTCCTTAAAAATGTAATGTTAGCCATGAAAGAATCATTAATGTCAAGCAATTGTTGACCCCTTTGTGACAATGAATAAAATGAAAAAAATAGAATAAAGAGAAATTTTCCAGTTCGTCATTCCTGGACTCGCTTCTGTCGCCTTATCAACTGGTGGGGATGGCATCGGCAGCTGCGAATGCAAACGCATCCAACGATCTCCAGCACCACATCACATAGAAACTAGAGCGATAAATAACATTATTAGGATATCAATAGGAAGCATTTTTACTAGACTGTTTTGTTTCCGTTTGCCAAAGGCGAAAGTTCTATTCTTTGATCTTTCTATTTCTTTCTTCACGACAATTGAATGTTCCTAAGTTTTTTGTGTGTTATCACTTTATCCATAGAAAGAAGAGCGATACGAAAGATTAATAGGATATCAAGAGGAGGTATTTTACTAGGTTGTTTTGTTTCTGGTCACCAAAGGCGCTGGCTCGTTTGTTTTGTTTCTCCATACGGTTGAATATGTGATTGATTAAAGATTAACTATTTCCTGTATACATTCTACAACATATATGTGAAATGATGAAGAAAGCAAGAGAAGAGTAACAAGAAGGGAGGGAGCGCCAAATCGATCGACTAGACATTCTGTCCAATCGGACTAGACATTCAGTCCAGCCCGCCATGTCTAGTCGGTTTGGACATTCGCGGCTAGACATTTGCTGTCTAGTGGGACTGGACATTCATGTCTCAGTGCCAATCGCGGACATAATGTCTAGCCTGAATGTCTTGTCCCACAAGACTTTCTTCTCTGTGTGTAGGGGTCATTTTTGCGAAAATGTGTTTTGAGGATTACGTTTCGGGCATCGGGACCCCCTCATGTCAAAAAACGGAGTATACCACGTGAAAGAACATGGTTTGTTACCTCTAAAACAATTATTGTGAAAGTGGAACTCTTACTACTTTTCACGGTAGCACTCGAAAAATGCGCGCAAGTCGGTCAAAATGGCGCATTTTCTGCCTCCGAGGCACAAAACAAGCGCATTCATCGATCCATAACTACGCTCAATTTTAATATTACAAAATCGCTAGTATATCATTTCAAAGCTCTCACGGGGATCTTCAAATGTTGCATACAAACTTTTATTGAAAAGTTTCGATTTATATAGGAAATTTCGTTCTGTACAATTAGAAGGCTTAAAAAACTACTACAAAAACATTTTCGCCTGTCGAAACATACATCATAAGAAAGAGGATGAAATTTGGTACAAGATGAACCCTTTTCAATTGAATTCCATGCATACGATCTCTTGTTATAAATCATAAAAGCAGTGCCAGTAGCGTCGCTGTCATTTCGCCCAAGAATTCACATTTTAGTTTATTCGAATTAGAAGATTCCAATCCTTTTTTCTACACTTTTTCCATAAGGCCTTCTTATCCTTCTCTTATGGCTTATAACAAAAGATCGTATGCATGTAATTAAATTGAAAGGTGTTCATCTTGTACCAAATTTCATCCTCTTTCTAATGATGTATCATAGGACATGTGGAAATGTTTTTGTAGTAGTTATTTAAGCCTTATAATTGTACAGAACGAAATTTCCTATATAAATCGAAATTTTTCAATAAATGTTTGTATGCAAAATTTGAAGATCTCCGTGAGAGCTTTTAAATGATATACTAACGATTTTGTAATATTAAAATTGAGCGTAGTTATGGATCGATGAATGCGCTTGCACGGTGCCTCGGAGGCAGAAAATGCGCCATTTTGACCGACTTGCACGCATTTTTCGAGTGCTACCGTGAAAAGTAGTAAGAGTTCCACTTTCACAATAATTGTTTTAGAGGTAACAAACCATGCTCTTTCACGTGGTATACTCCGTTTTTTGACATGGGGGGGTCCCGATGCCCGAATCGGAATCCTCAAAACACATTTTCGCAAAAATGACCCCTATAATTAAGATTTTAGAAAAAGGTTACTGGAGACATTTTATGCACCATCAGACAAGAAATCGAACAAATGTTTCAAAATTGAGATTGGTCGCCATTGAACAGAGTTACGCTCATTTGAATATTTTTGGCCTATCAGGGCATACTGTAGACATACTTGAGAAAAAAAATTTTCCGAAAACGTTTTTGGGAAGCCATTTAGGTCCTACACACGCTGTATTAAGGAAATTAGGATCAAAGGGTACTTTTGTTCCCTGTCCTTTTACAATTGGGCATGGTCGAGTCTCTCAGATTGGCTCTCTTAAGCATGCCAAGCATCTTCTACGAAATAAGGAGCGAACTTAAATTAGGCGACTGGCACCTTCACGCAGCTCTCTACCCACGCCGAAGGATTCAGAGTGAGAAATGGAAGTAGAGCTGACATTGGCTCATACCCGTATGGCACTCCCGTGGCATGTGTCTCGACAACCCCGGGAGCCGTCAAATTAGGTAAGTATTACGAGGTTATTAGCAAGCGTTTCCAACTCCTCTTCTCAGCATGTGACGGCAAAGTGCGATTTGCCAAAGGAGAGATGCACCACCGACACCCCGCTCGCCTATGACAGCACCACCGGCGAGATTACTTGCCCAACGACGTCTTCTCTCTTCATCGCTCGCTCGGTTCGTGGACTGTCGGCAAAGCTTTAAATAGTATAAAATCCAATCTGCGCTGCATTTTATCAATCAACTATTTACTGCAAGCAAGAGCAGTTGACTGAAAATATCGCTAGAGGATGAGATAGTCCAACTATCATGAAATGCTCTGGTGGAATTCAGCTAATCTCTTCGGTTGTGGCCCTCCTCCTGTGCCACCAATGCTGTCCACTTGCCCTGCTTCGTCGTGCTCGCCCATTGCAAATTCAGTCTTCATGACTTGGGCCGGCTGCAAGGGTCTCGAGTGCCCGAATGGCGACCAGCGAATTGCCGTCGAAGGCGTAAGGATTCCTCATTTTCGTTTCTTCCTGATTCCTCTAAACCAGCATGCATACTGTTTTCCAAGTTACTCATGTATTGATTAGTTTTTCTTCCTTTAGATGTCTGGCTACGCCACACATATTACGATACAATCGTCGACCACTTACTTGGTGCACAACGGGAGCACAAACCGGCTCGTCACCGTCCCCAATACAAAAGCCGCTGCATGCATCACAGGTGCATTAGCTTGGGCTTAAGGGATATCAGATACAACCGTTCTGTTTCTTCAGGGTGCATCTTTCCGGTGACAATGCCATGCAGCTTGTCGTCAGACCAGTGCGTTTCTGATGTTCCGGCTGCCTTCGATAAGTCGACCGGCCGAATCACGTGTCCCTCAACATCGTCTCTCTACATCGCTCGAACTGTTTCTAGCGATTTCGCAACTTTACTGCTGATATCGCTTCATTAGAGCGCCAATCGTTCGAAGTAGCGGTATCGTACACAGTAGTAACTGCAACAGAATTTGCTTCTCCCATTTCTCAGTTATAATAAAGGGACAAGAAGCAAAAGATGAGATTTAATTTTGTGAAGTGATCTTATTTCAGGACAATATCGGCAATCCGTCGCTGAACGCGTGGGCGGGCGGAATACGCTGCATGGACAATGGACTCTGGCGCACGACGGATGACCCGACTCCTCGCGAGTACATTAAAATATTCTGCGCCAAACCTGCGCCGAGTTGTGCGTGCCAAATAAAAAAAATATATGTTTTGAAGGAAAAAAACCCGTCATATGCATACAAGAATTAATTTTTGTCAATCTTTATAGCTGGCACATGGCCAGGATGTGACCGTCCTCCGTCTCCTCCTCTCCTCTCTACTTGCCCTGGCAAGTCCTGTACCTCCATTGCGAATTCCACCTTCGTGACTTGGGCCGGCTGCAAGGGTCTCGAGTGCCCGAATGGCGACCAGCGAATTGCAGTCGAAGGAGTAGGTTTTCTTCTCACGAATTCGGCATTTTCACGAGTTATAGAAATAACTTCTGATGACTTTCAGCTATCAGAACCTGCCACACATCTCACGATACAATCTTCCGACACCTATCTAGTGCACAACGGGGACTCCCGAGTTAAGACGTTCCCCAACACGAATCCTGTCGCGTGTGTCACCGGCCCATGGAAGGGTAAGAGGCACAAACGAAATAACGAAGCGAGGTATCCTATGAGCGCAGGTAATAGAGAATCGCCCTTATGAGGTTTCTTTGTGACCGAAGATACAGATAATCTGGTAGTTTCTGGTAAAAGAAAACTTACACTACATGCATGTACTCGACTGACTACTGACACATGTCACCTGACTTATCACAACAATAAGTGTCTCAAATTCTAGCGACAACAACAACGACGACAACAACGACAACGACGACGGCTACAACAACGACAACCAAGGCACCGGGTAATGCTGAAATGAAAGAGAAACATGTTTACTCAACATTCCATTTCCTACCCTCTCTTCCGATGCTCAAAAACAAAATGCTATTTATATTGCTCGGGCAACTACTGCGGCACCATGAGAAGCAAAGCCCAGTCCTTGTTCAAAATATTTCGAACAAAACGTGAAAAATTGGGCCGAGCAAATCCGTGGCAGTCGGGGCCATTAGACTAGAGACCGCAGATGATTTTTTCAAATAGCAATGCAATGAAAACTAATGATGTTTCTGGGGGTTTTTGGTGACGAGAAACCAAATCCATAATCAGAAACCCAAACAAAATTGAAATTAAGTAATTAAAAGTCTTTTTTAATATGCTTATTCCTGTGGAGAATGGGACGGAGATCAAAGAGAGAATGGAGATCAAAGAAAGAAAAAAAATCATTCATCTGAAATTTTTTTATGGATTTCGAAAGTTATTCTATAATAGTTATTCGACATTATTCGGCCTAATTTTGAGATATTTTTATAGAATCTTATCGATTCTTTGACATATTGGCAAACTGAATTATGCGAGTAATAATTCCTTGAGGCGAGGTCGGCCCAAAAGAGAAAAAGAAGCTCATGACCGCATCTCCGCTTCATTCCTCCTCTTGTCTTCGATCAAGTCCGCGCACAGTAAAGCAGTATATGTGATAATTTTAATGTAGATAGTAAAGATACTCCTTAAACAAATTGTCAAAACAGAATTTGAAAATTTGTAGAATCATTCAGTGCATGGTTCCTTTAAAATGTCGCTCTTTCACGTGGTGCTTTCACCTTTTTGACATGGGGGTTTTATGCCCCATCGCACCTCTCCAAATGTTCACATGCCACAAAAAGTCATAAGGACAATTTTTGTACGCCTTTCAATTTGGAAACAAATATTTCTGAAGTTTCTTGGAAGGCAAGTTTCTGAAAGTACAAATTAATGGAGGAACATTTGTATTTAACTAAATGTAGGCTTTTCCAAGCGACCGGGTATGCCCAACATGCCGGGTATGCCCGTCATATGCCCGGGATTTCGGGTATGCCAGTCTTACCGGCCATGTCAACAAGAAATTAGTCGCTTATAAGATTTATTCGTGGACCAGTTCGTGTACAGCGCAAGCTCATATAATCGAAAAGGTATCGAGTCTATACTGCGTGGACTATTTAAACAGGTCATATTCCCACGCCGTACATGGGCCACATATTGCTCGCCTTCGAGGCCGAAAAAGAAGAACGAAGTTGAAGAGCGTGGAAGAGAAGTGTAGATAAAAAGTGTGGAGCGCACGGGCACGAAGTTGGAGTGATGAAGCGATGTCGATCCGGGTCGTCGTCAGCGTGAAGTCAGCGAGTGAATTCATGATGGTCGTGGTTTGTGTTCTGTATGTTAGGATATATAAGTTCTACTATAATAGAATAGAATGTGCTTTTATGGGGTTTATTTATAAAATATGATCGATAGTGGTAAATTTATGTATGCATGTAAGTGTGTACGAATATACTGATCATCAGCTGCGTGTTGTAGGATTTTGTTTTAACTCCTTGTGCATAGTGCACATGGATGTGTGATAATCTTCATTGTCACAGCAGTGACATGATCCACCGTTTTTGAAACGTGATTTGCTATGATTATTGGGGGAGACTGATTCAACTCTTTTTAGAGTCTCAGTCATGATAGTCATCTGCGTCTTAATTCTGTTCCGATGAGATTTGTCGGGTGTGTGTGTGTCTGATAGAAACGGATGGGGAAGGATAAATCTGGACTGATTCCGTACGTGAAGAGTTGACAATACCGATTCACAATTATAGTTGTTATTACATAGGAATTAACTCAGTGGTTAAATATTTTAGCAGAAATCGAGTATCACTTCGCCTTAGTCATGAGTAATTGACAATAAAATAGTCGTTCTCATAAATTTTTCAATAATGCCTGGCATATGACGGGCATAGCCGGCACGCCGAGCATACCCGGCATGCGGGGCATACCCGGTCTGAATGGCATACCCGGTATGAAGGGCATATCCGCCATGCCGGGACTTTTAGTTCGTTCTTGATGCATAGACAAGATATTTATATGAACGCAAGAATAGTCTAACAAGATTGAAAATTATTCATCCGACAAACACTTTTTATCCTAATAGCTTGTTATCGCAGTTGCATTTCTAAATTTGACATAACTTTAGCTAAGGTTAACTAAATTTTCTTCATTTAGGCCCGCTTGTATTTATTAGTCAAATGAAGCTTAACTGAATTGGTTGAGAGAGGTTTGTCGCCTTTTGAACCTGTACTGTAGACCAATCTTTGTTAAAACTTCGAGATCTCGTTGTGTTTCTTACTTTTACTTACAATTAGTTACGATTATTTAAATGGAATTAAATCAAATTAAATATGTATTCATTTCTGTACGTCTTCCTTCGAAGATCCGCCTGGTCGTCGTCCTAATGACTCTCTCAGCACAGCAGCATTCTTTGGTTTGCCCGTTAAACAAAACAGCGTTTCAAATCCATTAGGAGTTCAAGTCAATAAAATACTAAAAAAGCGTTCAACATTCGTAAACCTCAGATCCATCCAGTGACGGAAGCAAATTACTTGAATACATTTTTTTCCATCGCTTTGTTCACGAGTAGCATCGTATACTTTTGACGTTCACAAAGTATATCGCGAAGCAAATGCCGGTTCACTCGAAGGAAAGAAAACAAGTAGTCTACGAGACACACTATCAAACATCTTTATGCATAAGTGCTGCGGGAAGAGGTTAAAATTGGGGATGGTGAAGGTGCTGGTGAGACTGCAGGGCAAAGAAGAGCTTGCCGTTGAAAAGTGAGGGGGGGAATCGCGGTTCTTTTGAAATTCCTTTAGCATTCGTTCACAAAGTGGTCCTCGGGATGGCCGATGAAGGAGAGTCAGCAGAAGTAGAAGGAATAGGCGGCCTCCTTCTTCTCGGGACGGCTGTAACAAATCAATCATGCAATTAAATACTTTGTTTAAAGGAAGTATCTGACGAAAAAATAAATTCTTCTTTTACATTCCCATATTATCAAGTTTGGCCTAATAGATCTATTGGAGGTGGTCCCGCATTGTGAAAATCAGTATTTAGACTGAATTTTGCATTGGCGTTTCTTTGAATACGGTGGAGAACGCCTATGTCAAAGCGCCCGGTGCTGCGGGATGAGAGATACATACGTTAGATAAAAGAGATACAATGAAAGAACTTGAGAGAGGATAAACATTGTTTTAAAGTTGAAATAGCGGGCCCCAAATCATAATTCTTCAAGTTGGAGAGTTTTGCATCATTAGTTTTATCAGATACGGTTTTTATTTTGTCGGATACTTTCTTATACTCGGCTGATTACTTCTTGTTTTTAAAAGGAAAGTAATTTTTGACTCGCGCATAGAATTTGAAAAAGAAGATGATCATTCTCTGACGTGAATTGCAGAGCGAGCATGACGACTGTGGCGGCGCGAGGGTTGGCCCCGAGCTTCTCGACCACCTTTTCAGCCCACTCGGGGAAGTGGCCGAAGTAGTCGTAGATCAATTGGGAAGGAAAGGGCGTCATGCGGAAAAGGCCGGCCGGGTGAGGGTGAGTGATCAAGGAGATCAGCCAGTCGAGCTTTCCTGATCATGTTACAAAACAAGTTGCTGGAGTTATCCTTTATTGTACTTGAGCAGAAACAAAAATCTACCAATCGGTACGAAAGACCTTAACATATACCGTACCCCAGCCAAGGAAGACCTCAGTGACATTTACAATGTTCGTGTCGTGTGCCCAACTGAGTAGACTGTAGAAGACAAGGGCACACAGTTCCAGCGTGTTTCTCTCGACGTTCGGGTCAAGGCCGATTCGCACCAGAGAGCGCAGCAGTCGTCGCTCAAGTTCTCAGCACGATTACGGTAGTAAGGACAGAATATAATTGTGCATTATATATATATATATATATATATATATATTGCTATAATAAGATATTCATATTTCAAAATAAATGTATTTGTGTTAACACCTTCGATACGAAATACCGAAGGTCGATGAAACGCGCAAGGGAGGAGATAATGTTTACGCAGATATCATAAGTACGCGATGTGCACCACGCGACCTCACGAAGGCTTTTCTCACAGGAGCAGCGCTGTTCATGTAGTGCCTTAATTATAGCGTAATACATTTTCAGAATTTGCTTTATATTTTCCACGGTTTTTTATCCGCTTACTTTTTTGCACGCTTTGTGCGCTTGATTTTTGAGACATTGTTTTGAAAAATTTTAGGAATCTAAAAGGCACCTGTGGTTTCTCGAGTCGGATACTGATGGCCTTTAAAAGGGCCACCACGATGGCAAGTGCTGAAGAGACCAAACTCATTGCAGCGCCCACCTCACTGCAGCGACAGCTTCGCTGCAGCCAATTTCCTTTTTGTCAAATGAGGAGAGTTACTGTGTATTTAATATATGATATTAACATTTTTTTATATTTTATTTCACTGTTTTAAAGTGTTTTGAACGCGTTGACAGTTTCATGAAAGCAGCCATTTCGTCCGAAAGTTAGGACACAAAATGCCTTTGCTTGACCATTGCGAATTTCGCAGACGAAATTGGAACCAATAGCATTGTCCATGCAACAGTATATATGTAGTAGGTATCCTATTGAACTTTCAAACATTCTCAGGGACATGACTTTTGAAAGTCTGACCCCGCGCGGCAGTTCGACTTTTCTTCTGCGATGCAATCACACAACCAACGCATCATCCGCCCATCTCGAGCCATCTCCTTGTACAGGGCACGAACAAAGGTCACCTCAATCACATCAAACAGTTCCAATTATTTATTAAAACTGACGGATTAACCTTTGCTAGAAATAAAACAATTTTTAATTACAGAAAACATGAAAAAGCTCTGACCGAGGGACGAGAACTGTCGTCTGTGTCACAATAGAAATTGACAAAGAGAAACGCCTTAACGACGCTGAAGTGCATCGAGATCGTGTCGGCTTTGAGAAACTTACGGGTCGATTTCCAGATAGTTCTGCTCATCTAAATCCGTAGTATTTTTTCGGACCTTGTCTATATATGTATTATATATATATATATATATATATATATATATATATATATAGGTATATATATATATATATATATATATATATATATATATGTGTGTATGTAGAAACAAATTTCAGCTCTGCTTTCACCTTGAAATATGTATGTGTAACATTGGCAAGTCCTGCAAACCTCTTCTGCATTCCAAGGGTCTCTTCCATCGCGTGTTCTGTAGAACTCGAAATGCATCTTCGACAACTCAAGGGCCACCTTGAGTGTTAACGGAGATTCGAATGGCGTCTTGAACATTCCTTCAAATCGGGAGCGCATGACTTTGCCGAGGTCGGGCAGGAGAGCCATCTGCGCAAGAGAGTTGTATTCTGTTCTTTGTTTTTGTTTTGCTGAATATAGATAAAAGAGCCGTTTACGATAACGTCACGGCATTGCGTGCAGTGTGTAGTCTGATTGTAGATGATCACTCTCGTCTCATCACAGAAGCCGGCTTCTTCTCGAAGCGAGAACTCATTGTCAGCCAGCATCTCGTAGAATTTGATCTGTGCAATCAATACTTCTACATAGGAGAGCCAATTTAGATAAACGATCTAAATTACCGAATTGGATGTTACTTTCTCATTTCAGGTTTAACTGACAGCTCGTAAAGAAATGATAAGTATATGTATGTAGGACTGTTATCTGTTCTTTTTCCTCTCCGCTCCAATACTTACACCGTCGTTGTGAATCTTGTCTTGAATGTTAATCTTCCTGCAACTTCGGATGACTCGCAAGCGAACCGACTGAGGATGCACTTCCGAGGCGGCCACTCGGATCATTCCAGTGATCTGAACATGTTGATGGAAGACCGATTTTTCACAGTATTTCAAAATTAAATATTGAAACCTCACTAGCTCAAGGAATTTACATGCTTTGGTTATTATACACATAATCATCTTATATTGCTGCAATGCCATACGTATTAATTCTTACCAATTTAAACCAGTCATTATTGAATGCTTCTACATAGATCGTTCGGCCTTCTTCGAAGAATTCGCATATGAACAGGGCTGCTCGTCGTTCAAGTTGAGGAGAACAGACTCTGAGCCAGAGAGTAAGAATAGATCCAATGGTGCGATGCATTATATGCTACTTAGTTAATTGTACTACGGACCTTAAAGGAGGTATCCGAGGAATAATTAACCTAAGTTTTGTTTTATTTGGATAAGTTCATCGTTTCGTAAAAGATAAATCAAGAAAGTTTGAGCGAATTTCTTTCATTGCATTCAGAGCATAAGTAACGTGAAAACTGGCGAGTAGAGAATTAGCTACGGTAGGTCAGAGCCGCCCTCCTCTTTCACATGCTCTCTCGGCCGAGCGACAGGCAACTTTATGAGCGCGCGCATTCAAACTTGTTCTCTAGCGCTACTGTATAATTATTCGCCGGATACTTCCTTTAACAGTGGATGAAGAATCTGAGCGATTTGTTGAAATGGCCTTAACAATAGTGACAGAAGTTTTAGAGTGGGACAAGCCTTTCGTGGCCAACCTCGTCTCGGAGTCCTCGCCAGCCACTTGCAGAACGCGGATGTAGAAGCTGGCCTTTTGCTTCTCTTTTTTCTCAAGAATCGCCAAGAGCGCCTTTTCATCACTCAGAATTTCTTTGAAGAGAGCACGGATGAAGTCCCCCTTAAAGAAATTATCCTATATTATTGCTTTCAAATGGTCTCCCATCATGGGTGAATTCGCTTTGGTCGAAAATGTTGACCTCGAAAGTTTGAACAAGTTTTGTTTGCTCGGTACAAATGTACGTATAAGCTTGCGAAATTTGATGGAGCCCATTTTATTCAGGCCATCATGAGCCGCCCTCCTCTTACACTTTCTCTCTCGACTCAACAATGACCGAATTCCTTGAATAGCCCATTTGATTTACTACTGTAGTAATTCCGCGGACTTTGCAATCTATTAGAAGAAATCCCCCTGGTATTATTCACCGATGGTCCGTCGTCGCTTTCATTGCACGAGAAGTTGACGATCTCCAACGGAGTCTCAGCATCGCCGCGGTTGATGGCGAGCAGCGCCGACTGCCAAAGCGGAGTTGCGATCTAAACTTGGCTAAATTATTTATTGGCTTGCAAAGACGATTGAAGCGATGGAATTTCAACTATAAAAGTCAGCTCGTGTCCCAAGAAAGCAATATAAATAGATTCCGTATTCAGCTCTCCTCCCTTGACCTCCTTAGGCGACCAGGGTGGTTTGCCATCGCGTTTCCAGAAGAACTCAAAGTGGCGATTTAGAAGCCTCATCGTGAAGATCAGGTAATAGTTCCCCATCGGCTCTGAGTTCATTCTCTCGAAGCGTCGTTGAATGGAAGCGCCAAGGCCAGGAAAGAGCATCATCTGAAATTGACATTTAGTGTCTTTATACAATATTTAAATGTATTTAAAGGTTCAAATAGCAACATAATTAATGTTCACACGATGATGATGATGCTAATGTTCTCAAGATTGTTAAAATTTTTGATTGTGTTTATAATAGTAAAACAAATTGCAAGATTGCTACAATTTATTGCCTCTTTCATGAAGTCTGATCGCTGGATATATTTATTTATATTTGTTTGCTTACTTGTTTACTTAGTTATTTAGTTGTGTAGTTATTTAGATATTTGTTTATCTAGTTATTTAGTTATTTAATTATTGTTCTTCATTTATTCTGACTATTCTTTCGTTGCACTCGTCGCAGTGTTCCGCAATGAAGAGGACTGCTCTATGAAGTCCGTCTCGAATCTCCTCACTCCCGATGTTTTCTCTACGGAGGAACGAAGTGATTCTTTCGCAGAGAAGAAGCTGAAGAGAATACTCTTGGTTTCCATGCTTTCCGGGGGATAAGTAGAGATCTTTTCTTCGCTCAATTGCGGGAATAAAAATTCAACTTATTTAGCTTCTGGCCCGGGCAGCACTACAAGCAGAGACCCATTACCGACTGCCACGAGTAGAACTCGAGTTAAAGAGGAAAACAACGGTAGTGCTAAGAGTTCTCTATTTTGTTCGGTTTTGTTCGAGAATTATTAGTACTGTTGGTGTTTTCCCTACTTTAGTTCGATTTCCTCTTGGTAGTGTGTCTCGGCTTGCCGATAGTACTACTCTGGCTGAAATCCAAATATACGGCATTTTTTATAACTCATTTTCCGTCAATTGCTCGCTGCGCTCGCATTGATGCCAGCTGATTACGAAGAAGTTAAATTACCATTTAATGTCTCTCTAAATAACTGTAGCGCCGTCTATTTTATACTCATACTGACGCCTTCATTGTGCACAGCCTGGACAATCTCTGGCTGATAGTGCATCATCCGAACAATCTTGTTCATAGCACGGTCCCGCAGCCGCATTGACTGCCTGTCGCTCTTCACAACTCGGAAAAGGCCACTTGCCTTAATGTAAGCCAATATTTATATTAATTTAGCAAAAGCAGTTAAAATTAGAAGTTCTCGACATCAAGTCCATTGTTGTCTCATATTCCTGGTATATTCACTGAAATAATTAACTGGCAAACGACTCACTATGGTCATGGGATCATCAGTGTTCCGATTTTCCTGGCTCAGTACGAATGTCGCTGCTAGCCACTCGAGATTCTCTTGCAGGCATCCGAGCCTAAATATCGGCATATCTTTAAATGCTCAAATTAAGGACAGGTCATTTTGACCCGCGGTTACCAGTCGAGGAAATGTTTTTTTTCGTCATAAACTCTTCCTGATACCTCAAAGACCCTCCTTTCGCCGCCTGCCTTAGGACTCGGAGGCTGAAGCCGGCCTTCAGGCCACCCAGGCCCCAACTCGGCTCGTCACCCATCCCTTGTGAGGGCAACTGCAAAGATTTCCTTGCTCTAGTATAATAATAATACACTTTTAAATTGAACAATTTAGATTTTGATTAAAACATCTTATATCTCAAGGAAAGGCTCTCAAAACAACAAAAGCAGAAAAATTTGATGTCGGCAAATAGCAGTCGAGAATTTCCACGAAGGGAACATTAGTTATAGAAGGCTTTTTTCAATAGGAGGATAGATTGGAAATTATTGAAGAAGAAAAAGAGAATAGAATGGGCAGACGCGAGAAGAGAGGAAGCGAGAAGACCACCGGCTGGAGAGGCGAACAACGAGCGAAGTGTCGTGTGTCCACCGCTTTGAGCTTTAATACCTTGCGAAATGACCGAAATTACGTATGCAAGTATTCTAATTAGAACAATAGGTGCACTTTAGAGAGCACTTCTAATAAGAATCTCCAACAATTAATAAAAGAGGAAGAGAGAGAAAAGGAGAGAGAGAGAGAGAAAGACTAAAATATGCAATATGAAAAGAAGAATATTCACGAAGCACATCATCGATGATACGTTGCTATTTAGGAATATGATTAAAATAAACAGCTGTTGGGGAAAAATTGAAAAAAATATAAAAGAATTTACAATATTTACTTATCAGCTTCAAAACTAGAATTTGAATGAAGGTTAATTGAACTCCAATTGACTTGCCTTGTTAGTGAATAAACTGGGAATTTCAAGATATATAGCATATGTTTTCAAGGATTCTTCTTCTGATGCTGTCTGCGCTGCTCTCTTTTTCCGTCGTCCCCACTTCAGCCGCTATTCTGGCGGCATCTGACATGCACGGAAGACTGCTTCCGGCTGACGACTCGACCCGGCCCTGCCCGCAGAATCCGGTAGAGAGATGCGTCGGCTCGAACATTCGACACCGGACGCTTCACTCCCCGGGATGTGCTATCACCGCGTGTGTCAGCGGCACTCTTCAGGTCAGACGTTAATTTTAATCATTTATTGATAGATTGAATTATTGGTTGATCCATTCAATAATATACACTTTAAAAAAGATATATCAAAGTATAGATCACTAAATTTTTCAGTACGGCGTGCCCCTCGCTCAGTATCCACGAAGCTGGTGTGCAAGAAGGTTTCTCTTATTGCTTTTGAATTTAGCAAAAATTTGATAAATTTTATGCTTTGTTGCTACGGCAATTTTAAAAGGACGAAGTAATGTAAAAGAAAACTTGAATAGAGTGACAACAGATTCGAGAGGAATATTATTGGAAACGTCGCGTTAACACTGAATTGCGAGTGAACAATTGTCACAACAGATAAAATAAAGGGATATGGATATAGATATGTGTGTCTCAATACAAGTTATTTTGTCTTTTAAAGCTGTATAAGTTGTCGAGTCTGCTGAAGATTTGAAGGCTTCTTTTCCGTAGAAGGAAATGAAGAAGATGGTAGATGAACGCCACAATCTGAAAATATTCCCTGTATGAATCAATTAGTCAATTGCTGAAAGCAGTTTGATCATATTATGCTAATCAAAACGTTCAAGGAAATATAGATATGTATAACAAATTGTGAGAAAATAGACCCGAGTAGAACTGCTGGCAGTCTTCTTTTGTCGTCTTTCCATGATCGTCTAAAATTTATAAATCAAAAGATGAAAGTTAGGAATAATCTAGTAAATAGTGTGTTATTATTTTACATTTTGAAGCCGTAATTTATCGTATTGCTCATTTTGGCCCACATAAGTAAGAGTAATCGTACAAAGAATCCGCTTGAGAATGCAAGCCGTTGCTTCACTTGGCAGATATCTCGATGATGAAACATCAACCAACTCGACATCATCAAGCGAGCATGTTGCCCTCGCATCCGTCATGTTGGCGCCTAGAATCATAACATGATAATTGAAGTTGACAAAAAGAGCAAATTCAGATATTGCGCATATTGTAATATTACATATATATTATTACCATATAATTTTAAAGTTGTAATAAGGCCACAGTGATCAAGAGTAAGTTGGCACCTCTGTACATAGATTCATAACTTGACTAAGTAGCCAAAAATAGCGAAAGGAGATTCACATATTGAATTCTTAATGTATTATTAACAAATAAATTTAATTATACTTCACATTGTTTTAAAAAAAAAGATTTATCAAAAATGACCCCATAATCCAATTCCAAAACTTTTGAATGGCAACAGGTCGAGGCGCAGTTCAGCGGAGTCGTCTCTGAACGAAAAGCATTAGAATCAGCGGCAAAAGATTTTAAAAGGGTAAAGAGGGGCTCACCCTACGAAGCGTCTAACATTAGGTACTTTGTCTCGAACCTATATAACATATTTGTAATTACAACATGAAATTTTGAAAAGAAAAAAAGCTAAGCCCGTAAATCCCAGTGTTCAGCGTCTAATCATTTTAAAATTTTAAGCCATTTCCTATTCCTGAACAGGTTTTCGTTTGCACGTTTAGCGTGACTGACAAGTCAAAATCAAACGACCTACAAAAAGTATGTGGTTGAATTCATTCACAAGCCACTCCTTCAGTTCTTTCATATAACAAATAAATTGCTGACTCTGCATAGTAGATGAGAAGAATGTCGGGAGCTTCATAATTCAACGATTTTAACATCTTGTGCAGCCTTCAACGAGAAATTAAGGAGTATCTCAAATATTTGTCTAAATTCACTTACAATGCGCCATCCTTCGTGTAAGAATATCCCAAAAAGCAATTCGTATTTGCGGCCTTTACAAGCGCCACAAATATTTCGTATTCAGCATAATCTTGGATCAAAAGGTATTCTCCGAAGAAGTCGCGAAACGTGAAGGCTGAGCCATAGATGTTACGAACGACGTCAGAGGAATGTTTCCCTTGCACTTTGCCGGGCATACAATAATCATCATCCTGTAGTATTCCAATCATAAAATTAAATAACTTTGTACTTCTAGATGTAGGTTTAAAATAAGTAGAAAATAACATTGAAAACAGCATACTTCATCGTCCAATTTGTAGTCAGCAACAACTAAAATTCTTCGGCCAGCGGATGAAGTTAATGTAACCATCGAAGTACCTACTACTACTGCTAACAACCATGTCTACTGCATTTGCCGTGAACTGCAAAGTAAAACTCCAAAACTGCAGCCACCTGTTGTAGCAGTTTGAGTTGTTGGTGCAGAAACAGGGTGAAACCCGCATTCTGAAATAAGTGAATGTGTTCGCAAGAGATGTGACTACTTATGTTCAGGATGATACTATTTTCGTATTAGAGAATAGAGATGAAAAAACATTGCTGCATAATTTAAACATAAAATGCTTTAGATAGCTGGCAAACCTGTATACATGCGCTGGCAATCGTTCGTAGTAATCTCATTGTATTCTGGAGCATCTAAAATTAAGTGGTGAATCATCCACGACATTCGATCTATTTCGTATTCTAATCGAGATAATTTGAATGTCTAATGCAAACCAAGAATCCGCTTGAGAATGCAAGCCGTTGCTTCACTCGGTAGATACTTCGGCGATGAAGAATCAACCAACTCAGCATCATCGATCGAACAAGTGGCCTTTGCATCAGTCATATTGGCGCCTAGAGTCATAATATGACTAAGAAAAAGAAGGAAACTTGTTTTCTATTAATTTTCGGCTATTCACGGATTAAACATCTCTCTTTAAAAAAATGTTATCGAGTATCAGTAACAGAATGCACAAAACTCGACCGAATACTCCGATCCCAAGGCTTCTGAACGGCAACTCTTCAAGCTGCAACTCATGGGAGTCATCTCTGCAAGGATTGTCTTTGACTTCAAAGGAGAAAAACAGGCATTATCGACATTTTTATTGACTGTATCATATAATTGCACTTACTCTGCGTAATAGATGAGAAGGATGTCAGGATCGTCTCTCGACAAAGATTTTAAAACTTTGTGAAGCCTCAAAATGAAAAGAATTAACTGTTCTAGTTGAGAATGAACTGACAGTGCTCCATTTTTTGAATAATACTCGGCAAGAAAGCAATTCACATTGGCGCTTCCTTCCATTGCCAAAAAGCCATCGTAGTTCGAATATTCGTTGATGAACATTTCTTCTCCGAAGAAACTGTCAAATGAGTAGGTCTGGTCAGCGAAATAGCGCATAACGTCTTCGGCATGCTTCCCTTGAACTATTCCTGGTTCACAATGATCTGCTGCCTGGAATCTTCCAATCATGACATAAAGTCTTTCACCTTAGTTTAAAAAAGGGGTAACATTTAAAATATTTAAAAAAACAGCAAACTTCTTCGTCCAATTTGTAGTCAGCGACAACTAAAATTCTTCGACGAATGGCAGAAGTTAAAGTAGCCATCAAAGTACCTCCTAACAATGAACAACAAAGTCTATTGCCACGAAATCTCCAAAACTGCAAGCACCGCACCTGTTGTTGCAGTTTGCGTTGTAGGTGGTGCAGAAACTGGGTGAAAACCACATTCTGAAACAAGAATAGATATACGGAGGCGATTAATCTACTTACCGTTAGGATAACAATGTTTTCGTATTTACTAAGAATTGATTTTAAACATTAATGACTGCATGAAATACTTTTGATAACTGGCAAACGAATGCAAACCTATATAAATGCGCTCGCAATCGTTCGTTGTAATCTCCTTGTATTCTGGCGCTTCTAAAATTGAGTGGTGAATCAACAACCTTATTCCACTTCGTATTCGAGTCGACTTATTTTGAAAGTCTTCTCCAAACCAAGAATCCGCTGGAGAATACAAGCCGTTGCTTCACTCGGTAAATACTTCGGCGATGAAGAATCGGCCAACTCGACATCATCGATCGAACACGTAGACTTCGCATCCGTCATGTTGGCGCCTAGGGTCATAACATGACTAAAAATTTAAAGGAAACATGTTTTCTCCTATTATATTTCATTGTATATGAAAAATTATATAAAAATCAGTAATGGATATCATAAAATTCCACCGAATACTCCGATCCCAAGGCTTCTGTACGACAACTGTTCAAGTCGTAGTTCATTGGAGTCATCTCTGCAAGGATTGACGTTTTCCATCAACGCAGAAAGTATACATATGTATGTATGTACGTACATAGTGTGTATGTAGCTATCATCAAACTTTTCATTGACTGTATAATAAAAATGCACCTACTCTGCATAATAGATGAGAAGGATGTCGGGAACATATATTGACAATGATTTAAGACCATCGCGAAGCCTTGAAATAAAATTAATAAAATGAACTTTCGTTTATGAACTGACAGTGATCCATTCTTCGTGTAACTGTCTTGCAGTAAGCAATCAATATTGGTGCTTTTTTCCTTTGTCACAAAGCTGCCGTAGTCCGAATATCCGTCTATGAAAATTTCGTTTTCCCCGTCGAAACCGCAAAATGCGAAAGTCTGGCCGACAAAGGAACGAATAACTTCTTCGGAATGCTTTCCTTGCAATTTGCCGGTGTAGCAATAATCTACTGCCTGAATCTTCCAATCGTGATATTTAAAAATGGAAAATTCCAAATAAAAAATCAGCTAACTTCTTCGTCTAATTTGTAGTCAGCGACAACTAAAATTCTTCGACGAACGGCAGAAGTTAAAGTAGCCATCGAAGTACCTTCTAACAATAAACAACAATATCTATTGCCGGGAAAACTCCAAAACTGCAAGCATGGCACCTGTTGTAGCAGTTTGAGTTGTAGGTGCAGAAACTTGGTGAAACCCACATTCTGAATCAAGTAAAGATATACGGAAGTGCTTACCGTTAGGATACAACATCTTCGTGCTTACAAAGAATTGATTTCAACAATTTGGTTGCATATGTTAAATATTAATGACTACATTTAATTCTTTTGAAAACTGGCAAACGAATGTCAAACCTGTATAAAAGCGCTGGCAATCGTCCGAAGTAATTTCCCTGTATTCTGGCGCATCTAAGATTGGGTGATGAATCAATCATAACATTCTATTTCTTATTCTAATACTGTTCATTTGAAAGTCTGATCCAAACCAAGAATCCGCTTGAGAATGCAAGCCGTTGTTTCACTCGGCAGATACTTCGGCGATGAAGAATCAGTCAACTCGACATCATCGATCGAACAGGTGGCCCTCGAATCCGTCATGTTGGCGCCTACAGTCATAAGAAAAGAAACAAGCCTTTCCTATTAATGTCAGCTATTTTATTATTTAATATCTTTATAAATAAAAAAGGAATTATGTTATATTTAATAGAATGCATAAAATTAAACCGAATACTCCGATCCCAAGGCTTCTGAACGGCAATTGTTCAAGTCGTAACTCATTGCAGTCATCTCTGCAAGGATCATCTTTCGCATCAACGAAGAAAAAATATATATTATCAACATTTTCACGGACAGTATAAAAAATTTACTCACTCTGCATAATAGATGAGGAGGATGTCGGGAACTTCCACCGTCAATGATTTTAAGCTGTTGTGAAGCCTTGAAAAAAAGACAAACGGCTAAAGCAACATATCTTTTTTTTGAAGGAATGAACTGACAGTGCCCCATTTTTCATGTAAGAGTCACGCAGGAAGCAATTTGCATCGGTTTTTCTTTCCATTGCCAAAAAGCCGTCATGTTCCGAATATCCTTGGATGAAAAAGTCGTCTTCTCCGTAGAAACCGTAAAATGCGTAGATGTGGTCAACGAAGAAGTGAACGACTCCTTCGGAATGCTTCCCTTGCACTTTGCCAGGTGCACAGTAGTCTTCTGCCTGAAGTCCTTGAGGCATCATATTGGACGTCTCTGGCCTTTGTAAAAGTGTATGTCACTGCATGGATTTTTTTTTGCCAATGAAGGAAATGTGGACAAACATCTTCGTTCAATTTATAGTCGGCAACAACCAGTATTTTTCTTGGAACGAATATCTCTGTTGCAGCTCTCCAAACGGTGGCTGAAAATATCCGATTATAATGCATTGAAGGAAGCGGTAGCCGCCAATCAACAATTAGGCAATCTGTCAGACTTGTAGATTGCGAATTCGATGTTGTGCTCTCGGTGGGCAGTGTTGCTGGCCATTCAGAGTACTACAAATATTAGTTAGCGAAAAGGAGAAAAAAACATGATTACCTTGACATGATGTAATAGTTGTACATTCCAAGTAGAAACTAACTTCTAACTTCACCAACCAAGCAGTCATCGTTGAGCGCATCGCACGGCGCAAACTGGCATGTGTACTGGGCGGACTTGGTGGGAGGAGAGGAGAACCAGCCCGTTTCTGTTCCGGCGTACTGCTGCGAGTAGAACGCAGGCCCCATGACGTCTGCATCTCGTGGCCAGTTCGAGTAGTCGAAGGGTGACTGAATTGTTTTTTTAATGTTTTGCTTTAGAAAAAGAAAAGAAAACGGGGTTCCCGGAACGGCTTTTTTTTATTTTTTTATTAGTTAGCTGATTTTCACCTGATCGATCCATGAACGCGATTCTCCCTGCCGTTCCAGTCCGATCCATTGTGCGGTTTCTTGTGGGAAGACTGAAAGAGTTCATCTAATCTATGTACGGTACCGCCCAACGGCGACGGTCAACTGTACATACATCTGTATATTCATACTTTCCAAGTGGAACCGTGTATGCTGCAAATGAACCTATGAACATGTGTATGTATGTCGACTCAACTGCAGAACATTGCCCCCTAACTGACGCGAAGTGAGGAATTCCTGCTTGTGGTCGGAATGAATGCTCGGGAGCGCGGCCTTCTTTCTTCTGCAGTCGATGCGCGCCGCCCGCTCGACCGTGGCCAGAGTCACAACCTGAGATTTACATATTTATTCAATATATCCATTAAAGAAACTGTTTATTGTTCAATGGAATGTCAGAATATTCTGTTTATTGAATGTCTATGAAATGGAAGTGGGCGATCGGTCGGCACAGGCGATCGCATACTTCCACGGAATTTGCAATACATCATTCATTTCGAGACACTGATTCAAATAAATCTAATGACGATAAAACTAGCTAAATACATAAATTGATCGAAAAAGATTGCTTGGTTCAGAGATAAAAGTTGGGGGAATGTTATTTTTTTTAACCTCGTAGCAGCCGCCTGTCGGCAGGCCGGGACGCAGCGAGACTTCGGGCATCACGAAAGGATGCTGATTCGTCGAGCAGAAGCAATTCACTATAATTTATGAAGACCTTGAGGGAAGACAATCACCGAAAACCTGTTAATGCATGTTCGAATTGCCTCCTTTCACCCTCCGAGTGGCCTCATTAATCCACTGCGTGAAAAAAATGAGAAGGCTCAGAGTAGGAGCAATTGGCAATTTCGCATAATTTTTATGTGATCGCGCTTTTCTAATGTACATAATGCACTATGTGAACCTGTCAACTGTGGTTCTTAAACGCCAAAAGTGATGATTTTATGTGTGCCACCGCAGCGTACATACCATCACAGAATGCCCTCAGGAGGTCGTTTGCGCCAAATGTGTTGCCGTTGTCAGTGCTGCGATAGGCGTAGCTCGGCGTTGCAAGTAGCGCTAGCTTCGGCGCCGCTATTCCATCCTTCTCGATGTAGTCTGTGAAAATATTTTTTACAGTTTCCTTGTTTAGAAACAGAACATTGTTTTTTTAAATTAGCTTTTCTCTATCTTGGCTGGCATGATCCAATAATCAAAAAAATTAAAATTAAATACATACCAAGAGTGATTATGGTTCCGCCGGAATCTCTGAAGCTTTCGGCTATTTGTTGCGGGTCGTTGGGCAGGCCGGGCCTGTTTATTGAAAGGAGCCCGGTCAACGAAAATTTATGTAAGTGAGTGCGGCAATTTGAACTGGCATTAATTACTTTTTCCCTGATCTCTCTCCTTTTAATCACTCTTTTTGATGCAATGAAATGAGGGTGGCTTCTAAATTTGACTGAATTATATGTATGCCAATCTGAATTCCTACCTGAACGCAGTTGCCACAAGCACGATGACCCTCTGTGCACGTCTCTTTTTGCTCTCCTCCGAGAGCAGTTCGTTTGCTCTTCTGATGCCGCTGAAATATGAAAAAGAAATTACAACTTAATTTTTTATGTATGTAATTAAATTATTGCTTGATGATAACTTGTAATAGACTGCCTTTTCAAGGCAATCTAAACGAGCTCACCTCTCAATATTCGTCTTAGTTCCGCCAAGATAAGGAATTTCAATACGATCGACGTCATCATCGGTTAACAAATCGGAGAAGCGTGCAACAACTGTCGAGTTTGCACCGTAAGCAATGATGCCTAGAAGAAGCACCGACACCATTTTGCAATTAATATTCAATAACAATGTTTAGCAATTAGACACAGAGTTCAATGGCATGCCATATCGCCCACATGTCTTTTTCAAGAAAATTTTAAAATTCTGAACAATCGAATCAGAAAAAAGCAAAACGCTTTAATTATTTTTTGTTGTTTTAACAATTCAAGAAAGCTGTCGTGCCTGCTCGCGTTCTAAATCTTTCATCTCCCTTCGATAACTGATAGAGCACCCCCTGCATGAACGCAGCTACCTGGAAAATGACAATTAAATGATTTATATGTCATAAATTATTAAATTAAAACAACTATTGCTCGAAAATTACAAAAGTCATCGATATTATCTGAAGGCTTGCTTAGGTACATATAGGCTCAATATCATTGATAAACGAAAAAATTTTCTAGCATAACAACTCTCTCAATGGATCAGAGCGGAGGGCAGAAGACAAATGTAAAAAGCTGACGTCATCGACACCACGTCTCCCCATGGATGCGGACGCTTCGACGAGAAAGACGACATCCAGCCAGATTCGGTCGTTACGGCACGCGCAGTAGCGACCGTCCACCCACGGAGAAGACACTGGCTTTGATGCTGCACAGGAAAAAAAAGAAATTTTTATTTAAAAAAAACTTAAATATTACTCTTATTAGAAGTTATTTCTAACCACATAGTATACTACATACATACACAGTATACAAGTTGTAAGGCTTCAATGAAATGCTATTTAAGATTTTATTGAAAAAAAATCAATATATTTTGATGAGACCGGATGTTGTGGACGCTGCTGAGAAGTAGCAAGAAAGTAATAGCAGAAATAGTGAAATCTGTCGTAGCTTAGGCATTTTCTGAAATATGTACCTGTAAGAAACAAGAATAGTGATTGATTTTTTTTGAATGAGGGCTAGTAATTTTCAACTGAAATGGACAAACGATCTCTAATGGCAAGGAGTCACAAGACATGCTTGTCTTTCTTAGTATCTCAATTCTTTAAGCCGGGGCGTGTTCATTCACTGTCCAACTTGATTATGGCGAAGACCAGCTAGAACTGATAATAAAGCATAAAGTGGGCCATTGGCAATGAGAGAACGTGACATTCTAATCAATCTACTCTTTTCTGCTCCTTTCTATAATCGGCTTTCGCTATCTTTCAGCAGTATGAAAGAACATGATAACAGGGTTAAGCGCTTTGGATGATAGGCTCCTTTTATACGAAAACTTCTCTACTTACTGTGCTGTTCATGAAGACCTTCAAAATGCAACAAAGTCATGAGCGAGCCTTTTGATCTCATCAATTTATCAATTCTTAAATTTATCAATATAGTATATGTAGCTTTATCGATTCTATAAAAAGACAAAAAAAAAATCAATCTCTAACAAGGGAACCATCTAAGCATAACCCGGCGGATTTTGATGGCACATGTCCAGATCGATAGTCCAAGTCGAGAAATGATGATAACCATTTTCACTTTTTCCTAAATGGCCTCCGGCGATTTTATATTGATTTTTAAAAATTTCCATAAATTGAGGTGGTAGGTTGCTGATAACTATTTTGCCATTGTCGGTGTCTAGTTTGTGACTAAAAGCAATGACCTGCGTGGTGCAGTGGTTGCACGCTCGCTTTCTGTTTTGAAAGTCGCAGGTTCTATTGTTACACGAATTTTAAGTGTATACGCACTCTCCTCTCACCGGAATAATTTTTTTTCGTATGTACTTCTCCAAACTTGAATTCCAAAACTGCAGGAGGTACAATTGTAACCACAGAAGAAAATTTAAAAAAAAACTTTTTTCATTGAAATTCATCCCAAGGGCGTTTTGGGTACGGGGAATACGAATATCAAATCCATTTGTTATCATGAGGTCATTTTCACGGTAAGTTAGGCAAGGTTAGGTAAGTAAGATGCTCACTTTGCGAGTGTTGTTGAGCGAAGCCAGAGAAAGAAATGAGTATGATATTCGCTTTCTCCGTGCCGAAAACAACACCTGGAATCAATTTCAGCGAAAACAATTTTTTTCTGAAGTTCGACCTCTGGGATGGGAATAGTTAGTACCTGTAGCAAAACATTTCAACCGAATGGGGTTCGAACCTGTGACATTCAAATTTGTAAGCGAACACGTAACCCACTGCGCCACACAGTCCTATTTAATTGCTTAAGCCAGACATTGACAATGGTAAAGCCACTAAATTCTGCGATTTTATGCAAACTTTAAAAATCAATATAAAATCACCGAAGGCCATTTAGGAGGCCATTTTGTAAGTTCACGGCGAGATCTGCACCGAAGACGCGGTCGCAGACGTTGCGCCTCCGACCATTCTCCGGCCTCCTCCTCCTCCTCCTCCGGCCCCTCCATACATGACCCCTCCGGTGGCTGTGCTCTGCCTCCCGCCATGCCTCATCCATTCTAGGAGGTAGACGCAGCGACCGCTGAACTCGGCGTTGAGCGCAATGTACACGAAGAGGTTGCAGCCAGAGTTGAGCGCCGTCAACACGGACGACGGCTTCGAGATCGACTTGGCCAACTTTAAAGGGGAAATTATTGCAATAATCGATCAATTTCGAAACATTTTAATTCTGTCTTTGATCAAATATGTATTTGCTTATGTTAGGTCAATTAGGAAACTCTTAATGCACTGACAAACCTGCTTGTAGAAGAAGTTTGTAAGCGAGATAAAGTTAGGAATGGAGACCAGGATGGTGGAGATGAAGGAGATGAGGAGATAGCAGCGGAGACGAGCGATGTTCTTGTTCTTCTTCCTAAATGTATTGCTGCTATGAAAAAGACAGCTCTTGGAGTGTTCAATATGTTTGTAGCCCATAGCCATCTCACTTTTTTACCTACATATATAGTCTTGAAGATATCGATCGAGAGTCTGGCTAGCTAAGTCAGTGAAATGTAATCAACTATTATCATAACTTAATTTCATAGATCAAAAAATTACACCAAAATTATCCTATCACCTTTTTCTTCTGTCATCAACTTGAGAACTTGCCAAGAAATTTGAACTCTTTGATTCTCCTAAGCGTTCGGTCTATGCAAGTGACAAGCCTACGGTAAAATCCGTACAATCTCAATCAAATCTGGTTTTGTAAATTTGTAAATAAACGTACAATGACGTCGTGGTCATCTGCTTTGCCTTGACGTACGCGATCGTGTTGAGGGAGGCGCCCGCGGTGTACGCGACAATGTTCGTGATGTAGATGAAGGTGCCGTACTCGTCGGAGAACGCTTCCTTGCGGCCGCAGTAGTAGATCGCCTTTAATACGGGAAAGGAAACTGAGAAAGCATCCCCCTCCTCCTTCTCTTATTCACTTCATGCTTTTGGTGCCATGGTTAGTGATGTTCCAACCAAATAACAAATAGAACACCTGTCCAGAAGAGAGAGAGAGAGAGTGAGAGAGAATTAGAGAGAGAGAAAGGGAGAGAGAGATCGCATGGGAAAAATAAACATAGAAGTATGAAAGTAGAGAGAGATGGAATGTCACCTGAAGAACAAGAATAGCCTTCTTCATGACGTACAAATGCTACATACCAAGTTGGAATGTTTGTTAAATTTAAAACGGTGCTCAAAGGGTTAAAAATGGAGGTAAAGTCACGAGAACGTCTGACGATGAGCAAATAAGTTTTTGAACTCAAAACTTTTCGAAAACCAAAAATGACGATGGCAATGAGAAGTCGCATATCATGCAATAAACTGTGCGCGAACTCGCTGAAATATAGAAATAGCGTGAGAAGGCGAAAATCCTCGTGATTTGCAGCGGACTTCATGTGACATTTGGAAGTGTGTGAATTTTGAAAGATGACGTTTGAAAGCATTCGAAATAAGGAAATGTTTGAAAAGTAAACAAGTCGATAGTTAGTAGAAATTTGTCAATCAATTCTTTTAAAGAAATCAGTCAATACTTTCTCTCGTCGACGAAGCCACGCGAGAAGGAAGCCAACGGCGAGGGCGACAGCCACGACAGCAATGCTCAGCAAGACGAGCAAGGTACTTCTGGAAGAAGAAGATGATGAAGAGAAAAATAGAGGCAGGGAAATAAGGAAATCTCATTCATCGGGGAAAATAACAAGCTTTTCCGTCGTAAGCGCATACTATGTATTTAATTATGCAGCCGTCATCGATATGATTGACACATTTATAAACGAGAAAACACGGAGAAACAGTGAGTGAGAGTATGAAGGGGGCCTATTCAATTTTTTTTCTTTAAAAAATAATCAAATTAAAAAAAAGTAAATAAAAGTAAATATCTAAAATATTGAAATAATAAAGACTAAAGAGTAAGTACCTACCGCCGATTGAAGTTGTGCCTAAAAGACGACGGGAAGAAGACGGCCGAGATCCGCTCGATGCCCATCAGAATCTGAATGACCGGCGGCCAGAGATCACCTGGAAATCGGCATCTTCTTCTTATTCTTCTTTTCTTTTCCTCTAATCTTAAAAAAATTAATATCTTAAATTCCGTTTCACCGTTCATAAAGCAATCGATGGTAGCTTAGAATTAATTTTACATCAAAAATATTATATATTTTTTTAAATATTTTTTTCGGAGCGCATATCGGCGAAATATGTCCGATATTGTATGTGTATTTAAAATTATAAAAAAAAATTTATAAAAAGATAATAATAATATAATTAGTCGCTTACCAACGCCCCTCAGCCATAGCCACGGCTCGACGGCGCACTCCCACGGCGTGCGGATGGGGATGGAGAGAGTGGCGAGGATGCGAGAGTAGAGAGCCACGCGATTCGCACCCATCAATGCGATCGCGAGACAGTTGATCTGGTCGGCTATCGCGAGCGCAATCAGGAACTGAGGAGAGAGAAGGGGAGAGAGAGAGAAGGAAAGAGAGAGATAGAGAGAATGAGAGAGAGAGGGAGAGAGGGAGAGAGAATGAGAGAGAGAGACAAGGAAAGAGATCGAAGAAAGAAACGATCCAGTGTATGAATGTGTTTGAGGAGTACAGTTGGAAGACACAGCAAAATTATATATTGCAGAGTGTTTGGAGATATATGTAAATGAAATGAAAGGAAAATATTTTATAGAATTGCTGAAAACAAAAATAAAATTAATATCTAAATAAGGACTTTGTGCTTAAAATACAGAGGAGAGAGATAGAGAACGAGAGGGTAATAGAGAAAGAGAGATAGAGTAATAGAGAGAGAGAAAGTGTGCGAGCGAGTAATAGAGAAAGAGAGAGAACCTTGTACTTGCCACGAAATGGCTTATGCGTGAGGAAGACGACGAGGAGCGGGACATTGGGGATGGCGCAGAGGACTCCGGCAGCCAGGTTCACCGTGTGGCTCACGACGTTGTCGTCCATGCCATCGGTGAAGTTGACGGAGACTGGCTCGTAGTCACCGACCACGAAAGACATCACACTGGAGAGAGAGAGGGGGAGAGAGAGAGAGAAAGAGAGAGAGAGAGAGAGAGAGAGAGAGAGAGAGAGAGAGAGAGAGAGAGGAGAGAGAGTGGCTAAATATTTGAGGTAAAAAAGGAAAAGAAAAGAGTATAAGCGAAGTAATGATGGAGAGAGGTTAGAAAAGAGAAGAAAAGAACATTAACGTGCAAGAGTATGTTTGAAGAGACAGAAATTAAAGAGAAAAAGAAATGAAGGGATAGTGAGAAAGATACAACGAAGGAGACAGGGATCGAAAGAGGTAATGAAAGAGAAGCTCTGAATTAAATTAGTCTTGAGTTCAGAAGTCTAAGGATAGTGAACAATTAGAGATATTTCTAGATAGTATGCCTGGGTTGTGAGACCCTTTGAAAGATCTCGGTTGCTCATATACCACCTTTAATTATAAACCCAACAACGAAGCCATGGGATAAGTCAGTATTTGCCTGGACTAAGTTCGAAATAAAATAAAGCTTATGAACGCGAGCCATGGGATGTCAAAGAAAGGAATACATTCAAATCAAAAGAATAGACTTTTACCGTTGCAAACGTAATCTCTTAAGAACTTCAGCAGCTTTCGCATGCGCGTACAAATTGTCACGGCCGTGGGAGCGTCGGTTCTCTTTTTAGGTGGAATTCCCCCCACCCCCATCGCCTTACTGGTCTGCATTAGTGGAAGCTCCCACCCTTCGTACGCTCACTCTCTCCCTCTCTCCATCTCTTTCTCTCTCTTTCTCTTTCCTCTCTCCTCTCTCTTCTTTCTTCTCTCTCTCTCTCTCTCTTTCTCTCTCTCTTCTCTCTCTCTCTTCTCTCTCTCTTCTCACTCTCTCTTCTCACTCTCTCTTCTCACTCTCTCTCTTCTCTGTCTCTCTCTCCCTCCCTCTCTTTCTCTTCTCTCTCCCCCTTCTCTCTCTCGCTCGAGCTCTCTCTCTCTCTCTCTCTCTCTCTCTCTCTCCCTCGCTCTTTCTCTCGCTCGCGCTCTCTCTCTCCCTCGCTTCTCCCTCTTTTTTCTGCACGCTTCTCGCCCACTCTCTTTCTGCTTCATAAACTTTTATCACTCACTACATCTCTCACAGTCTACCTCAGATCGTCCTCGCCACAATAGCCACTTCCACCTCTTGGTCTTCCCCAAAAGGAGTGAATGACGAACTGCGGAAAGACAAGAAAAACACATTTGTTATTTATGGAAACCGGAAGAACGAATAAAAAAAAAGCCGCTCAAATTTATTTGCTTGTCTGTTGACGAGAAATGGGTTGAAGAAGACGAAGACAACAAGATTAGTGCTATTTCTAGGAAAATCTAATTTTGCCACTTCATCAAGTAGAAACCTTCATCTAACGAAAAGCTTTTTTGGCTACTCTCCGAAATAGTTTACTTTCTTGTCGCTAGCCATAAAAGTAAGGTGCTTCTAAATTTGCCTCTCCACGAACCCCATTTTCGGTGTGTGCCATGTAATGTGTGTTGAATGTCAATTTTTTTCTCAGTAAGTGCTTACATAGTATACATATGTATGTACTACGTTCACTTTACGAAGTAATTCACGATACAGAAATATTCATTTACATATGTAAATATTCGCGCATACATAAGTACATACATGTTCGTCGTCCTCAGCCCTAGGACACCAAAGATTAATCTAACTGTCCGAGCTATGTACATTACTCGTTATGTGCTGACTTCAAAATGAAGTTACTCGCAAAAGTCACCACAACGACCAAAATAAAGTTCATACGAATAAGGAAGTAAAAAAACATAACATCGGTCAATGAGCATATTTAGAAGGGACTAAATGTCTCTCAAGTAAGAATTGCAATAAAGATAAAAGCACAAAAAATGTGAGAGTGGGAAACGGGAGAGGAAATGGAGAGCACAATTGAAAGGAAATGGTAATAAAGCCCGAGGGGTGGGACAATGATCAGGAGGATAATGAACAAAAAATAAGAACACGAAAGAGAGAGAGAGAGAGAGAGAGAATGAAAGTGAGTGAAAGAGACTGCAAGTGTTCACTGAAAGAAACAAGGAAAAGAGTGAACATGAACGATGCGGATTATAAGGTAAAGAGAAGAGAGAGAGAAGGAGACAATAGAGAGCGAGAGAGAAAGAGTAATGAAGAGAGAGATAGAGAGGGAAAGAAAGGGAGAGGGAGAAGAGAGAGAGAGATCCTGAGATAAAGATTACCGCAACAAATACCAGAAACAAACAGGCGGCAATTAATGTTTCCCGCCCGACGTCCCGGCATTCACGTTAATTTGGAGCCGCCGCCAATGCCAACTCCTCTCGAAAACGAGACTCTCGTTGAGGACGAAGATGAAAAGTCTAGACAAGGAAAAGAAAAAAAAAGAAGAAGAAGCAGGAAAAAGCAGCAGACAGATGCGTTGAACCATGCAATGACGAGAATTAGAGAGCAAAAAAAAAACCGAAGAAATGGAGAGAGGCAAAAAAGAGACGAGAATCCTCACGAGAATCATTGAACTCTGTGAACGTTGCTGAAATTGTCGCAAACAAGAAAGATAGCGTGGAAATAGAAAAAAAGGAGCTTTTAGGCTCGAATTTCTTTTTTTTTTACAATAGTGACGTTTATTTAAAAAAAAAAAAAGAATTTTTGTTCCTGAATTAATTTTTCTACGTTAAGTCTTGCTTGGATCATCCTGGCTCTGCAAGGTGGTCTTTTTTTTTTCTAGGCTCAAATCAGTTCTCGCTCCCTTTCTATCTCAGTGTCTGTCTTTCTTTCTCTCATCCTCTCCCTCTATCTCGCCATCTCTTGTCTGCCTTTCTATCTCTCTCTATTCCCTCTCTCTCTCTCTCTCTCTCTCTCTCTCTCTCTCTGCAAACATTGCCTTCTTGGCTCTCCCACGACGCTGTTTCTTAATGATGTCCTTCGAATTGGCCCTTTCCTCTGACAGACCGTGGGCTGCAGTTCCTTCAGAGCATAATTAAACCTTTTTTTCTGCCCTTTCACCAGCAGAGCGGCCGTTCGTAAAATGACGCCAAAAGAGATGGAAAAAAGAAGAATTCTCTCGGTGCAAAGCTATTGGAGACAAGATCTAGCGGAGAGCGCATACAACTAAGAAAAAATTGAACAAGAAAATTGGTCCAGATAAAAGCTCTTGAACATAAAAAAGAAAAATTTAGCATAATAGGTATAATTTGCAAAAATATCTTGCAATGGTATAATATGCAGAATATTCTTCGATACACAATATGTTGGACAGAAAATGCCGACTGCTGACAGCCGAACAGGTGGCTGTTGCCAGCCAGCTTGAGATTCTGTCTTGTGGAAGATATTCTCTATAGGAATCTGACCAGGGGGATGTGTCCAAGAGATTGGAAATGCAATAAATATGGTGCCCAAACTTTGCGCTCTCTTTTTAAGACTAAATCACAAAGATCCATTGTCACGATGTAAGAAGATCTGTAAATGGGCCTCTCTTAGAGAACCGCGAAATATTCGAGACATTAGTTAAGATATCTTGTATTCTTTTTTTATTAGTTAGAGCATTTAAATTTAGACTGGCAAGCCACCTTGCTCATATGTATTTGGAACTTCTCAATTTATTTTACTGAACTGACGAGACATCGCCTGCGGATTTTAACTCAATCTTAAAATGAGTCCTCAACCCTGAAAACCACATGCCTCATACATTAGAATTTTTATCGCTTGTTTGAAAATTCGTAGGCGTGCATATGATTTCTTTTTATGATTAAATTTTTTTCTAAACTGTCTTAATTTTTTTAAACACTTTTATTGACAGTATTTAATGCTTCCATATCAGAAGGAAGCTAAAAGGAGAAGAAGGAAGTAGGAAAAGGCCGCAATGATGACGAAGGTGAAGAAGAAAAAGAAGGAAAGGGAAAAAGAATGAGAAAAAAGAGAGCAGAACGTGGAGAAGAATAGGCCTTCAGAGCCCATTGGTTCGATATTTCACATTTATACATAAATAATTCTTAAAGTAATTGTACTGTTATATATATACAATGTTGTTTAGTACAATATATATATATATATATACATACATACATATACATATATATATTTTTTCCAAAGTCTCATTCTCACCTCATAAAACAGAGGAAGCATGCGCCTCATATTGAAGGAAGCATGCGCCTCATAGTTAACATAAGTGAAATCATCGCCAAGAATTGTGTACGATTTGTTTAATAGTGCCTAGTGATTTTTAAGAGAGCCTCTCCGTAAGACTCGACCACCGATGTATCAAGCCCTGCCCTGGGAATTTTTTTATTTTTAAAAAACATGGAAATCACATATCTTATACAACTCGACGAGCTCTTTAAAATGAGCATAAAATCAGTTCTGTATGTTTTTTTCCCTATGAACTACGTTACCGTAACCCTGAAAATTCATCCGACTGTAACTCCTTTAAAACTTTGTTTTAAAAAGTTATGAAGATACCGTTCGGTAGTTTTTTATAAGCCCAAAATTTCATCTGGAGAAGTTTTTTGTGAAAAATTTTTTTTGACCAAAATAATTGACCTCAAACTTTTTGACGAGTCATATTGAACCTTTATGGTCATTTCTACACCTCGGCTCCCTGTTCAGAAGAAAGAGCATAAAATTTGCTACAAAATAAGATCCTTTCAAAAGAAATTCGAGCGTACCAACTTTTTCTATATCTTAGGAAACGCGCGCAACGGGGGGTGAGCGTTCACTTATGAGGGGGGGGGGTGAGGAGTCGGAAATAGTTCGACCCACATTTCTGCCGCGGATAACGTTTTCGCGCAATCACAGATATTATTCGGTAGCTCTTTGCATGCCCTTTCAATTTCATTCAAAGAAGTGTTTTGTGAAAGCTGTTTTTGGCCAAAAATAATCACCTCAAACTTTTTAACGAGTCATATTGAATCCCTACGGTCATTTCTACACCTTGGCTCCCTGGTCAGAAGAAAGAGCATAAAATTTGCTACAAATTAAGATCCTTTCAAAAGAAATTCGAGCGTACCAACTTTTGCTATATCTTAGGAAACGCGCGTAACGGGGGTCGAGCGTTCACTTAGGAGGGGGGGGGGGGTGAGGAGTCGGAAATGCATAGATCCACACTCCTCGTCGTCCGCGGCAAACGTTTTCGCGCCATCACGTTCATCCCGTTCCTTGACCATTTACATTTTATATCATTTATCTGACTTGCACAGAGCAGGGACAAAGTTCTTACAATTTATTATTTCTGAAGGATCTTTTTTCTGTAAATTTGATTTTGACCTGTATAAACAAGCTCAAATGTTTCAGCCAGTCCTTATACTACTCTATTTCACTTTCCACAGCTTTTTCTTCGACTACAAGTACGATGACGAAATTTGCTAAAAAGTGAGTTACTTTCAAAATATTTTATTCCCACGAAGTTATGCAACTTCTCATGAGGTTTTTGGGCGATATGTTTCTCGGGTTTTGGGAATAGAGGCTAATTACAATTCCCACGCTAAGTGAGGCTAATTGCAAAAAAGTGAAGGCTCCGTTAGCTTCAAAATTTTAAAACGATTTTGGTGCGGCGTGTGGTGTAAGTAGTGTGCACTTGGTCAGTGAGTTTTCAAGAAATGGGGATAGAGTGGCGTCTCTGGATTGAAATCACTTGCGTAGCCTTTCTTTTTTTGTTCTGAAGTTTATAACTTGTGTTTCTTTGCTATTTATTTCATAAAACTGTTCTAGATATGAGTGCAAGCAACCGCAAGCGGAACAGAGAGAAGTTACACGTCCGCGACTACGAAGAACTTGGTGATCGGGCCCTAGGAAGTTCTTCCAACGTGGATTCGATGCTTGAAGACGAAGTAGACGTCGTTGCAGCGAGTCCAACTAGGTCAGAGCAAGAAGACGTTTTTTGGGACAACGCATCGGAGGAGTCGTCAGAAACAGGTTTTTTCCTGTTGTTTTTTTCCTTTTGCTGCAATTTTTTTCTTTCGCTAATATTTCATTCATTCATAACGATGCATTAGTTTCTTTTTTTAAATAATGTTTTATTTAGTTAAGTTCAGTAGTTACTACCATTAGTGTGCATCGTTTAGGCCTCGATGAATACTTTGTCGCGCACCCAACACCTTATGAAGCAGTTATGCGACAGTTTACGGCTGCCGAAGCGTAAACGAACGCTTGTGCGGGACTACGCAGAGCTTGGTGATCGGGCCCTACGATGTCGGAGTCATCGCCAACTGATGATGAAACAGGTTTTTCCTGTTGTAGAGATGTGTTTTAAGAGAGGCCGGGATGGCGGCTCCGCCGCCTTCGAAGATGTTCATTTCCACGGTTTCATCGTCACGTGAAGAAGCACATTTCTGCTTCAACAAAATGCATTTTACTCGTCCAGACTTCGACGTTCATTGGTTCATGAAGATAACCAGGTTTGCATTTTTAAGTCTGGCCTCTTAGATTAACGATCTTGTGCTGTTTAAAAGTTATGATTGTGCAGGCTGAATTGAAGACGCTTTCAACGACGGTCTAAGGAGCGGTAGGAAGCAAGATCCACGTCAACTCGAGAAGAAAATGCGAGTCGAAGTTAACCATGAAGGGAATCTCAGGTTTTCTCCTTCTGAGCTGCTCAACTATCAGCAGATCGCCAGCATGTTCAGCAATCTCGCGTCAAAGAAAAGAAATGCAAATTCGATTGAAGCCGATGCAACAACAATAGCACCTACTCTCGCTGATGAAGAAACCGATGCTCTTGATGAACTGTTCGAAGGAGAGGGAGAGATAGAAGAAGAATATAAGTCAGAGCCAATGTTTGGAAACGACTTTGATGAGCTGCGCGACCAGTTTGAGGGCGACATACACGAGGAAGATGATGCTCCTGATCCAAAGCGATTTTACTACAATAGAGAAGGCGAGTCCAGTCACCATGAACATGACGAACATAAATGAAGTTGTCTGGCGGCATGGAATAATTTTTTTTCTTTTATTTTGATTTTCTGACGACTTGCTTGCATAATATTATTTTCACTATCCATCGTTGTACAAAAGATTTTCCATTTTCTACATGCCAATAAAAATCTGCCTACTTGACCTCATTGTCAGCTCATTGCAAGAATCTGTACATCATTCAGTTCTAATTGCCATACAGATTATTATGCAACTATTGCATTCAATTATACTCAAAGAGAAATGAATGAGAAATGCATGTTGCACCTTATTATGCTATATCTTTTAGCACATTGCATCTGCTCAAACCCAAACATGAAGGCAGTTCAGCACGTGTCTTGTAGAATTGAAAAAATTCGTAGAAATTAATTTGGAAAGTTACTCAACTTATAGCAATGCTCGTGCTCGATCTTGTGATCTAATAGATTTTTGTGATATTTTCCCTGCTCTGTGCAAGTCAGATAAATGATATAAAATGTAAATGGTCAAGGAACGGGATGAACGTGATGGCGCGAAAACGTTTGCCGCGGACGAGGAGTGTGGATCTATGCATTTCCGACTCCTCACCCCCCCCCCCCCTCCTAAGTGAACGCTCGACCCCCCGTTACGCGCGTTTCCTAAGATATAGCAAAAGTTGGTACGCTCGAATTTCTTTTGAAAGGATCTTAATTTGTAGAAAATTTTATGCTCTTTCTTCTGACCAGGGAGCCAAGGTGTAGAAATGACCGTAGGGATTCAATATGACTCGTTAAAAAGTTTGAGGTGATTATTTTTGGCCAAAAACAGCTTTCACAAAACACTTCTTTGAATGAAATTGAAAAGGCATGCAAAGAGCTACCGAATAATATCTGTGATTGCGCGAAAACGTTATCCGCGGCAGAAATGTGGGTCGAACTATTTCCGACTCCTCACCCCCCCCCCCCTCCTAAGTGAACGCTCACCCCCCGTTGCGCGCGTTTCCTAAGATATAGAAAAAGTTGGTACGCTCGAATTTCTTTTGAAAGGATCTTATTTTGTAGCAAATTTTATGCTCTTTCTTCTGAACAGGGAGCCGAGGTGTAGAAATGACCATAAAGGTTCAATATGACTCGTCAAAAAGTTTGAGGTCAATTATTTTGGTCAAAAAAAATTTTTCACAAAAAACTTCTCCAGATGAAATTTTGGGCTTATAAAAAACTACCGAACGGTATCTTCATAACTTTTTAAAACAAACTTTTAAAGGAGTTACAGTCGGATGAATTTTCAGGGTTACGGTAACGTAGTTCATAGGGAAAAAAACATACAGAACTGATTTTATGCTCATTTTAAAGAGCTCGTCGAGTTGTATAAGATATGTGATTTCCATGTTTTTTAAAAATAAAAAAATTCCCAGGGCAGGCCATGATTGAGTCCTACTGAGAGGCTCTCTTAAGTGGAATTGCACTATCCCTATGCGACAGCACTAAAATATTTCGAAAGTATATTTTTGGGATTAAAAGCAGTGGCGGTTTCGTTTTGTTTTTTTTAACGTTTATTTTCTTAAGTTGATTTATTAAAGGGAGCTAAAGACGAATGGCGGACGACGACGATGGCGTCGAGGCATTCGAAGTGAATGACCGCGACCTCGAGCACGCACTCAATCCCGGCGGCCGACGACACTTCCACCAGAGCAAGGAGCAGGCCACTTATGGTATGCAGTTATGTTCACTTTCTTTTCAAATTTACTAGTGTAACTTACCTAAGCCGACGTTGAATATCATGGAGTATATCACATTACATCTATTAAAGTGACACCAGTTCACTTTGACTTCTCGCAATTTGGCTACACTCTTTGTCATTCATTGTAGGCTTTATTCTCCTTTGTTAAAGCAGCAATCTTTAAAATTCCATTCTACTTTGACTGTGCTGTTTAGCGCCAACCATTCTATAGCTATTATTCGTGTTGTTCCGCTTTATTAGCCAATATATTTGAACAAGAACATAAAGAAAAGAATTCCCATTTATGTTCATGCTGCGATATGCTTCTTTTTTCTAAACCTTTTTTTAAGTGGCTCGGGATGTTTTAATAAGTTTAAATATTTGTTTTTGCTTTTTAAGGCATCTGGGCCGACTCGGATGAAGAGGAGGATGGTGGCGGCCGTGGACGCGGCGGCGGCTTCCAGGTCTCAGGCGATCGGCGCAAGGCGACCAAGAACTACGCGGCGCCCGTCAACTTTGTCTCCGGAGGCATCAAGCAGGGCAGCAGTTTGACGGAGGAGAAAGAGGTTTCATTTCTTGTTTCTTTCTTTTCTTTCTCTTTTCTTATTTATCTCGCTTATAGTTTCTATTAAGTAAGATAGATATTATTTGCAAAGACATCAATCTTTCTAGTCGTTGAACTGAGACTGAACTAATATAACAGAAACAAAGTTATTTTCCTTCCACGAGAAAACTTTAGTCAAAAATTATGTGCAAGTAGAGGAAATATCGTTGGTGTATGCCTTTCGTCATCTTTTATCGTTTGAAATGTCAGGTTCAGCTAGTCATTTTTCATCAATCAGGTTCTACGACAGCGTTCTTTTGTTTACGTTGTTGTTTAATTTCTTGGTTGTTTACCTTCTTGTTTACTCTTTTGTTTACCTTCGTTGTTTACTCATTTGTTTACAGAGCGAGCAGCCAAAGTCGGACGAGCCCGTCACCGTGAATGCCTTCTCGCTGCCTGCCAAGCGGCCGCGCGTTGAGCGCAAGGGCGCGAATGTCTTTGCTGGTGAGCAACAATTTTTTTCTAAATCTTTTTTTTTAATTTTTATTCAAACAGATAAGTTACATTAAGGAAAATTAGAAACGTTGATGACATCGGTAAACCTTTGTAGAAATTGGCAAGAAATCAGCATGTGAAAAAACTGATGATGATGATCAAAGTAGATTGCAATAGTTACCTTTTCTTCTTCTTAACTAACATATTCTTTTCCTCTTTTCAACTATATCATTTGCTGCACATTTCCTATAGCTATTTAATGTCTCTTCCTGCCTATATTTTGTGCAATTTTTTCCCTATAGTTATAATAAACTAATTACCGTATTCATGACAACATTGTTTTCTACATCTACATTTGCAAATGCAATTTTCTTTCAGGAATGCGGACGTCGGCCGTGAGCGCGACTGTGGATGCGAATCAGTTTGCCAGCTTCACCAAGCACGGCAAGGGTGACGTCATCATGAAGATGATGAAATCAATGGGATATAAGGTATGAGTGTGCTTTTTTTTGCTTAAATATCTTTATTAGCCTCTCGCTCTGTCCACTTGTCTCACTCTCTCTCACTCTCCCTCTCTCTCTCACTCTCTCTCGCTCTCTCGTATTTCTCCATAGTTCTCTCTCTTTGTCTCTCCCACTTCTATCTCTCGCTCTCTCTTTCTCTCTTTCTTTCTACTCTCTCGCTCCCAGCTTGGCGAAGGTCTCGGCAAGGAGGGCCAAGGTATCGTCGAGCCGGTCCAAGCAGCCGTTCGCCCGGGCCGCGCTGCGGTCGGCGCCTACGGAAAGGAATCGACCGGCGTAAAGTTTGGAGGTACGGTTAGGGAGTTACGTTTAGCGGGTTACGGTAGATCTGTTTACGTTATGTTACGGTGGCCACCTCACGTTAGCGTAGAGATAACAGTAGCTTCATTTAATGGCGCAACCATGGTTTTTGGTGTTCTCATTACCTACCATCTTCTCAATCTCAAGCAACATGATGGGAACTACTATTCTTCAGTCCTACTACCATTCTTTCTTTTTATCCGCTAATCACAGGGTATAACCTGTCGTTTTTTTTGAAAGATAATTTGAAAAGAAATGTGTTTACCATCATGAAACCCACGGGGTTATTCACAATTTTTTTTAGAAAAAAAAACCAAATTATAAAACTTTTTCTCCTTTTCTACTTATTAATTTAGGTTTTTTTTTATTTTAGGAATTCCTATGATATCTTTTTTAAAGAATCCGCTGCCGATGCCCAAAAGCGTGCGGCAGACGAATCTCGTGGAGGAAAGGGAAGAGGGGAGGAGGAGGATGAAGAGGAGGGAGGTAGAGGCAAGAGTGTCCAGCCATTGCCCAAGGTGAGATCATAATAAGGGTGGTGGGGAGGGGGAGTATTTCAACTTATTATTGTTATTATTGTTATTATTATTATTATTATTATTATTATTATTATTTCTTTTGCAAATGTTAATCTTAGAATTCACTTTATTAATGGCGTATTTTTATTATATATTAAATACCAATGTATAAGGAAGGCTATAATGGTTGACAAAGAGCTACAAGAATATCTTTAATTTTTGGAGAAAAAAATGGTTACGAATCTAGAAAAGGCATATTTTAACTATTTACTGCGTCATTTCCAACCGTTTAAGGGTTCATGGCGCAAGGCGACTCGCGTCAAGACCCAATACCGTACCATGGATGACGTCATCAAAGAGGGCGGCAGTCTCGGCCACCGAACGGCGCAACACAGTGGAGTCAAGGTACGGTCGAAATGGGCCAGCTAATATTTTTGCGGATTTCTCTTGTTTTCACGTGCTAAACAATCTAACGAGAAAAAATTATCCATTATGCGACCGACTCTTAGCTTCGCTATTCGAAGGACTTTACTAAAACAGATATTTATATTATTTGAGTTGGCTTTTTGTAAACAAATAGAAATATGTAAATAATGTATTTTTTTTTCAATTCCGAGAAATTAGAGATCATCGACTTGACATGACCAGAAAATATTGTAGGTCATTGACATGACGGGGCCGGAGCAACGAGTGTACAGTGGATACGATGCACTCGCAATGAAATCGTGAGTAGTTTTATTATTTAATTAATTGCTATTAAATTAATTGCCATTTTCGATTTTATTTAAGAGAAAAATGACGAGATTATGCATGGAGATGGGATTTGTAAAAAAAAATATGGTTTGTCTTCTTTAGAAGTAAGTAGTGGCCGCCCCCTTTTTCCAGCCTTCGCTCTCGTTCTCGCTTCTTCGCTCAAATTCCATTTTCTAAAGAAGAGCCCATTGATTCTCTTATCTCTCGAATTACTGATCTTGGACTTGAAGACAGCCCCGGCAACAAGCACTTTTGGAGGTTCCCAGCCACAGATTCTATGAATTCGAGAGCAATTTTGGGGACGGGTGTGGCAATAATGCATCTATTTTAATTGTTATTTTTGAGAGCGCTTTAGTGGCAACATATCAGTTGGGTAGATATGAAAGAGGAATGCAAAAAAAAACAGAATAAAGATATCGCCAGTAGTAGAAAGCCATAAAAGTTCAGACACGGTTTTCTAACAATTTAGTTCAATCGATAATGACCGCAACTCACCAAATCATTATTTAAAGTAGTAGGTTGGATCTGTAACTGCTGTTCGAGTCTCTTATGCAATTTTACATTGTAAATATTGGAAATAATATTTAGTCAATGAAATGTTTATAAAAATATTATTCGTTAATTAATTAATTATTGATTGACAGATTGCACGCGTCTGAAGATGCGCACAAGCAGGCGGCATCCTTTGATGTCCCCGAACTGACACACAATCTCAATCTATTGATTGATCTGACCGAAGAGGACATCAGAAGAACGAATCATCAGCTCAAAACAATTGAGGTTAGAAGAAGATTTATTTTGTTTTTATTATGAAAAAGGGTTAAAGTTATTAATTTAAATTGGATTCATTTACGATAAGAAGATTTTCAGTAAAGTTGCATTTTTGGGATAGCAAGGGATAAATTGTTTTTTTTTATAATTGTAGACTCAAACAACTTTTTTTTAAGTAATTGATACCTAGATTTAAAAAAGAATAATTGAAGGACCAGAACACGGCGCTGAACTACGACCTGAGACTCGTTCGTGATGAGCTGCAGAAGGAAGAAGCGGACTTTGCAAGGATGCAGGAAGTTTACGGGCTACTTGAGAGGTGTTTTGTCATTTTATATCTCAAATTATAATTGAGATTCGCAAAATATTCCTCGATACGATTTCGGTTGGATAAGAATGACTTTCATTAATGAATATAAATTTTTGTTCTCGAAAATATTGCCCCACGCATAAGATTCCGTCGTTAAAAATATGTATATATCTATCTTGCTATATTGCAGCGCTCACTGCTGTCTCTCTCTCTGTCTCTGTCTCTCAACTCTCTCTGCCTCTGTCTCTCAACTCTCTCTCTCTCTCTCTTTCTCTCTCTCTGACTCTCTACTCTACTCTCTCTCTCTCGTCTATCTACTCTCTCTCTCTGTCTCTCCACTCTCTCTCTATCTCTTCTCTTCTCTCTCTCTCTCTCTCTCTCTCTCTCTCTCTCTCTCTGTCTCTCTCTCCTTCCGTCTTTAACACATGACATCGCTGCCTTAGTTCAAGAGATATTATTCGATACTCGTATTGCTTACAATAATTTTCCTCCTCCAGACTAAACGAATCGGGCGGAACGATGGAGGAGTTCAAGTCTGCCTTCCAGCACCTGAAGACCGACTTCTCCGTCGAGTTTGAGCTGTTCGAACTGGACAAAGTTGCCGTGCCGGCCGTCCTTCCAATGGTTTGTGCCAGGGAATACCCAAACCCGGCCCGAGAAAAACAGGCTGGAGAAAACCTTTTAAAAGAAATATGAAATGGAATTTTGAATATTAGTTCCCATCATTTCGCCCGAATAAAGATAAGGAGGGGGAAAGAGAGAGAGAGAGAGAAAGCATGTATGTTTTGGAGAGAATAATATTCGGTTGACTAACTTTTTTCTCCTTAATTATGAGAATACATGTTGTTGGCGAGGAGCGAAACTGCTTGTTTTGTTTGAAAAGTGTGGACAAAGTCAATGTGCTTCGAGCAATTGAAGTTAAATGTAAAAAAAATACTTCAATTATGTACTCGTTTTTTTCAGATTAAGGAGCTCTTCCAATCGTGGTCTCCACTGGAGACGGCTGAAGTGGCACATGGGATAGAGGAGATGAAAGAATGGCGAGAGATTCTAGAACAACCCATGGAGAGGCGCAATCTCTTCTCGGCCGTAGAATCGACTAGTAACGGCGGAGGACTAGGTACGGTAGTCACACTAAAAATGTTTTTTTAAAATTTATATTTTAGTATAATTTTTTTTAAATTATAACTTGTTCTTTTTAGAATATAAAATTATTACGTTATAATTGTAAAAAAATAGACGAGGAAATAGCAGACGACATTAAAATAATTCCTAAATGTTTTAATACTGCAATTCGAATAATTAGATTGCCTAATACGTGGTTCATAATGGATTCTTACATATAAGGATATTCAACAGTGAACGATCGTCTCTGTGCCTTTGACCGTCTAATGTGGGATGGTTGGATGCCGGCGCTGCGTTCAGCTGTCTTGCAATGGGATCCACGCGACCAGATGGAAAACATGCTCTGTGTACGGTAGCACTAAAAATATTTATGTATATTTTTAATATAATTATTGCAGTCTTAGTTAATTGGAAAGAGTGAAAATATTTCTGGTTAAATTCAATTTTATTTTGAAAATTTATTTCACCTTCGGCATTTTAATTTTAACAGTTATACTATGATTCCTGATTAAGTAGAAATGAGAAAAAGGAGAGAGAGGATGGAGAGAGAGAGAAAGAAGAATGAGAGAGAAAGAGAGGGTGGAGAGAGAGAGAGAGAAAGACTCGTTTTCTTTTTCAAGGTCGTCGAAACGTGGTTCCCTTTGATGGCGCCGTGGATGAGGGAGAAGGTTATCGAACAGGTGAGTTTTTTTAAAAGAATTATTTATACTGTATTATAAACTACAATTAATATTTATTATTTTATGAAAGAGTAAAAACTTTTTTTGTTACCTAGAGTTTATAAAGTCAAAACTGCAGTACATTTGTATATCTGTGAGAAAATGAGCGATTTATCGAAGAATGTTAAACCGCAGTAAACATATTCAGCCGAGTCGTATGAAAACCACCGGGATATCTTGCAAATAAATTCGACTCTTCCCAACCCACGCTGATTTCGGGCATCAGCAAAGGCCTGCCCCACCATGTTTTTGAGGAACATTTTGTGACAGAAACCCACTTTTCAGCCAGCCGTACCCTGGTTTCCGTGCCTTTCCCACACCGGTTTTCCTAGGTCCTCTGCACAGTGGCATTTATTCCATGAATTACATTTTAAGTTTTAACTAAATACACCCTGGTATTATAGCTGATGTGTGGATAAGTGGAGATGTTTGTGTGACTAAAAAAAACAGGAAAAGTTGACGAAAAAACTTAGTGAACCCTTTTTCAGCTTCTAATTCCGCGCCTAACATCACGTGTCGAGGAGTGGGATCCCCTTCAAGATGCCCAGCCAATCAACAATTGGCTCGTACCATGGCTTGAGGCTGGTGTTCATTTGTATCTTGTATTTTTATTATTTTCTTTTATTTTAATTCTATTTTTACTCTTATTAATAAATTAAGAAAGAAAACCGAGTGATTAAAGCATTTTTGCCAGTGTGAATTTACTAAGATTAAAGGAGATATTCATCGAATATCAGCACTGTTATTAAGTGAATTTATTTATTAGTGCTTTTCTATTTATATTTCTGTTAAAAAAATAAATAACATACCTCTTCAGATACTGGGCGATCACCTCTTGCCCGTCTTCTTC